>VWPU01007053.1:0-312269 GCA_013398955.1 Callaeas wilsoni
ATTTTTATATATATTTATATAGATACAATCCTACAAGAATGAGCTTTAATGGAAAATGGGCTTGCCAACAATTCTGGCATGACAGGTGGGAGCACAACTTAAATTTTCCCAGGCTGTTGGACTGTATCTTCATCTACAGAAAGAAACAATGCAAGGCATATTCGAGTCAGCATATTTCACATGTATCAGAGCTTGAAAAGCCCAAGCAATAGGGATATACCAACACAAGTAACTGTCATACGGATTTAGCTCCAATGACACAAACCTGTTATCGAAAGAGGTTATCAGAAAACAGAAGGTTTCTGCTGTCTAATCTGTCACAGGCTAAAACATTAAGCAATTTTGACTCTGCATTGAGAAAAGGACACAACAGACAGGCTCTAGGTCAGTCATTGGTGCCCAGTCTGCCTACCAAGAGTGGAGGAATCCGTGCTGTGTCATCATCCAGCAAAACCCTTCCTTTAGGAGAGGATAAGTGACAAGATGCAGACAGTGTCTGATCTAGTGCTGCAGGCACAGGACATGGAGATGCAGGATTGTATTTACAAGAAGTTCAGTGCAGCTGAGGCTGCTCAAAACCCATGGAGGAAATTTTTGAAATGCTGGCATAAAGGAGATGGTGACAGCAAGGCAATGCTAGCTGCAGGGAAGACACACTGCACTAAGCCTGCTGGGAGCAGGAAAGAGTGATGGACAACCATTATATTAATCGAGATATCCTCTGCAAGGTGCAAGGAAAGTGAGATGCAGTCAGCTGTTTCCTGAGCAGTTGCTTGTACAGGTTAAGCTGGTTCTTACCAACAAAGAAACACTAAAAAAAAATTACAAAATGTGGATTAAACTAAAGACCAAACATACTATATTCCTAACAGCTGAACTCACTCACAGAAAGCATGATGTCTGGAGTTTCCAAAGGTCTCTGCTTATAGGTGTAGTAGGACTGACATCCCAATGAACTTGGCATCGTATCTTCCCCTGCCTAATCTTTCCCTGCCCCATCCCTCTTAGATGCTGTACACAAGCCATCGATAGATCCCAGTCTGGAACCCATCAGCTGTGTTAGATAACTGAGTTACTTTGATTTCTTAACTAGTGTTTGTAAGTTCTGACAGCCACACTTAGTTTTATTAAATGTACCTGTGCTGGCTAAAGCCTTTCCCAAAACCTCCTTAGGGCATTATTACAGGTTTCAGATTGAGACTGGACTGCTTGGGAATCATTGTGTTCCTGAAAATGGGCTAATTACAATGGCAACCTTGCACAGCAGTTACCACAAGTCTCTGCCTATATTGTTTTTTCCCAGCAAAAGGTTAGAAGCATGAAAATAAATAGAATTAATTCTGTGTTTGTTATTAGAAGACATGCAGCAATTGGGAAGAAATGTTTTCGTGTTCACTGTTAGGTACAGGATCTGCTGCATGAGAAATGGTAATGAGATAACAAATTAGCCATTGATTCAGACACATCAGCGATGACTGAAAGCCATTATGTGGTGACTGCTCTTTTCTGGGGGTCTGTTTGAAGTATGTTGGTGGTCCTCATGTATTTCCTAGGAGAAGAACATCTGCTGAACAAAAACCACTATCAAAATCAATATAATTAGCATCTTTTTGAAACTCTCGACTTAAAGGAAGGGTGGATCTTTTTCCTGATCCTGAGTTGATGTTTCTTGTGTGACAAATATAAGCTTTCAGCTTCCAAGTTGTTTTTGTTGGATGAAGAAACAGTTTTATTTCCCAGGTCTGACAGTCTGCCTCTATGTATTAATTTTCATACACTTGGTTATATTAATGTTGATTAATGTTCAATAGTTTCAATTAAGCCTAAAAGACTTTGATACCTAAGTACCCCTGCAATTAATGGGGCTGATATACCTCTCACTCAAATTAATTAAAAAATACCCAAAATGTGAAATTAGTAACAGATATTGGAGGAGTAATATGGAACCCACTTACAGAATAAACATCCTTTATGTCACTTCTCTGGCATTCAGAAAAACCTTCTGGAATCAATGATCACACAAAATGATCAGAACAGCAGAATCCTGATACAGACCAACCCTTATGTACATTTTAGCTGAATATTTTTCACTCTTCCAAACCCAGTAAACAAGCACTCTTTTGGGAAAAAAAAAAAGATTTAAAATTAAATTTAAGGCACACCCTTATCCCAGGATCTTCAATATTTTCCACCTTCAACTATTATTTCCCATCTACATCTCTCATTTTCTTAGCACTGAAATTAAATCCCACTTTGGATGCAGCTCCTAGTATACAATGCTATACCAGCAGCCCAGGTCATGAGATACACAAAAGGACTATTTGGTTGAAATTACAGGCAGAAAAAACATATATAAATGAAAAAAATCCTACCAATACCTTAATCACCAAAAAAATTTGCATTTAAGCTTTTTAACGACTATCTCTTCTTACATTATATGAAGTATGCTGAAGTAAAGATAACTTATATGGAAAAGGAATTGCTAAACTTAAACTTGTATCCACCACACACCTGTTGGAATCACAGCCTCCTAAGGCAAAGGCAAGTTTCTTCGTGCTACTGCTCACATTCAAGAAGAATGCTCTCTGCTTTCAAAGAATCCAGCTCACTTTTCCCTGGTTTCTATTAGAGCCACCCTTGAGGCTAGTCTGAAATAAGATAAATTAGAGACGAAAATAACCAATGACATCAGCTCCTGCATCAGTGACATGCAGGCTCTCAAAATATATTTACTCCTATGCTGCCAGGCTTCTTTTGAAAATTCCAAATGCTGAAGTTTTCACTACACTGTAATGTAACATTCAGCTGATGAAGAATTCCTTTGAAGGCCAGGTGCTCATTCGTGGTGCTGTTACCGTGGGTGAGGCTGGAAGGAGAAATCCAGACAAGAATACAGCTAGGAAGCTGCTGAGTCATATTTTCTTAATTTGAATACATATTTCAATTTTTTATAGTGTAAGCTTTGAACTAAAAAACTTCACATATGGTCACAAAGTTACAGTATTTACTGAAAGGTGGAAGAGGAGGAAAGAGGGGAAGAAGGGAGAAAGGGAAGAGGGGGAAAAAAGGAAGAAAGAAAATGAAGAGGAAAAGGGAAAGGGAAGGAAAAAAGACAGAGGAAAAAAAGGCACAGAATCAGTGAACTCATTGTGCAATCATTAACCTAATTGAGAAAGATGCTGGTTGTATTCAGTAACACAACACTGTGACTGAAGAGCCACCCATAACAACTGGGATATATATCTTCTCAGTTGTTTTTTTTGGGATTTCTTTCTTCGTTAAAATTTGCATTTTTTTGAAATGTAAAAGTCTTACAAGAAGCAACAATCGTTAAACTTGGCGTTTGAAAGGTATTTTTTCCTACCGTATCTGTGCAATCTAAAAGTTAAATTACTCCTTTGCCCTTTTTCTCTCATTTTTTTGGTTTCTTATCCTTTGCTGAACAGCAGCAATTCCAAAAATACTATATACTGAAAGATTATATACTGGGTGGTAGGGTAAAGGCTACATATAAAATGCTGCTTTAATGAGCTTTAACAAAAAGGACAAATGTAAAATCAGATATCCATCACCTTTCCCCTCCCTCTTGATGTCTCTTACATTGCAGAAGATAAATTGCAGGCACATCATAGGCACTGAGGCAGCCCAAGTAAAATGTAGGCTGCTTTGCCCTTCTTTCAAGTCCTTGTGATTGAACCTGGGAAAGACCTTTCTATGATCTTGTGATCAAATACTGCCATTCAAACAAGAAAGGCTCAGAGAAATGGCTAAGAAATGGGGCTTTTACAGCTGCTCAGGACTGCTGACCAGCACAACGACATTGTTGCTGTGACAAACAAACCAAAAAAAATCAAATAGAGTCTTAGCCTCCTGCTTTCCCAGTGCTTTCAGGGCTGAATTGCTTTTCCCTGTTTTTCAGCACCATTCAAAGAGAAGAGGGAGAGAGAGACTTCAAGTATGCAAGAGGCTCTTGGTATTCAAAACATATGGAAAAGGGAGAGAGAGGCTTCTGGTATTCAAAACATACGGAAACTGCTGTTGTGATACCACTCATCTTACTTTGTCAGGATGAATCTCAAAAGGAAGCATCTTCACATGCTTCTTCAGACGCTTCATGTCACTTCATGCTCAGGGGAAAGGCCTTCAGAAGAGTCCTCAATGCTTCTCTTGTGCCAGGGACAGGTTTACTTTTGGAGGGAGGGAGGGAGGCAGCATGGCAGAAAGGCAAGACTAAGAAGTGAGGACAGGCCCTGTGTACTTTTTCCCCTTGTATGTGTCTTCCCGTTCCTGTGACACTCCCTTGCTCACTAAAAGTCCTTCCTAAAGGCATCAGCACCAAATTTTTCCCAAAATGCTTAAGGACACACCAAGAACTTGCAGGATGACTTCTGCTGACACGAATACTCAGAAGTTTGGATACATATCCTCTCTTTGCAGCTACATGAAATTTTTCATGTGCTCTGCCAGCGAAAAAGTCTTTGTAGAAAACTCTCTGTACCAGTCCTGAGCCCCCATGAGGCTGTCTGCCACCCAAGGGCGCTTCAAGGCACCTTGCCTGGATGTTTGTTGATTTACAACGGTGTTCCAAAACATGTGAAAATTCAACACTCCAGTTTTATTGGGACATCTGAAAAGTCCATTCCCAGAGGCCTCCACTTCTGGCTGAAATACAGATGCCCAAAGGAGTGTGTCAAAAAATATCTATTTTCACATTGTTAAGCTTCAATAAAGCTTTTTTTTGTTCAGGTTAGTTGGAATTTACAGGGTAAGGGTTCAGACTGAAACTTCTGACATAAATTTCTCTACACTTTGAATTTAAAAATGTTCAATGTGTAAGCAAGTGGAAAAGTGTGAGGGAGGGAGGAGGAAAGGGAGAATTTTTCTATGAAAGGCCTGAAAAGGAAATAATTTTCCTCAGTTAAAAAACATAAGATCATGCAAACCCCTTGCTGGGTATTATTATTATTGAGCATAACACACTATGAGCTAAAGTGGTTAGTCTGTGCTCAGCCTTGCTCAAGTTGGCTTTTTAAATGACTTTTAAACTACTTGGCTCAGGTGTGACAACACTATACTGCAGCAGTAGGGTCTGCAAAGCAGGTGTACTCCATCATTTAAAGTGTCCTGAAGGGACTAATAAAGTAATGCGGGAGAGGAAGAAACAGGAGGACTTGGGCCACTGCTGGCCACAGCTGATGCAAAAACAGAAATCCTCCCTGAAATCTGAATCATGTACAAACAACTTTACAATGTTCCACATTGTTTCATGCTCTGATTTGTATGTTTTTATTTATTTGCATTGCTTTGTTTTAAATTGCCAGCCCTTTAGACCTAAACAATCTGAAACTCAAGCTGTGAATCTTTCTGGCTCATAAATTTTGCCTGCCATAACACCTGTGCAACTCGTCTGTCTTGTCTTGGATTTTACAAGTGCATCCAAGGAACAGCACTGTCCCTGGACCAGAAACTTGTCGACACTTCTCCTGCTGATGTATGAGGCAAGACAGAATTCAGTGCACACACTCTCAGCTGTGCTGGTTATGCAGCAGTAGCATACAGGAGGGACTTTTTTGTTCTCAATATATCCACCATTTCCCATAAAGGGAATGGATTTTCTGCATTAGAAGATTTACATAGTCACTCTTAACAGCAACAAATGCACGTGAGTTAAAAGAAAAAAAACAGTATATAGTGAAATTAATTTAGATAAACTGTGGCACAGTTCATTGTCATTAGATATTATGAATGAGAAAGGAATGCAGTTCTCTGTTTATGCTGCAGACTTTCAGAAATCTTAGGAAAGATATGACAGGTGCTACTGTGGCACGAAGAAAAAAGGAATAATCTTTTCTCATTTATATACCACATTGTTCTCTAACTTTCATTCTCATAAACCAAGTGAAAGATTTTAATCCAAACTGCAGTAATGCTATTTTATACATCATGACCTGAATTACTCTGATATCACAAACAAACTGATCTTATGCATTTTTGTTACTTCTAGTTACAAAGTAATAAAAAACCCCCAACCCTGTAAAAGACTTTCTCCTTAATTATACAGCCAGATTAAAAAACTCAGTATTTGATCATATAGCTGTTTGAAATACAAAAAGATAAGGTTCTTTTCCTAGGAACTTATAGACCAGTACAAGATCAAACGAGACACAATATAAACATGTAGCATTTCAGATCCTTGAGACTGTCCCCATCATCAACTTTATATATTTCTGAAAAAACAGGCTTTCGATGATGTCAGCATTGTCTTCTCTCACACAGCTTCCCTCATGAGCTCAAATTACATGGCTTAGCACTGATACACACCTCCTAATATCTTAAATACAAATTGGCTCAGCTCACTTTCCTCCAATAAATAAGTGCATAACAACTACTGGGGTTCACTGGGTAAACAAATAATTCTGTATCCTCCTAATCAAAGGGAGTCTTTTTTGAACTAAATGGAAATGATATAGAGTCTTGAGTAGATGGGAATTTTTTGCTTTTTAGAAAAATATCCCTTGCCTTTAAAGAATCTAAAGAATATACAATCTTTAAGATCCAAGAAACCTAGGAAATTGGAATAGATCTTTGCTTCATGGCATGGAAATATGTGTTATGAAACCAGAAGCACCTACAGCAATGTCAGCACAGCAAGGACAACTGAAGGTACCATAAATGTAATTATGTATAAATAAAACCTGTCTTGTTCAGTGGTACAAAATGACACACTTCATATTTGAAATTCTCAAGAATGCCATGAAGCAAAACAAATATCATGAGATTTTAAAGGCTGTCTTTGAAAGGAAAGAAACTTCGAAAGTCCAAGAAACACTTGATTTCAGTTGAAGTCACAAGCTATTGGAAACCTATTGCTGAAGAGATGGTAGATGTTGGATTAACTACAAATGATGTTTGGCCAAGTACTGGAAGGAGGGCAAAGCCAGCAGCCTGTGCTGGTGGTGTGAGATAACTGTGGGTCTTAAAGGGAGAGCAGAACATGGAGCAGTGATGAGGTCTTGGCCACATCGCAGAAGCCTGCACGAGCCAGAGATCAAAGTCACTGAGTCACTAAACAGGGAACTGCTTTCTAAGCAAAACGTTTCATATTTTCCAGTAACTCAGTAGTTACTGAGTAAACCATTCTGTAGTTTCTTGGTTAGAAAGTCCATCTTTACGACCATCTTCTGCAAGGTCTATGTGACCTTATACATTCCATGATGCCTGAAAAATGAAACGCTATTTCCCCAGGAACACTCTCTTCTGAAAGCTGTTCCTACCACACAGGCACCTCTTAACATCCAGCATGACCCAGGCAATAGGTCCACAGAGCCCATTCTGCATGGAACAGTTTGTCAGAGAGACCTGAGCTTGGGACATCACCTGCACATTGCTGAGGGCACGGGAAGCTCATGGCATCCAAAGCAGGACAGGGGTTACCAAGGCCTCGTGGTCATCACCAAGACTCAAGCAGGAGTTAAAGATTTCAACTGTTTGCCAAAGATGAAGACTTTGAAAGAAGATGAAAGCAATAGAAGTTAAAAGAATGTTCAGAGGGTTTGTGATGTAAATTTCTGCTAACCATGAGCTGAGCCTGTGCATTTTTGAAGCACAGAAAGTGAAATGTAACAGCAATTCCATAAAAAATGACAGCCAGAAATTTGAAACAGGAAAAATAAATAGAATATTTGTTAAACTGTTATTTTTTATGGAGTTCTTTACATGGATCATATTTTCTGATACAATAAGGAAGAATTTATATAGTGCAGTCAGCAGATAACAATGAAAAGTATTTACAAACCTGAATTCTTAGCAAGTAGACAATATAAAAGATTCAGATAACATTAATATCATATACATGAAAGGAACTGTGAATACAAGTGAGAAAATTTGGGGTTTTTTAATAAAGACAATTTTTGAGGAGGATAATAATATGTAAAAGATAACCTCCTTTTTAAACTAGCTTCAGTGAGTATTACCAGTAGCAAACCTGGCAGAATCCCCTTTATTTTGAGTTCTCTGGAGCGTTCAACAAATGTTTTAAGATATCGACAAACTAATACCTGGTTTATAGTTTTGGTTGCTGTTTTATTTATTTTAAAATGTCAAAAACAGATACATATACACGGGCAGCTAGGCAAACACCTCAAGAAGAAATATTTGGAAGAGTTTTTCAGTGTTTTATGTATATAAATGAACAGATATTTAAATAAAAAGATAAAGCACCAAGAGACAGAGGCTAAAAAGTTATCAAACAAAACATTTTAAGTTCTTTCACTCAGAAAAACAATTTACAGCATCACTAATGAAGAACAAGATAGCATTTGTTCATCCACTAAGAGAAAAACCGAGGAAAATGTTGATAATATCCTTTACACAGTTAACTCTCAACTAGAATACTGTTCCCTCATCACCATTTTAGGCACAATATCCTAGAAGACGTGTTGCTCTAAATAGAGTATTCCAAGTTCTAAGTCTACTTCTCTGAAGCAAAGTTAACTATTTGAATTTACTCTCCAAGGTGGAAGAACCTGAGAGATGTCCTAAGAGAAATATTTAAACTAAGGAGAGAGGCAGAAAATATCAATTGATTTTGGTCAAATGAGACCATAAAAATGCAGCTTGGAACACTTTCAAGAAGGGGAAAAAAACCCCAAACCTTGCCCAGTAATGATTAAAGCCAGAGATGAGGTATTTGCAAATACATCTGTATTGCTGCAGATAATTTCTTTCTATTTAAGAGTTTTTACTCCAGTAAAAGTCAGTATCAAAATGACAGAGTCACTTGTTACTTGTGGGGTTCTTAACCCACACAAGGATAATAATTCCCTCTTCTTTCTTTTTGTCAGATATCTGTAATTTAATTAGCAATAAGAAAAGGAGGATTCTTGACCATGTAATGCAGCATTCATGTGTCTCACTTGCTTTAAATTTTCCCTGAGATAGGAAGTGGCCCAATGTCCTCTGACAACTCAAAGTATCTACAAAGAAAATGAAATTTAGGAAGTACTATAATGACTAGAAAAGGCCGTGAGGGAGCACAACGGACATATCAGCAGAGGATAATTACTGCAATTGAGGCATGTTCATGTGAAATTCCAGAGAGAAAAGTAAGAACTTGTTAAATTTTTGCATTTATTCAGAAAGAGAAAATGAAGTTATCTAAAAACATCCAACCATACTGGGACATAACAAAAACTGTGTAAATATCGTACCCTAAACTTGCCCATCCAAACAGAAGCCAATTTGTTACTGAGAGACAAGCTAGGAAACTTTAATTGAATTCAGTGATTGCAAAATGTCATAGATTAGCAGGATTTTATATGAAGTCTCCTGTTCACCAACAAAAATAAATGCAGTACAGAAAGACTGAGAGAGAGCTACCTTCATTATTAGCAGTGTTCTTCACATCTCGATGGAGATGTAGAGTGCTACAGAATTCATTTGCTGACTTTCAGCACGGCTGTAGAGGGCCTATACCATTAGTTTCACATGGCCCTGAATTCTCTATAGGATGAAAATATACCCAGTAGGCCCTGTAGGTCTATTTATCTCAGAAAAGCAGTGCTAATAAAAGGAAAACAAAAAACCCCTCACAAATAAAACCCACTAAAATAATAATCACTCAAAGCTACTTGTAATATTTATGAAATTGACATGGAATCTGCCAAGCATTGAGATTTTGCAGATTTCTGGAGATGACTGTGCTTTCTCAGTCTGAACGAAGTGCAAAGATATTAACTAATTATTTATGGGGCAACCAATTATTTTGTACTGTAAATCTAAGACTGAACATCATGAAATGCTTATTAGTTGAGCAAGCAGGACAGTGGAGCAATTCCTTTTGGAATGGAATGAAGCCAAGGAGTTGAACGGAGAAGGCCCCTTAATGAGAATGATTCACTAACACAGACACAGTGATGCTCAATTTACCTAGGCATTATACAACTGACCAGCAAAATGTTTCAAGAGACAGAAAATAACCTTTACATTGTGGCTGAGTTGAAGCAGAGGGGTCTGGAGCTGCAAGTGCTCAGTTCTACAATTTATAAGAAACAACAGACAGTGATTGAAGTTATAAAGTCAAGGAAGGATGGATGTGTTGTTGCTTTCAGAAGGTACAGAGTACAGAGCCTCCAAAGTGCCCTGTGTGCCCTCCTTTCCTGGCAGTTGTAACACTGCTTTCCTGCTGCACTGCTGGCCTGGGCCAGCTTAGATGTGTGACTCTTGGCTAGACTCAAACATCCAGGTACACAACAGTTACTGTCTTGCAACTTTTTTCCAACTTAGAACAACAATAAAAAAACCCCAAACCCGACAACAACAAAAACCAAATTAAAAAAATCCAACTGCATTTACATCTCTTTTGCCAAGAAAAAAACTAGTTGAAAAAGAGCTCTGTATTCAAAATTAATGTTTGAGACAGCTCTTTGGAAAGATGTAACTAAGTCATGGCCCATGCTTTATTCTGGCATGAAAGCCAGAGCCATGGTGCCCAGTCCTTCTGATGGGCTGTTCAACGTCATGTGAAATCTACCTACTCCAGATCTTACATCATGACTTGGTAACCAGGCAAAACTACCCCCGCAACACATGAACATTATATGCTATAAATATGCTAATCTCATGAACATACATCCCACAGAATGTATGGTGACACATCACAAGGATCACATCTCAGGGAACCCAGCTAGTGAAGATAGCATGGATGGAGGGGAGCTGCCAAAATGATTTGTCTGGTCCATAATCCCACTGCCTCAGGCCAGTAGTACCTGGCCAGCAGTCAGGCTGATTTCTCTCTTGATGAGCCTCATGCAACCTTCTATTAGCTGGCAAACCTGAACCAGAACATCAGAGCTTGGATGAGAGATGTGGGCAAAAATGCAAAATCTTTTCAGTTTACTGTTAAACCTGAAAGAAATCCATCTGTAAATCCAAAATCAATGTAATTTAACCCTAAAAAGATTGATCCATTTTCTCTCTCAGTAAGATCAGGCCTTTGAGCAACAGAGGTTAATAACGGATAGTGTTGCATATTTCCACTAATGTTCTCCGGTTCTTCATTTTTTCCTGATATCCATAAAGAGGTCACAGCAATAAACTAGAGATGATACTTCTTGTATGCCAATTACTGAGATGCTGGGAGGATCCTTTTCAGACTATAATTGTGATTTTCCAAGTACATTAAAAGACTTTATTTTCCTTCCTGCTTCATGCAAGACACTTCTGTCTTTGCTGAGAGGCTTAAATACAGGTTCATAGCACAGATGTAGAAACTGAGTACAAGCCTTAACAGGAATCTACAACAAGAAGAAACTAAGAGTGTATAATTTTTTGCACTGGATAAAATGTAAATGATCCCTTGAATTGATCCCACTGCTAAGGTGATCATGTTTGTGCTCTCACTTCTTAAGAAGAAGAGGAATGAATACAACAGATCTTTTAATTATGGATTTAAAGAGCGCCCCACTCTAATAACAAGGCACAAACAGCCTCTTTTTATGTGGACCAAATACTCTATGACAAGTTCTAATTAACTCTGTCTGGAGATACAAAATCTGTCTCCCAAAACTTGAGGACAAAATGGGATCTTACAGATACCTTGTGCATAGTTGAGTGAGTTCAGTTAATGGTTCAGTGACTTTTTCCCAAGCTGCATTATGCTATATCTGCATCTGAACAGCACTCAGGTAAATTAAAACCCTTAATATAGTCACTTCCCAAATAATCCTTGCCACTAAATGCCATCTGACAACAATAATCACGTGAGAAACATAGTAGACAATCTTTTCACATGGACATCTTTTCTTCTTCAAGAAACTAAGAGTTGATTCATGTCCTTTAAGAAAGCATGAAAAGCTATAGCTTTTAAAATGCAACTTCAGTGTATCTCTTGGAACAGAAGTAAATAATCATGCTGTCTTATCAAGACTCCTATTTTGATGTCTGACATCAGTACATTCCTGATTAATTAAAAAATTAAAAAAGAAGAAAAAAAGAAAATTATTTTCATTTTATAGCTTTCATTCTTTACCATGTAGCTTTCTGTCTCAACCAGGCTCTGTAAGAATATTCTACTTTATTACTGGATCTAATGATGTGTCCTCTCTGAGACAACTGGAAATGCGACCATGGAGCACACAGGCTTACATCGACAAAGCCAGCCTTACTGATTCCTTGCTATTCACACTCTTTCCATGGGGTGTTGCTATGATATTAAACAGATTACTGCTGGGACTCAAAGTGTGCATACAGAAAGGCAAGCCAAAGGCTAAAGTTCTCTGCCTATGTTGTTCAGCCCATTGTTCTGCACAGTCCAAGTTTGTTGCACTTCACAAAGCTGGTGGTGTAATTCATTAGCTGGTGCTGAGAAAAATTGTCAGTGGCTACTTTTGAGAAAGAAATCTTAAAATGGAGTCTTGCAGCTTGTACTAAAAGCTTTATATTCTTTCATGAAGGTGATCTGACTAAAATTTATATGTACATTACAGCATTCAATTACTGTACACTGTAGCTGCGCAGATGGCTTTCTTTTAATTAGAGTATTTAGTACATCTTCTGCATAAAGAACCAGGCAATGAATAAGAAGAAATTTAATGAAAGTAACCAAAAAAGGAAATAGTTTAAAGGAAGCTAGGGTGAAAACTAAAAAAAAAAAAAGGGAGATAACAACTTAGGACACAATTCTTTCAAGTATTTCCTGCTCATTTAATGCAGCCCTTCAGAAAACCCAGGGGAGAAATCTTTGCCAATTTGTGGCTTTGGAGAGGTCTTGTCAAGCAGTAAGTATCAAGCAACTGATCACTAAACTTTGCACAGCTGATGAACACACAGATGATAGCCAAAGATTTGAAAAGCAAAATAGTAGCTGGAACTTGGCTTTCAATGTGGCATGGACACATCAATGAATGTGTTCTATGGGTATTGTAAGAAAGTGTCAGGATTTCATTAAGCTGTGGCAAGAAAAAATGATATAAAATAATTTAATATTTGAAATATCCTCAGTATTAACAGCTACTTCTGTTAATACTGGTAACAGTAACTAGCAACACTAAGTAGTAACTTCAATGAATATAAAGCTTCTACAACCTGAAATTCTGGATGTTTTATAATCTATAATGCAGCTGCTAAGCTAGTTATATTCCTAGTTTGTTAGAAAATCCTTGGCATTTTGTTATGTGGCCTTTACTTTAACTGGATGAAAACCAAAACAAAAGCCAACATTCAAAAGTAAAAAACCACAGCGGGACAACATGAATTTTATATGTTCTTAAATTTTCTGCTGTCAGGCGTAAATGCCTAAGACATACAAACCTGGGTAAGAAAAAGTTGCTATGGGTCATAAAGTATGGGTTTCAGCTGGGGAAGTTACACGCTCTCTTAGCAGGGACAGTAATTTCAGCCACTCTTAAGATAAATTCCACTGTTTCTGTATTCTAAACTCTTCAGTGAATTTTAAATTTCATAATGATGGCTAGACTTACCTGGTAGACCGGGAGGGGTTTTCAGATATTTGCCATTAAAATGTTGAATTACTACTTCACATTTTTCTGTAGACTCCATTCTGGAAAAGAGAAGAGAGTGGGATATGGGTAGAGGCAATATGTGTTACTAGACTGCTATGGAAGCACTCAGTTATCAAAAAAGGAAAAGCAGAAGGAGAAATAAAGGACAAGCACAGATGCTGAGAGAAATCTTCAAAGCTGTTGTTGCCGATTTCTGCAGGGAGCCTGGTTGAGCCCGTTAGGACAGAGTGTGGCTGGCGAGGAGGACCTGCCACCCTCCCCGCCTGCAGCTGCGCTCTCAGCTGTGTTTGAGCTGCAGCCCTGTCAATGAACAGTCCTCTTCTGGCTCCAGGGCATCACCCTGAACAAGGACGTTCTTTATGCTCTCACGTGCTGCTTGGAAAAGCAATGGATGTGTTTCTGGACTCCTTGTGCACCCAAAATAGCTTCAAATGGCTTAAAAAAACGAATTACAGGATTTGGAGAAGAACATGCAGGATTAAACAACAATTATTAAGGATTATAATGTTGAAAAAACAACCTGCAAAGACAGACTTTATAGTAAAACCAAAGACAATGCATATATACCTATTAAAACAAAAAGCCAAAGTCTGAGTAAAGACAGTAATTTACGTGTAACACCAGCAGGGGAAATGCCTTACTGTTTATCTTCTATGAATTTAGGATAACTTTCAGCATTGAGACATTAAAGCATTAACAGTGAATTGGTACATGTATTTTTGAAGAAATGTTAGGAATACAAAGTTACTAGTCAAATCCCAAACCATGCTTATACGACATATGGGAACTCACCATTGTTTCAGGTCTTCTAAATTAACTGCACACAAGCCCAGTAAAAGAATTAACTTTGCTACAGAGGGGATTTAGAAACTTTGAGAAGAGGAAAGAGAAATGGAAAGCTAGTAATTTCCTAGAAAAGTTGTGTTTACAAACCATGTTCAGCGCTCCTTCAATACACAGTACCTACCTCCAGGTAGTCTCCACAAAATAACTCTGCTGACACATATATTGCTTACTTCTCACCATTTCAGATCGTTTTAAAATGAATTTATCCACTACCCTTCCTGTCACACAGTTTGGGTAAAGAGTGGTTCACATACAGCAGCAGTTTGTCTCCCAGGATATAACTTTGCCAGAAACCAAAAGACCACACCACACCACCAAAAAACCAAACCAAATCAAAGAAACAATAAACAAACAAAAAAAATCCAAAAAAATCCTGCTTGCCCATTTAATTCTTTGAGGAAGTCAGTCTATTGTCCAATTGTTTCAGGTGAAGTTATTAAAACTTTTCTCTACCAGGTTGTATCACTGTGTATCATGTGGGCTGGGCTATTTCTACAAGCACAAAAAAGCGACTTAGATTGTTCACTTTGGCTTCATTCAGATTTAACTAAGCGAATGTCTGCGCTGAGCCTTTAGAGACTCTTGTCTCTGAAAGAAAAAATGCAATAAAATCTGTTTTCTGTAGCTGTAGGCACTTGGTGTCAAACAATGTTATGTTGCACCACACAGCAGTGACAATTTCATTTTAATACATGGGGTACATTTTAACAAGCCAAAGCAGTCCCTGCAAAGAATGCAATATATAAGCTGCCAAATGAAAGAGACTCAGTGCACTTCATGCGTTTTATGTGGGAAGAGAATAAAAGCGAAACCCACAGTGTTCTGGGATAAAAAGGCTATCATTCGAATAGCACTCTGAAAAAGAATGTGCACATTTTCCTCTCAAGTTTCACAATTAACGGCTCTCAAATACCATTGCTGGCTATCTGTAATCTGGCACACGCTTCGCTTGAAACCGACACTGGCATTATCGACTCAGCCTGAAAAGGCAGCACAATAGACAAAGCCCTCTATGCACGTTCCCCTCAGACGTGTTGCTGAGTAACAGCTGCACCCATCCTTTGCCCACCCCACCTGAGCCCTCGTGTGCTCTCTGCAACGTGTGCCCGTGGGGGTGGCCTTTCCCGCGGCCGGGACGAGGCTGGCCGGGCAGCCACTCGCTAATCAGGAAGGCGTCTACCCCAGGGCCACCATATATCAATTATAATTTACACTTGTCCACAATATCCCTTTACTTAGAAATAACCCTTTCAAATTGAGTTCTTCAGGATGATTAGCTCACTGACTGACTGGGAAAAATTAGGGGTATAGAGCAACCAAACATATTAGCAAAATCGTCTGATTCTTGCCATAACATGACCCTGGTTTTTGTTTAGTCAAATTTCTGACCAATATCAACCACTTAGGTGGCAATGCCTATGGCAGGCACCTACACAAGCTGAACCTATCCACACACATCAATTCACTCATTACTCCTCTTCTTGTTTTATCCTTAAAGATGAGCCATATCTGGGCAGAGGCCCCAAAAATACACCTTTTTTAGGCCCACATTTAAAAATTCGTCCTACTTTTCCTTCAGAAAGCTGTGGCACTCCTCTATTGTAGAAGGTGCTTTGAATTATTCTTCTCATATGAGCTAGTGGTGTTTCAAAATGTTGCCTGAGACTATTATTTAATAAAATATATCACGAATGGAATTGTTACATGTTAAAAGGTTTTCTATAAAGGAATGTCAGTTGAGCACAGGTAAACTTGGGAGAAGAACACAAATACGTTTTTTAATATTGGTGTTCCTTTCATAATTGAGAGAACAAAAATATGACAAAATATAATATTCTGGATAACAAATAAAGATCCTAGATGCTTCAAAACCTTATACTGAAAGATATAGATATTCAACACTCTTGCTGGAAAGGGAAGGAAAACATAATAGAAATTTGGTTCTGATTAGATAATTTGTGAAGTATCATTTTCAAATTCCTTTCAATTGTATATTTTTGGTGTTGATCCTAAGGGGATCTAAGATAATAATTCATGTTTAAATGCAATTTGGAGATAACTGCAAAATGCACCTGAATATTATTTTGAACCAGCAAATGCAGTGCAGAAAAAAAATAATTATCAAAGCCATAGGCTTTTATAATTTTTTAAAAGGTACGGATAATGATATAAACCCAAAGGAACTAATAAACACATGATAATTTCTTTTTACTTGTGTCTATATATCTCCCAGTTCTGGAAACTAAGTTGCAGCGTTTCCAAATACAAAATAAGTAATGAGACTGTCTATATTCTATCCAATTTGAAAACAAGTAAATTTTAAAAAACCTGAAGAATGTTTTTATAATTTTTTTCTAGCTATAGTTTGTAAACTAAAGATATTTCAATAGGAAAAGTAAAAGAAAAAAAAATCCAAACAAACCTGAAACACTGGATGCTTAAACAAGCATCAGAACCAAATAATTTGATGTTCACGTCTTGCTATTAAATATTTACTTTATATAATTTTAAAACTTTATATTATTCTATTATAAAATAACAATAATAAATATAATTTATTTTATAATATAAAATTTATATTATATATCTCTCTACAAACCACAATGGCACCAAGTAGTCATTATGTGTTCTTAGAAGCAATAGGGTACATTTAACATGAAAAAAAAAGTGAAGAGAAGAGAAGAGAAGAGAAGAGAAGAGAAGAGAAGAGAAGAGAAGAGAAGAGTGAAGAGAAAAGCAATTTTAAACCGCCCCTAAAACTCTTATACATGCTTATTATAAAGATTGATGCAGTGTCAAGAAATAACTTAATACAATTTTTATATAAGGAATAACATGGTGATTACATAATTATTACCTGAGAAATATTCAGTACCATGTAATTACCAGTTAGTGGAAAAGTGTGGGTTTGGTTTATATACACCCTATAGTCACTTTGCTTAATAACAATAATGTAAATGAGAATTAGGACTGTATTTTTTTTATATCCAGAGTAAATATTTAAAGATGAAATTGTTACTACCACATTTGTGTTATGTGATCATATGATCAACATATGACTATTGTTTACATTTACAAGTGCGAGAATAATAAATCTCAGAGAACAATGTTTCCTTACTATTTAAGGCATTTGGCAAAGATGGAAGCAGGTAGGTAGTATCAGTATTATACAGCGAGGGAGCCCAAAGAATGGAGACCATCGTTAGAATACACACCAGAGAACTCAATTTCTTTAGCATATCAAAAAGATGACTAGAGGGGCAGTCTGATAGCATTGCATAAACACCTTTGTGGGGAGAATAAACTAGGGAGTAAGGACTTCTTTACTCTTCCTGAGAAAGTCGTGACAAGAACCAGGTAAATTCGAAAGAGAAATTAGGCAGAAACATTTAAAATGCAAGGAAGATGATTCACTGGCAAGCATTGGATAGAAAAGAGGTGGTGCTTTTTTTCTGGTTGATGTCTTCGAATCATTTCTGAAAGTCTTATTTTAATAAAACACAAGCATTATCTCAATATTAGGTAACTGGGAGTATTTCAACTGCCTATGATACAAAAGATGTGAGGCAAAATGATCTTTAGGTCTCAAATACTCCAAAGTTACAAGACAGTTTTGATTAGCATGAGGTTTCCCAGCACCTCCTTATGTTTTTCATCCTTCCACAGAAACACATTCACTAGTTTTTAAAATTTATTTTGCTAATTTAATTCCAGGCGTTCTAAGACCCTGATATGGCTGTGACCTCTGATTTCCCCCTCGTCTGTAACAGATCTAGGTATCTTATCTCCCCAGCTTTTCAGCTGGCAAGAGATTGCTTCAAGACGTTTGTGCTTTTTGGTTTGAATCCATCTTATGCTGGAAAAAAGCTATTCCCTTTGCCACTCACAGCCTAAGAAGACATTTATTTTGACAAGTTCCCCTCATTGCTCACAAATTATATCTTTTCCCAACATGTCTTGCCTGTATATTCTTCAGCTGTCTGCTTGAACAACAGGAGATTGTTTACTTTCTCAGATAAATATACAAAATCTACAGAAACCACTCTTTTCCTCTTGAGATATAGTTCATTCTACACCTTGCAGCATTACCCATTATGCCAAGGTGAGCTGTCCAAGCATCTCTGCAATACAGCATCTGTATTTACAGTGCTCTCCATGGAGAAACCTCTTTGGGTCAGAAGAAATAACTTAATTACACCTACATTATCCTGAAAAACTCCGAAAGATGCACAGCTTACTTTAAGGAAAAAAACCCATAGAAATTAGAGTGTCATCTCTCTTGTTTTACTTCAGTGGAAACTGGAGCACAACCATTTCTACTGAAATCCATGCAAAGCTTCTATAAATAGAATAATGATCCTGTGACGGCTCAAAATCTCGTTTCCTAGTTTTTGCTCCTCCCTTTCAGTTGCTGAGTTGAATATTGTTTCCAAAGACTAAATTTAAGGCATGTAAAATGAGGACAAGCAGGAGATAAGTTTAGTAAAAAAGATAGGCAGGCAAAGAAAAGCAACCCATTGGAAGCTTTTCCAAAAGAATAAGGAAGGTAATAGATGAGGATGAAGCAGAGTGTTTAAATGCCTCACTACAGACCCCCCAGCTAGGTCACAAAGGGACAGAAGCATCTCCCTGATGTGTACCTTTGCTCTGAGGTGACAGCTAATTGAGAATCTCTTGACTTTGGTCATTTACTAGGAACAGCATCATAACATTCTTTTATGACAGTTTGTGTTGGACAAATTTTCTCGTGTTGCTGGAAAAGAATAGTATGAACACACAGTCATTTCCACCTAGACCTAGGCTGATTTACGCTACTGTCTTCACAGTCTCAGGTTAAGTATTATACAGGTGCCCGCCAGCAGTGCAATACTTGACTGTCTGACTGTCAGCATTTCCATCATAAATTTCTGGTTTCAGAAGCTTATGACTTCGTTGTAAAATGTCGCTTGGGGGAGGAATCTTGCAAGGTCGTTTTAAGTTACAAGACAGCAAACAAAATAAAAAAGTTAGTGGTTTCTAACTCTTTCTTTGCACTTTATCATTTAAAAGGACCTATAAAATGCTTGTTCTGCTGTTCAGCTGAGTGTGACAAACCTGTGTATGGTATTATTAATACTACTATCTCTTTAGGGAAGATACTTAAATAATACTTTAATGGTATTTTATTGTGGGGTTATAAAAAGCAATTTTTATTTCATTGATTCAGTGGTACCTGTTAAGTCCCTCCCCAAGGTATATACCAATGTCTCCTTGCTCCCTTTTCCAAAGTCCAAGGAGCTCTTCAATTAAACTCATGGTACCTCAGGCTTGGATTATGCAAATTGCTCAGCCAAATTATCTGATGGCTCCTAACTTTCCAGCTTCCTCCCTCATCATCTTTCAGAGCTTCATATTCATTTTCATCTTATGGAGTCCCACTGATACTTGCCTAGGGATCCTGTCCCACCTGTCCCTCTCTGGAGTTTGCTTCTCCCTCAAAGTGCAGCTTCATGCCTGTCAATTTTCTTAGGGATGTACAAAGTCCACCAAAATTTGTTCAGGTTGCAACACCAGATGGAAATGTGAGGGTCCCAGAGATACATCCCCACACAGACTTCCCCATCACCCTGCACTGGCTTTTGAGGCTTCTGAGACTTTTCCAGGGAGGCCTTTCAATGGAAGTGTATCACTGCCGGCATTGGAATATTTTACAAAGTCTTTGGAGCATGTTTGGGATTTCCAGTTTCACCTGAGATATTCAATTATAAAGCAATTTCTTGGGTAAGATGTAAGATGTGACAGATCATTCTTCTGACTGAAAGCAGGAACTCATAATATCTAAGCCTGTACTACCATCCCAGATCATGGATTTATTCAAGCTAAATTTATAGCACCTTTTCAACTGCCTTCAATTAAAGCCTTGAATAAGGAAGAACAAAGCACTTTTCCTCTCCACAGATGCATCCCTAAATTGCCTGAATGTTCTTTATACCCTGGTGCTGCTGACACTTCTATGTCTCCAAAGTAGCAACCTCACTGATCCTCAGAAATCTCCCTCTAAATATTCCTCCTTTCATTTAGCAAAACAGCACCACTGCTTTGCTGCCACCGTGGTTCTGTTATTCCTTTATCTTCTCCCACCTCAACATCTGGAACGCATCCTTTGTGAGCCTGTGGAAAGCCAGGTCTTCCAGCACATACACTTACCTCTTTATAAGCGGCAACACTTCTTCAGGATGAAGATAAATATTTCCCTCCATGCTCTCAATACCTTCCCCTATCCAGTAATTCCAGCCTCCCTCAAATATCTTCCTACTATCTGTGATCCGCTTCTTACTCATACCATCAACAACACTACTAATGTTCTGTTTGCCAAACTTATAAAATATCAGCTTTAAAATTATATCTTGAAATAAGTCTTCAAATCCAGTTTCTGTGGATTTCTTTCCATTTGTTTTGTTTGTTTTTTTCTGTGTCTTCTTGCCTATTTTTTTTTTTTTTTAAGGATGAAGGACTGTGATTTTGTTCTAAGCTCTAAAGAATACACTTACGCTTTTAAAATGAAAGATCAGATGCTGAAAGTATTAGACCACTTGCAGCAACAGGGATTTAAGAGAAATGCCTACAAATTTAAGTGCTATGATGGAATTCTGTGCAAGGGCAACATGGTGTCATTCCCTCTTTCAACAGGCAATCTTACAACAGACTGAACTCAGAGCTTCACATCCAAAGAAGCGCCTCCTTTTTTTCCAATATCCTACTTCTAGTAAGTATTTCTGCCCCCTCCTATTTCTTCTCATTTCTCTCTGCTCTAGGATAGGCTGTGTTTCGTCTCAGCTTCTGCTTGCCGGTGTCAACAGAAACACCCCTGCCAAAAGACCACCTCAGTACGAGCCCTGTGGAATGCCAGCTCCCACGGAAAGCCCGAAGGCAGGTAATATGGCCTTGAAGTACAAAGCATGGGCCAGGAGCGAGGCAGAGGCAGATGTGCAGAGGTTATAGCATGGATAGGCTTTTATGAAGCCATAGTTGAAATCTAAAGTTTCCTTTCTCTGGGCCCTTGCTCATAACTCTCCTCCCCAAAATCTCCCCTAGGGTGTACCCAGGCACAGTTGGCTCAGGCCAGTGAAATGCTCTGGAAAGATTCAGGAAAATCTGTTCAGTTGCTTTTGAGGGACGCAAAAGAGAGGAAATAGTTTCATGGCTCAACTTTTACTCAGGGCTAGTTTTGTATGCTCGTACTCTAAGGGAGGCTGTTAATGTCACCAGACATAACTAAGATAATTTTGATCCAAGAATATTTGAAGTTCTCCAGGTTATAAATGATTAAGTAGCCACCTGCAGTACTATAAAACTGCTAATCACACCCGCTTAGAGGAAAAATCTGACAATAGTTGCCTACCTTTAGTATTTACTTCTGATTGTTTTTTAAATGAATATACTTATTTTGATATCGACTATTTCTGTAACTGCGCAGACTCAAAAAGTGAATTTTAACCACCACAAAATGTAATTAATAACTCTGAAACATCAAATTTAAAAACTGTTGGAAGTTGCACCATTTCAGCATATGCAAATTTAACTTTTTCTCCAGTGCTTCTGTGGCTCTGCTCTATGCTAAGCATCATGGCACATTCCACAGGCAGGCAAGATATACTGTGATGAAAGGTCCCAGGTCAGAATAGCCAGGATCCTCACCTCGGGTGCTGATTTGAACTTCTAAAATTATTTGGACTGGAAATACAGCTTCCATCCCCTACCTATACTGCATTGGTACCCTCTCAGCATGTCCTCACACTATAGGTACACCAGAATGAAATCTGCATGGTTACAAGCACAGCTAAACAAATTAACAACATATTTGGCTTGACATACAGGAAAAAGCTACCAAATAACACTTCATTACAAAAAGAAAGTCAGCTGGTCATGTAATTAAATATTGTACTGATAATTCTGCAAAGACAAGAGCCAGCATTCAACCATGGTTCTAAATTCCTGGATTAACTTTAGTCTCACTCAAATCAGTGAGAGATCTGCTGTATACTTTGATGGAGTGAAGGTTTTACCCCACTGTCATTTGCACGGTGAATTACACAACCTACAAGTTAGATCATTAAAGAGTTTCTGAAATATGTTCCATAATTAAATACATTTTCACAAAGTAAGTCAATTTTCAAAAATGTGAGTTTATCCATGACTTAGACTAATCTATATTTAGTGAGCTAGAAAAATCCATGTTATTATCTGCAAGAATGCATAAGGAACAGGAACAGTGTGCCGTCTTTCAGCATAATGTTTTGCCTTTTCCCATTTGAATTCAGACAATATTATCTTAACATTTTTTGTGCATGATGATCTTTCACATCAAGGGCAGAAGTAACACTACAATGTCACTTTTCTTGAAAGCTAACTTTTTAAGACACAGTACCTCATTTCACTCAGTAGTGTTATAACACTAACAGAGGTGCCATGATATACCAAGGTATGATGGATTTCAGAGAAATTTGCAAGATGAAGAAGTCATTTTGCCTCTGCTACAAAGCTCAATGTTATGAATATTCTGTACAAACAATGATCTTGGATTTTTTTCCCCTTCTCTTTTGAAGCAGAAAACTGATTTGCAGCAGAATTGCAAATTTCTCTTCTTATTTGTTTTTTCAATACCTTTCTATATATAGCACTCTATTGCTTGGCTTTTCAAAGGAAAACTATTTGATTTGAGAATGTTCCAAGCTGAAGAGAATCTATGTAAATATTCCCTGAGAGTAAACATGGAACCTTGTCTATCTGTACTAACAATGAAGTACATGGTAATCATATGTTGCCCATTCTGTCTAAAATATCCGACTACTCCGTCAGGGCTTGTTCTGTGCAAATATTTCTTCTGAAGCACTTTTCATAGCTGCAGTTCAAGGAAGCTGCAGTTTTCAAGGAAGACACGTTTCTTCAGTTACAGTTCCTACCCTTTGCTCTTCCAGCTGCTAAGTTTACTTTCTCCTGTTGCAAAATCTTTGTCAAATATTTGAACAGTTTCATAGAATGGTTTGGGTTGAAAGGGACCTTAAAGACCATCTAGTCTCTCTCCAGATTTCTTACAGGACCCCTTCAGGTACTAAAAGACTGCAATAGGTTCACCCCAGGACCTCCTAAGCACAGGCCTTGGTTTCTTTAGCAAGTGTGTGCTTTTTGCTGTAGGACATGTATTATTACCCAAGCTTGATCCTGAATGGATAGCTCTCTATTCCTAGCCATTTTTATTTACCTATACCTACACAGAATGAACTGGTTTTCAGAGCGACGAAATGAACATCCTTCTGCACTGGCATTCTTTGGTGGAAAGAACAGATATAATCTGATAAAGGTGCCACTCTGCATCTTCCATAGCTGTGAGACTTCAGAGCTACAGAACAGACAGCATTTGCAAAGGACCAAAGGCAAAAAAAAAAGTGTATGAATCAAAGTAAGAGCAAAGGTTTCACCTGGCAAAGCCGACTCCTCTGCTGACTCCATTCGCATCTCTTAATATTCTGGTGGAAATGACATGTCCAAAGGGTTTCAGCATATTCTCCAGTTCCTGCTCATCCATGGACACGGGTAAATTTGAGATGTATAGATTTGTGGGATCTTGCTCTTGTTGCTACGACAAAATAAGAGAAAAATCCTCAGTTAAGCTTAGCACAATAGAATAGCTTATGGCTCATACAATAAGGGCTACTCAAAATAGGAACAAGCCAAGAATTCATAGCTGCTTTAGAAGAATAGCTGGGTAATCTTTTTATGACAGCAACATATTTGCCAAATTTCTGCAAACTCTCATGCATGTGCTTAATTCTGTGTGAGATTGCTCTTATTGAACTCAGTGACACTACTCGTTTATAGAAAATTACTCTCATGCACAAGTGTTCTTGGATTTGTGTCCTAATTTAGCAAAGAGATTGTGTAGAAAACGTGATTTCCACAAATGTGCTAATGTTAACATAAATAAAGAACAAAAATTCAACACATAATTTAAGCAAATGTGCTTTCCAGTCTGAAGACTTCCCATTCAGCCTGTTCATCATGAACAAGTTTGGTTGAAAACACAGAACAATTTTCATAGTATCTTTCCCCTTTTTTCCCCTTCAAAAATGTCTTTCTTAATAATAAGCAACAAGATCTAACTGGGCCAGGGGCAGGAGAGGGAGTTCTGCAGTTCAACCCATGGTCCTGGTGAGATAGGTCACATGTTTATTCTGAGACTAAATTAAAAAATCTTATAAAACAAAGCCTGTAGCATGAATAATTGAAAAAACAAATTTTAAAGCAGCTTTCTAGTTCTATTTCAGATCTTTAGGTTAAACTTTCCATTTTGGCAATCGCTCCAACTCCTATTCTTGCTTGCTGAACTACTGCAAAGAAACATGAAAGAGACATAGATGCCACATGTAAAATAAGCGTATTAAAGCAGTAAAAAACCCCCTTGTTACAGACAACCACGTCTTGATTGCATTAAATCAATTTAGTCATGCCCTTGCAAATTTTCATGGCTCTGTCCATTTTTATAGCTACAGGCTTTACATAATATCTGATCACCTGCCAGTACAAGCCTGACTGGGATCAGGCATTACTACGTAATTTCAGCTAATGTTAAATAACCAAAAATATAAGATGCAATCGTGATACTGTGCGGTAATCTAGACAACACTTTTTCTGAGAAAGTTCTCTGAGACAGAGTTTTTAATTCTTTTTATTACACATTTTAATGGGCAGAATTAATTTGTACTTGTTCAACATTGAGTTGACAACAGTAGTACCTCTTTTTTTCTGAGCTGTCCCTAAAATCAGATTAATAATTTTGTAGCAGCACCACAACCTTGCACTCTTATGAAATTACACACAGTCCTGCAGCCATCTGCCCTGGTTTAACTAAACTAGTTTCAAATTACACTCCATTAAAATCAGTGAGGATGTGCCTTGTCAAACACAATCATGCACTCTGTTTCTAGATGATGTATGAAGACAGGACAGAACCAAGATGTCTGCTCCATCACTGCCTTGTACATTCAAGGCCTCAGTATTGGAAAGAGAAATTGCTTCAAGCTGTGATCCACATATGCCATCTTTGCAGTGATTAGAATGACTAAGGCAAATCTAATGTAGCTAAATACCAGAATCAGAAGCTGAAGAAAGTTTTTAGCTCCTCTTACCCCAGGCTCAAGGGAAATTTTAGCCCTTTTGGATGAAATAAAAAACTGCAAATGGATACCCCAAAAGGTCCAAAATCGGGAGGCATGTAATACTATTGTACTGTTTAATGTGGATTCTGTTCAAAGGGCTATGGATGCTTGTCTGTGGACATACTGCCTAATGACCATTGCATTCTAGCTTTGCATCTCCAGACTCGCTACCCCATGAAACAACACATCACCATGCATGACGAATTCTTCGCTGTTTTACAAAACAGAAATAAAAGACCAAAATAGGCATGTTTTCAAGCTGCTATCCATAAAAATATACCCAGATATTACCACGTCTTACAGTAAGGGGCAGAAGAGAGGAGAGGAACACTACACCCGCGAACACTGAATTTACTGCAAATTCAACTGAAGTTACAAACCTCAAATCTAGAAAAACCTTCTTTCCCTTTCCAGTTATCTTTCCCTGCCGTCATCTTCCTTTCTCTCACATCAATTTACATTTATACAGATCCAAAATCTAGTCCCTCTCCAGTAACCAAAAGATGCTAGTGAGGGGTCAGAACTGCTACAATACTGACAATGGAAGGAAAATCATGCAAACAGTCCTGGAGGGAAGGTAGACAAGAAAAGAAAAGGAATATGAGCTTCAGATCACACTTTTAGCTTTGGGAAAAGCAAGGAGACAAGAATGCAAACCATTTTCTTTCTCTTTCTTTTTTTACTTTACATTTTTCCCCTTTTCAGTATGCAAACTATTTAAGTTTTATTGATGGGTACTTCCCCCCTTATCCAGCCTCCACACCCCGAAGCCACACAAAAAAAATGAAAGATGTAGGAATTTTGAAGCATCTTCATTGTTAGTAAGTACTTTGAAAGGGTGTGCAATAGAGGCAGGTAAAGCAGAGGCATTCAAGAAGCAAATTGAAGCAGAAAGTTTTGCAATTTCAACTGGCATGGTTCTTCAGAAATAACCCCATTATTATGCAAACCTCTACCTATTGATTGGTTAAAGGCTTTGATTAATCCACCAATCAATACTCAAGGACTAACAACTCTTGCTAATATTTAGGAAAAAATATGCTGATGAAATCCCTGTAGCCAAAGACCAGACTAATGTGGAAAAGTGGAGTTATGCATCAGTAATTTCACAACAGCCTCTGCTTTCACTGAACCAGCTAAGTCCTGCAGCACATTAAAATGAGAACTTTTCCTTTGATTACTCAGTTTTCAAGCTAGGGCAAACAAATAAAATAAATAAGAACCGTTGCCAATGTGTCTCACTTCTGAACCAGGAGCACATAAGCCTTTTAACTCTGCTAGAGACTAAATGTCATTGTTTTAAATATCCATGGAAAGTTAGCTACACTCTGAGGATGAATGAAAGACTAGCAGACCACAGTCACTCTTTCACAGGGATTTGCCAAACCTATCTTTTATCAATGTGATAAATAAATGCTGCAAACAGAAAGACAGGCCACTCATACTACCTCCACTACATAACAGTGTTTTCTAAGAAAGGAAAAAAATTCACATTATTTTTCCTTACTATACAAATATAGCATTTAGAGAAATACCCTTTTCCCTTACAGAGAAATATCACCCCACAGAAGCCATGTATCACACGACCAACTGAAACAAAATGAAATGCCTTCACAGTAATGCATCCGGGAGCTGAGCAGGCTTTACAGGGGTGGTGTGGAACCCAGCTGCCCTATCACTGTGCAGCCAGACCCCACTGCCACCTATCCTCATGAGACCCCGTTTCTCAGGCTTGGTCCCACTCCCAGCCTCTGGCACTGAGGCTCCTTGTGATCTTTTTCAGTTGTGTGGAGATCTCTGACGATCAGCGTGGAGGTGCTGACACACGCCTCTCATTTTGCTCAAGCCTTTTCATCCTAGATTCCCCAAGCTTCTGTGTGAGACATTCTCTTCCCCATGCCCGTGCCACTGCTGAGCTTTTCACTGTCAAAGGTAAGTGTTCTGCTGTTCAAAATGTGCCTATTTGTTGACAAGATAAGCCTAAGCAGAGCCATATGTCCGAGCACCCCATGAACTACTTGCCTTTCATAATCCTAACAACTGACAGCTCAGTTTCTGCTTTCAGTGAAGGAACACCTCCCAGGGTTGCAGGACTTATGGCAGTGTTAGTGTAACTCTTTCTAAGACTTTTTGCTAGACATTAAAAAATGCTCCTTCCCATCATGGGATGCTAAAATCCCATTTATTATAGTCTCTGGTCCCAAACTGCACTGACTGACCAGTCATCAGCGAGAGAGCTGAAAGTCTTTTGTTTGATACTGAAGGTCACTTCAGAACTGCATCTCTCTCCTATGCTCCTAATAGCCTGGGCAGGATCCAAAAGGGTGGGTGGCAGAAAGCCACACACTCACCGCAAACAACTCCAACAGCACCGTGACTTGGATGCCCTGCAGCTGGTGACTTGAAGCCAGCGCGGTGGGGCCACCAGCCAAGCAGAGCCTGGACTTTGCTAGCGATGTCACAGAATCCTAGAATCACTAAAGTTGGAAGAGATCTCCAAGTTCAAGTCCAACCATTAACTGCCAGGTCCACCACTATAGCATGTCTCCAAGCACCACATCTTCATGTTTCTTAAAAATTTTCCAGGGACAGTGATTCCACCACCTCTTTGGGCAGCCTGTTCCAATCCTTGACCACTCTTTCAGTGAAGACATTTACGCCCCCTGACCACACAACATCATGCTGGCCCTGCACCGCAGGGGAATGACACACCTGTTGATACAGTCTTCCCAAAGCACACCTGTCCCTTGGATCTAATCCCCCACGAGTGAGAAGGGCCTCCGTAGGGGCACCAGGGCCAGCCACTGCAGCTGACTGCTGTCCTGAAGGTTCACAGGAGCAAGGGGCTGCTGGGAGCAGTGGAGGGCTCTCTGCAGTGTGGCAGCACAGTTCCTCTGCCTTTCCCAGGCCCCGTGCCAAACATGGATAAATAATGGGTACAACACCAGGCCAAGTTGCTGCTTCGTGAAGAGAGAGGTGAAGCAGCTGTGGAGCCTGCTGTGTGTGCCAGCTGCAGAAGCACCATGCTCAAGACATGCAAACTTGCAAGCTCAGTCTCAAGGCACGATCAAAAGCCTGCTCCTGCCTATCCTCACTGATGCTCATTTTAGCCAAGATCTCCCATTTGACAGCCCAAGGATTTTCCACATAACGTTTGCACTTGCACTGCAGCCCCAAAGAAGCAGGGATAAACTTATCCAGTCAGTCCCAATCCTATGAAATCCTGGCACAGCCTCACACCTTAGGCTAAGCGCATTCTGGGATCCTGGTGTGTGCCAGTCTGTGTGGGTACACTGAGTGCCAGAGAATGAGACAACAACAATAACAACAAGAAATTAAGTCAGTTTAAGCTCCTCTCCAGAGAAGTGCATGGCTTTTTGCAACTCCCTTTGCTCCTACTGCAGCCTGTTCCACCATCATTGTATGAGCGTAATACCTCAATTCCTCTGGCCATTGCGCTCCAGGGGCTTTAGCTCCATGCATATCTTGCAGTTGGGCCACTATGGCTGGGGATGAGTATGACAGAAACGCTCAAAGTGGTCAAAACCTAGGAAGGCTGAAAACTGTGAATGTTTAAAATATTTTAATTCCAATTTGAATAAAAAAATTTCCAATTTTAAAATTGGACGGTTTAAAATTGCAAATGCTGCAAACTAACAGTAGGTCAAGCCCATGTTTTCGATTAGCTCAGACCAACTCCAGTGGTCAGCAGCAGGCAGCCTGATGCAAGGCTCTGGAGTTCAGCAGTCAGGAGTAGTTGTAATGGGGAAACAGCCAGAAATTTTGTCACTGCCTTTTAGCAAGAACTGGGCCAGTCACTCAGCTCCCAAGGCGCGTGCCAAGGAAGCAAAAGAAGTTTATAATGCAGAGGATTTGAAATGCACTACACCAACAGCATTTCAAACAGGAAAAAAAATCCAAAAAAAAACCCTAGCGGAAGGCATGCTGCAACTCCAAGTTGGCTGTTTGCTTTGTTGGGCCCTCCCAGACACTTTTGAAAGGAAGGACAATGTTCAGATGGGATTTTCCCTCCCATCTTGAGATAATCTTTGGAAGCAATGCCTGAAAAGCTGAAAGAACAATTCCTGCTTGTGCGAGCTGAGGCTGAGCCTCTTTACCCAGTACATTTAGTAATGCATTCTTTAAAGACACGTGTAGGGAGGGGCAGACAGCTTTTGGTGATGTTATTTTTTTCCCCAAAGGAACTCAAACCTCTTCAAATGTGTGATCTCAGTAGGAATGGAAACTGAGTGCATTTGGTTTATCTGGAAACCTTATGTACCAATTCCTTTTATTGAACCTAAATTATTTCTCCTTAGAGGAGCTTGCTCTAGGAAACTAAGCACTGATTATGAGTTCAAATGATTTCTTTTTCCATCTTCCAAACTTATTCTGGGAATATAACTTTGTATGTGGATCGATATGAGATTCTGAACTCCTCTTTTAAAAGACATAATCAATATTTATGCTAATAGATCATATGCTTTTCTTGTCTTTAATAAATTGAGACTTTATAATATTAATTTTGACACAGGTCAATATTACAGCTCACCTTTAGAAACACAGTTCTGTCTTTTTAGATGCAGGTTCAAAACACCCTCAAACAGTATTTTGCCCAAATTAGTTCATCTCTGCCTTGTAGCTACTGCCCAGATCTTCAGCCTGTGCATTGAACTCCTTGTCTCCTTTAAAGGTCTAGGTTGAACTTCTGTCTCCCCTCAAGATAAAAATAGTCACTTTTTTATAGAAAAAGCCAGTTCTGCGGAACTATATATATGAAACCAGATCATTTATATGGAGACATTTATGTGTCATTTCATACGTTTTCCAGTGTTTGCTCACTGTTTTGAAAACTGCAGTTGTATGGTAGCATCAGTCTCATCTTCAGTTTATTAAATTATTTCTAAATGGGATTCTTTATTGCCACTAAGCTTAAATGAAATTTAGAGGAAGCATGTAATACTTTCTCTCAGTAGATTCACATTCAATAATTCTTCTTGTTGTTTAATTTTGTAATATTCATGTTTTTAGTACTGCAGATCATGAGAACTTTTCAGGACATCTGAAACAGACATTCATTGAAAAGCTGATTTTACATGCATTTGATTGGATTCACAGACCAAAATTCTGAATGAAAAGACTTTCCCCCAGTTTTCTTTCTTAGTCCATTTATTCCTGCTGCTTTTCCACATTAATGTGGCATATTTTTTCACATGTGCAAAACATGCCTTGTTTTCAGACAAAGTAAGGCATTGAATTTATAATGCTAGTTTTTAACTTCAGCTCTAATACATAATGTCTTCAATGAACATTTAGAGAGGTTCTCTCTTCACTGACCTATCCAGGCATGGCAGGATGTTCCTAACTTAATCATTGTTAGATAGGATGAATATGGGCTAGTAATGTGAAAGCTGAAAGAAAGTCACCCCAAACTCCACCACCTTCTGGTATCAGAGAAGTGACAGCAGGAAACTCTTTTTCTCAGCAAGGATGGGAGGGAAGGGTATGGTGCAGTGGTTGGGGATGGAGATCTTGCCTGTGTATGTGCACGTAGTGCCTTTCCAATCAATGAAGATACACTGATATGAATTAAGTGACAGTAGCCCTGCTTTCAAAGATTTTTTACATTACATATTTGTTTTATAAAAACAAGGAACAAACTAACAAACTCTCATGATACCTTTTCTATAGCAATGGTCCAGATGATGCAGCCTTCCAGATTTGTTGATGACATATTTTGAGCCATCATTGCAGTAACACGAGGTGAACAAAATGAATGAAGTGCAGCTGCCAGGATTCCCTTTGACTTTTTCCTTGCTTATTTGCTTTCCTTTGTGTGGGCACATTTTTAACAATGTAGACAGCTAAATCAATGGCCAGTTAACTATTGATCCCTGGCTAGTTTCACTCTCTTGTTGAGCACCACACCAAAAGGCTTACAATGTTGTATAGAAAGCCTAAACTTCACATGGATTTTATTAGTGCACAATGTATTAATAATACAACAGATACAGTTGAAGGAAACGGCTAAAAGTAATGCAGGCCTCCTTGTCAAGAGTATTTCCAAATCTCTTTCACAGAATCATAGAATTGTTTAAGCTGGAAAAAACCTTTATGATTACTGAGTCCATCCCTTAACCCAGCACTGCCAAGTCCATCATTAAACCGTGTCCCTGCCTGCCACACATACTCGTCTTTTAAATCCCTCCAGAAATGGCGACTCCACCATTTCCCTGGACAGCCTGTTCCAATGCTTGACAATAATTATGGAGAACTTTTTTTCCCTAAAATCCAATCTGAACCTCCCCTAGTGCAACTTGAGGAAATTTTCTCTTGTCCTATCACTTTTCACCTGGGAGATCAACCCCCACCTGGCTACACCCTCCTTTCAGGCAGCTGTAGAGAATGATTAAGTCTCCACTGAGCCTCCTTTTCTCCAGGCTGAGTAACCCCAGCTCCTTCAGTTGCCCCTCACAGGACCTGTGTTCCAGAACCCCACCAGCTCTATGGCCCTTCTCTGGATCTGCTCCAGCCCCTCGAGATCCTTCTTGCAGTGAGGGGCCCAAAACTGACGACAGGATTTGATGTGTGGCCTCACCAGTGCTGAGTACAGAGGGACAATCACTGGCCTGCTGGCCACACTATTGCTGGTACAGGCCAGGATGCCATGGGCCTTCTTGGCCACCTGGACACACACTGGCTCATGTTCAGCTGCTGTCAACCAACAATCCCGGGCCCTTTTCCACCATTCAGCTTTCCAGCCACTCTTCCCCAAGCCTGTCGTGTTCAGTGGGGTTGTTGTGACCCAAGTCCAGGACTCAACACTACACCTTGTTGAACCTCATATAATTGGCCTTGGTCCATCATTCCAGCTTGTCCAGATCCCTCTGCAGAGCCTTCCTGCCATCCAGCAGATGAACTCCCCTGCCCACCTTAGTGTCACCTGCAAACGGAGTGAGGGTGCACTCGATCCCCTCATCCAAATCATTGATAAAGAAATTAAACAGGCCTGGCCCCAACACTGATCCCTGGGGAATGCCACTTGTGACCAGCTGCCAAATGAATGTAATTCCATCCACCACCTGTCCCTGATCCTGGCCATCCAGACAGTTTTACCGAGTGGAAACACATGCATCCAAACCATGAGCAGACAGTTCCTCCCAGAGAATGCTGTGGGAAATGGTGCCAAAGACTTCAGTAAAGTCTAGATAAACAACATCCACAGTCTTTCCCTCATCCACTAAGTGTGTCACCTTGTCATAGAAGGAGATCAGGTTGGTCAAGCAGGACCTGCCCCTCATAAACCCCTCCTGACTGGGCCTGATCACCTGGTTGTCCTGTATGTGCTGCGTGATTGTGCTCAAGATCATCTGCTCCATAACCTCCCCTGGCACCAAGATCAGGCTGACATACCTGTGGTTCTCCAGATATTCCTGCCCCTATAGATGGGTGTCACATTTGCTAACTTCCAGTCAACCAGGACCTCCCTGGTTGGCCAGGACTTCTGGGAAATGATTGAAAGTGGCTTGATGAGCACTATGTCAGCTCCCTCAGTATCCTTGGGTGGATCCTGTATGGACCCATGAACCTGTACAGCACAACTCTAACCATTTCCCCTGGGAATATGTGGGGTTCATTCTGATCCCAACCCCATCTTTCAGCTCACCTGAACAACTGCTGGTCTTATTATTAAGGACTGAGACAAGAAGGCATTAGTACATAATGCCTTTTCCTAACATAAGTGTATCAGCCTTTTCCTCATTCTTTGTCACTGTTTCCCTCCACATCCAATAAGGTATGGAAATTTTCCTTAGCTCTCCTTTTATTGCTGATGTATTTATAGAAGCAATTTTTATTTTCTTTCGTGGCAGCAGCCAGATTAACTTCTAGTTGGTTTATTGATCTTAGCATGTGTTTTGGGGAGAAGCCCTAATTACTACATGACCATTCTCATGTGCTTCTGAGGTCTCTAACACATCAATAACCCCTGTGCTCTTGCTACTGCATGGATCTCCATCCCCTGTGTCCACTGAGACAGCAGATCTTGCTAGCACACTGTCCCTCAAACATTGGCATCATGCCCCCAGGCTTATCTCTACTGAGCCTGGGTTTATCCCTTTTCCTCTTTAAATTTTTTTGCATTAGGCATTGTCGGAAGCATAAGCTATCTCCTCAACCAAGACTGTCTAAACATGGATGGTTTCACAGGGAAAATACTGAAGAACAGAGGACATTTCGTGATTCAAAGCAGCTTATTCTGTCTTAGGTACGTTCAAAAGAATCTCTGTGTTGTTTGATGGTTTTCCAAAGGCTCCAGTACGCAAAGATTTAACATCCTGAGATGTTAAATCTCACACCCTGACAGATCGACTTCACAGTAGTCACTTTGCCTTTTTAGACTTAGTGATGACTACATGTTTCATAAATTATCTTTCTTCTGTGCCCAGCCCTACCTGATGTTTACACTATGATGATGCAAAATTTATTAACAATGTGATTTTTCTAAAAAGTTGCAGGAGATTTGACCCCAGAATAATTATGCAACCACTCTACAGCAATAATTAAGCCAAATCCATCAAACATTATAAATGCAGCTAAAACTAAACCTGCAACATCCATTTTCATAAGCTCAGTTGTCACTAAGTCATGTCAAAAGTCTGTTAAATATGAGGTCACTTTCTGAAAAGACGCAGCAGTTCTGCACATGAACACAGGAAACATTCATAAGTGCTATTCTGAAGAAAAGGATTTTCCCAAAGATTTTTAAAAGTTTTTTATTGTTATTTGCAAAAGTAAATGTAAACACTTCTGAACTTTATAATGACTCATGAAATGAACTCCTGCCATTTGAAACCCTTTTCCTGGAATCATCTAATCAGAAAAGAGAGATGTGACTTGGGCACCCACCATTACTGCGCTATCACTGAAACACTCTTTGCAGGTACTTCTTAAACAAGGCATAGGTTAAAATCTGCTCTACCAAATTTTGTCCAAAAATTGCAAACAAGCAAATTCCTAAACATCATGACCTATGAAGAGAAAAAACAAAAGGTATTGTAGGAAATTATTTGTCACAAATACCTGTATCAGGTCCACAGTGGAGTATTATTTACAAGTACTGCTTTAATTAAAACTATGAACTTTAAAAGAGTTCAGAGTTTATATATGCCCAGAATTTCTTCTCTCTGCGCAAACTATCAGAGTGCTGTGTCTGCTGTGTAAGCTGGACTCAGCTTTCCTTTAATTAAGTTTATTCACAGACAGCACAGCATTTGCTAAGCTAAATATTGCTGGAACTGAATTGTTATTGGTCTGTCCAGCACAGAGCTGCTGCAGAACCTTCCATCATGCAATTCACCTGCCAGTGGTGATTTGATTTGCCCTTTGTCTTCTGTGGGAAATATGGGCTTGAGTCACTATGGTTGCTGCCTTCAGAGCATTCTGTAAGATACATGGTACCTCCTTGCACTTCCACAAAATACAGCTGTAACCAAAACTATCAAAGACTTATATAAAAACCTCTTACTCATACTTTGCTATTACAAGGTAAGATTTTTAAAACTCCTTACTTCTTAGTCTTCCTAGAAAAAAATTTCCAGTTTCCAACTTGCACAGTACAGTGCAACCAAAAAGGCAGATCAACTCAGAAAAAATCATTGTTTCATTCTATCTTTGAATATATTCAGTTGTCTCCATATTCTCTTTCACACTGTTTTAGTGACTGGTTTGCTATTTTTGTTGCTGTTAAGTAAGAATCAATTAATTACCTCAGATGATCTGATGGCTGTCTATAGCAATTTCTGAAAATGCTACACTAACCCCTACCCATGAACCTGAAATCAGAAACTCACTTATAATCTCTGGAAGCAAAAGGCTAATTTGCCAGATGAGCTGCAATCTAAGTTGAACACCTTATCTGTTTATTTTGATTTGTCATCAACGGCATGCCAGTGAACTTACGACAGTTTCGTGTTGCCCATTAGACAATATTGCCTCAAGTATGTTTGGTTGCTTTATGCTATACTGGGGTAATGACATGCTGATTGATGTATATTTTGCAGGATTCTCTTACTGATATTTAGGCAAGAGTCAAGTCCTTTTCCCCCGCAGAGAGTTAACGAATCTTGCAATTTAACTCTGCTATTCCCTTTCTCCCTGAATTGTGTTTTAGGTGATATTGTCCAACAGAAAGGGTGCATTTGTGATGTGCAACAGAGAACAAAGAGGTCACGAAAGAGATCACTTGCTTTGCAGAGGACATAGCATGAAATCAGGCCACAGTATAAACTTTCCATTATCAATAAGGGAGGAAAGAAAACTAATTCGACCTAAATTTCCACATGCACTAAATCAATAACATTAAATTAACAGCTTAATTTAAAGTACTCTTAGAAAAAAATGAACTTAAAAATATGCAGTGAAACATCCCATTTTTATGGATTCTTGTGATTATTTGTAATTTTGAAAAACATGATACAACAAATAATAAGTACTTAGTAGCATTGCTTACTGCAGTTACTTAAAAAATATCTGCAGTGCCAGTGACACTAATTAGTTGAAATTCTTTTTTTTATATATGTAAAATTCTCAGTGAAAAAAAATTCTGACTGCAATAATATTGGAAAGAGGCATTTACAATTACTTTTGCTCTACTTAAAATCATAATAATTCCAAACACCTGACATAAAAACAAAGCATTTCAAGATGGAACTCAGACAATACAACTCTTTCAAGAATTCTACGGTTTTACTTTGCATAAACTGAAATATCAAGAGTTGTGATAACAGATACTCAAAAGCTGGATTTGTGTACAAAGCAATGCAGATTCTAGAGTAAATGGTTAAAATTATCACAGATTTTCTAGATCTTGCTTTTGTAGACTACATTTGTCAAGATGGCAGCTCTCAAGAGTGCTGAGTCCTGGAGCTGACTGGGCTGTGCTACTTCCTTACTTCAAAGCTTAAAGCAGAATGTCTATATTCTCATGACAGTAATATCAGACCAAAAGGATTGCACATGCCAAAGGAAACAAATGGTTTTCTCCCTAATCTGTCTCAGGATACAATACCACTTGCTCAGTGCAGAGGTCAGAGTGCAGTGTTGTTGTAGAGGACAAAATTGTGTTCCTCAAACTGTAGATATGAAGCATTTAGATCAACCTGTGGATTAGGCCCTCCTGTATAACTTGTGGAGACTGTAGCAGACGTTAGAGCAGAGCTTGGATGCTCCTTTCTCGGTAAAGGAAGCAATGGGTGTTCTTAAATAACAGGAGCATGGCAAAGGTGAGGGCTTTGCTGTCTGATCTTCCAGTGGGTATAGGATGGCATAATGGAGCAGCAGAGCCACAAGTTACAGATGTGTTCATGTACATATAATCTGTACTTGGCCAGGGTGGCTTCAGGAATTTCTGTCCACTATTTTTAGCAGCTGATCTTCCTAACGATAGAATATTTGCTCTGTCATGGCCTGATCCTTTTCTAACTGAATGCTACAAAATAATTCTCTTTGGTTTAGTTGGCAGCATCAGGATCTGTGCTCGGAAAATATTTTCAGAACTGCATTCAGTTCAATAAAGATGCATATAGCCCAGTGGATGCATTTCTTCTGATGATTATCATGCATTTACTGTTTTCCTTTAACATTTCATTTCAAAGCTGCCAGAAATATAAAGACAAAACAGATTTGCACATGGGGTTAAATTATTATCGATGTTGTATTCATCTGTAGGTCAGTAGGAACTGATGTGTTTCTCTTGACAAGCTTCTCTAGATTTGGGGCTAAGTCTGAGGAATCTAAGGAAATTCAGATTTCTCTCTGTAAAATTCAAAGACTTAAAATTTAACTGTCTACACTTGGACTGGAAAAAGACCGTAGCTATTAACAGTAGTAAATTATCAGCACTGGAACAGCATTAAAAGCTTTGAGAGGACTTTTTGGGACAGTAAAAGGTTTTTTAATATTTGACCTACTGACCCAAAGGCGAATTCAAGCAGTGCAGGGGTCCCATGTGATTGCTTGTGAAGAAAACGGAAGGCTTTCTTTTGTCATGTTTTGTGTTACTTCCTATAAACCATAAATGAAGTCAGAATTTTCTAGTCTGGGAATTCCTGTTGGGATAAAGGTTGAGGCCTACTTAGCCTGAATCCATACAAACTGCTAGAGAATAGTTATTCATCTTGATGCACATGCCAGAAATAGAAATCTACTAGTCCTTGAGGATGCATCAATTTTCAGGGAGTCTGGATACTTTTAACTACTACAGAAACCTAAGGAAAAAAAAAATCTACATAGACACTGCTTAAGGAAACCAAAATCCATCATAAAACACCGCCTTGACAGTTTTATTTTGAGAAATCTGTATTTAACACAGACAAAAATACCATTTCCATTTAAGATCAGGCTCAGCTCACAAAATATACACTGCAGAAATACTTGTACTATATCTAAATGCATCTGATATAAAAAGGCAACCAAGTCATGTTTCAAATGTGACAAGGGATGGTTATCACTCAGACGTATGACAGACGCAACATGACCACATTTTCCCTATTTGTGGAATTTCCAAAGCTGAGTCAGCATGTCCCAGCAGAGGGTTAGCAAGAAGGCCTTGAAATACTCTGTTTCCACTCCCATAGATGAAAATCAGGAAATATTATGAGTAAAGGAAGAAAATAAAACTTCTATGTATTTAAAACATAAGACACTAAATTAGAACAAAAAGGCAGGGTTGAATTGCTGTGACTAACACTGCTGAATCCCATTGCATGGGATTCACACAGCAGCTGAGCTGTCTGTGGTTTTCTCAGCACCCGTCAGAGCAGGCCTTGCTCTATGTGATGAGATTGCCCTGGTAAATGAAGTTGAGATTAGGGGCCAACACCGGGAAAGAAACATGCACGGGTCAATGATGGGGTTAAAATCCTGCCTCCTTGCCAAATCAAGCAGGCGTGGTCCCATGGTGTCCAGGCTGGAGTCTAAGCAGTGCTGGGACTGTCCCTCTTAGGTTTTTCCTGCCAGGGAAGTCCACTGCTCCCCAGCCGCAGTCAATGCCAAAAAGCAGAGCCTAGAAGTAGCTGAAGGGGTGACTGGGTTGTGTGAGACCGCTTCCCTCCCTGCTCTGCCCCTAGCTAGCCAGAGGCTGTGCCCAGCCCCAGGGGAGCTGCAGAGGCTACAACTAATGAACAAGGAAAGCACAGCAATGGCAGGGAGAAAATCAATAACCCATGATGGCCAAGGAAGAGGGGCCAGGTGTCTGTGGTTCCTCATAGCCTGCTTGGGAGAAGAAGATGAACCAAGTGCCAAAGCTTACCTTCCCTGATGCAGAAACCAAGTACCACTGGGGAAGGAAGCATTATTTAGGGATGTATTATGCTTTGAGTAAGCAGAAAATGGTCATCTGAGTGGTTCAATGCCTTACCTAGAGGTTTGGGGAAAGTCAAGAGACAGTAGTAGACACTCCTATATCTCTACAATACTGGGGGAGAAAGGAAGGATGGAGAGAGCAGTACAAGAAACACGGTTCTCCTCTTGCCATTTGATGACAGCGGAGTAGAAAGGGGATTTTATTGTACTTTTCCATCTACAAAGAACATAGTGCAAGATGGCGGGGGCAGGGGGGAGGGAGCAGTGAACCTAAAAGGAGTCTATGAACTCTCTTACTTCCCAAAACGAAGGTAAGCACAAGTTCTTAATAAATTTTCCTACCAACCTTTCATTGCTTCCCTCCACCTTTCATATCAGCTAGAAGAATGCTGTTTTCTGAGCAATGAACACTGATGCAAGTTTTCCAAGCCAATGAATGTTTCCAGTTTAATATTCACAGAGAAAAAGACAAAGTCTACAATTACCTGCAGAAGGAAGCAGAAAACCCCTCTGAAATTAGAATAGGTATAGCAAGGTGGACAATATGGCCAGTTCTAGCCACCTATAAAATGTCAAGACAGAGTTATAAAGCAAATTTTGTTGAGCCATGAGGAGCCATAACCTGGTCCTACTGTGGAGAAGAAAAAGAATTTCCCTCTGCTCAAGAAATTGGTGTGACAGGGCACATGTGCTGTTCATGTGGCAGAAACAAAGAGGTTTGAGAAAGCCATTAAGCAAAGATATCTGGCAACCAACATGAAATAACAGATTCAGTTGTCAGCTGGTCAGCTGGTGAGATGCATCAGGACTGGGGTGGCTGGACAGGGGCTGTGCAGCACAGGGCTGTTCAGGGTGGCAAGGACAAGCTCAGAGGTGCTGCTGGCATGAAGCTCATGCAGTCCACTGCCTTTGTAACCCAGAGACCAGGAGACAAACTCTACAGGGATGGCACAAGATAACACGAGAGAACAGTACAGAGAAGACTGAAAGATACTACAAGTTGAAATTCAAACAGCACAATACTGGAAGCTGAGTACACATGACCAGTCCCTGTGAGAAGGAGAAATGGAAGAAGGAAATAGTCCAAGAGCTGTAACTCCATCTTTCCTTTTTTTTCCAGAAATCTGGACTTGGCTGGCTGTGGCTGCTCCCATGTCAATGACTTGCTATGTTGTACTAAACTGGCCTATGAGAAAATGCACTACCATTCCAATATTAAGCTCTCTGAGGTTCATGCATATCTATTCTCATGTCTGTACAGTATTTGAGCTGTGGGTAAGGTGCATATGTATACATGTGAGCCTGTGTGTGTGTGTGTGTGTATATGCATGGGAATCATAGAATCATAGAATGGCCTGGGTTGGAAGGGACCTTCGAGGTCTTCCCGTGGGCAGGGACACCTTCCACTAAATCAGGTTCGTCAGAGCTCCATCCAACCTGGCCTTGGACACTTCCAGGGATGGGGAATCCACAACTTCTATGGGCAACCTGTTCCAGTGCCTCGCCACCCTCATGGTGAAAAATTTTTTCCTAATATCTAATCCAAATCTACTCTCTCTCAGTTTTAAGCCATTTCCCTTTGTCCTGTCACTACACGCTCTTGTAAATAGCCTCTCTCCATCAATGATGGAATAATGTGTTTAAGTACATAAGTACAGTGCTATATCATGTACATAAAAGTGCATTCCAGTTTACATATGCTTTCAGTTTTGAAGATCTGGCTAAACAGATGCCTATGTGTAAAAACATAAAAGACTATATCCAGACTTCCAAAAAAAGGATGCACGTTTGCAATTATGCATCATATGTGTAAGTGACTGTGTGTGAAAAGTAGGTATCTCCATACATAGTCACTTAATGTGCTTAGCTGGTGGTCTGCTTGTGTGTGATTAAATATATCTGCATGTAATCATATTTTACATTTACTTGTATATGTGTATAAACTGTTCATATAGAAAGTGATGGCTGCACCAATCCAACAAATGAAGGACATTATTATTCTCTTTTTCACTTATAAATCATAAGCAACTGTAAGAATTTCTGCAGTAATAAAAATGTGAGACAAGATATAAAGGCATTCCTTGAGTCTCAGACTGAAAAGGAATTACAGTTGGGCATTTTGGATGTAGCGGATGACTGGGAATTAAAGGGGAATCTGCTGCAGGGTGTAGAGGGGGTGGTGTGGTCTCCTCCTAGGATGCTGAAAGCTGGACCTCGTTCTTGTGCTGGTCCTTAAATGATCTGCATCTTAAGGACAAGGGGGAACGGGTTCAAACTTGAAGAGGGTAGGTTTAGATTGGATACCAGGAAGAAATTCTTTACTGTGAGGGTGGTGAGGTGCTGGAACAGGTTGCCCAGAGAAGTCCTGGATGCCCTATTCTTGGCAGTGTTCAAGGCCAGGTTGGGGTCCTGAGGAGAAATTCTGAGGAACTGGATCTAGTGGGAGGTGTCCCTGCACACAGGCAGGAAGGTTGGAACTGGATGATATTTAAGGTCCCTTCCAACCCAAACCATTCTATGATTCTATGACTTTATTCAAGCTTCAGAATCATTTTTATAATGAAAAAGACAGCATTAAAGAAGAGACCTTGAACTAGTGAACACTTTAGGCTTCTGGATTACCTCTCTCAGGTGTTGTATTCATAACTTGTTTTCAGAACAGTTTTAGTGAAAAGAAAAGCTGAAGGCTTAAAAGTGGAACATCTTAAACGCTCATCTCTCTAAGAGTACACCTCTAGTGCAAAAAAGTAGAATGAGAGAGACCCATTTTATCATGTAAATTAGAAGTGCTTTATCTGAGGTGCACTTGTTATGCCAGTGCTTATCCTTGCTGATACTGATATCAGCAGTTGATGACATAAATAAATAAAAAAACCCCAACATCAACAATTTTTTGAGGAGGTAAAATGCAGTTGTTTCTAGAGGAGGTAAGATGGAAAAGATACCTGTGAAATTCCAGAGTTTGATTGTGAAGCTCCTGTCACGACTGTAGCAAGTCCTGGTGGCACATGGTAAAACATACAGCTGTGGATGTGTCAGCTTTCTTTACTAGCTGTGTAAACACTTTAAACCTAAGGGACCAAACCTGGTATCATGCAGTCCTGAGAAATTTGTGCTCAGCTCAACTTTGTCAACAGATCAAGCTAACGTTACATATATTCTGTGGACCACTTAAAAAGAAAAAAAAAACAAATCATCAAAAAAACCCCCACGTCTATGTTCTCAATATGGCGTTGGTCACAAACTCCCGAATCTGTCAAAAAAACCCTTAAAAACTCTCAGGTTCTCCAAGAGAAAAATAAATATCCACTGGATCCCACAGAGTAATGTATCAGTCTGATGTTGACTCAGTTGTGGACCTGCAGATTGGTGGCTGCCACAGATGGATTGCACATCCAGCAGCCTCAGGATGGGATCTGACACTCAGAGGTTTCCCAGCCTTTCCACGCCAGGGAGCGGATGAGGCTGGCTCTGCTGAGAAAAGCATCAACAACCTCTGCAGCTTGTTTGTTTTTTATGGGAAATAGTTTCAAGTTACATGACCCTATTTTTAAAGATCAATCAACTTAACCTGCTAGGCTGCCTTTCACAGGTTCTTGAGATATTACACTGTTTGAAAAGATCAAGCATTTCTCTGAGAAAGTGAATAGCTAAGGAGTAGAGCTATTTGCATTTACTGTGCTATTAATTTTAAGACCTTAAATAAAAATATTTAAAGAGTTCAAAATAGTCAAGTATGGGAAAAAATATTTTGAGGTAGTCAACCAAATCACATGTCATGCGGTGAAATAAGAAGAAAAAACAAAATACACAACCAGCTTCTGCCTCTTGTGATACACCTAGAAAATTGTTTTGCACTGTCCCAGTGTTGCTAATCCCCATGTAAGTAACCAATTTCCTCACTTTTCAATTCTGCTAAACTTGCTATCCATTCTATAATCTTCCAAATTAACATGAAGAAAAAAAAATACTATTCAGAGACAAAGCTCACTTGAAACCAAGGCCCCAAGTACTCTGGGACAATTAAAGTGCAGCCTGGGTATATTAATCACAGTCTTCTGGCCCTTTTCCAAATTGGGCAATTACAATCTGCCTACATCAAATTCTCCCCAGAGTTTCAAATGCAAGAGTTATTTGTGATTTCCTTCCTATAAAAAGTGTTGTTTAGCACAGTCAGTAAAGACTGGTTTCATTCAAGTGATGGGTGAATAACCCACATTGACTATAGAAAATGTGTAAAAGCACTTTAGGATCCTTCAGGAAGAAGGACACTTATTACATGGTCATTTTACAGTGCTTTTATTATTCTAAGAGGAAGTACTCCTATCTAGATGTTTCTTCACAGGCCTCTTAGTAACCAAGTAGTTCAGAGTTTGGACTTGTTTTTCCAAAATGAAATTATGTTAGATTTTTTTTTTTGCAAATTTAAGATGATAGATTTGAAATGCAAGCACCGTATCACAAAGACAGTTTAGGAAAACATACACAACTTCTACTTTGAAAACTATTCAGACAATTTCTGAGCCAAAAAAGATTAATGATTTATTATGGGGCTCATTAATCAAAAATTGTGTGTGCATGTTTTTTAAAGGACCAATTCCACTGTTCAAGTCAATTAGGTCCTCTAAAGCTATTACATCGGGAAGGAGCCACAATATTACCAAGACTTCCTGCAATATTGTTGAGACTTCCCCAAGTGTATTTAGAGTATAAAATAAATGCTATTATTCAGGAGATACTGAATTGCTAAGCTTCTTAAATTTGTACAATTGGGAACTTGAAGTACATTAAAATGCTGAAACTCATTAAGAGCCCTTTTCACAGCTGCAAAATCGTTGGCATTCACAGCACCGTGCAGAACAATAAAACACTCCCCACACCTTTGAACAGGGCGACTTCCGTTCCTCCAGCTCTGCTTTAATGAATCACTGAGGCAGAACTGGTATCTAACCTCTCCGTCAACCTCTTTCATTGAAAGTAAGAAACAAAAAGCCACAATAACACTAATATTCTGAACAGAAAAGCAAAATGTATAAGCGTACTTGTACTAACCCTCCCCCAGCACAAAAACCTCAGCGATCGCTGCGTCTTTATTAGAATGTAATTCAATTTTCTCCATCAACAAGAAACAAACCATCTTCAGAGGCAGAAAACAATCCATGTTTTTCTCTCAAGCCACCCACTTAACTATGTCAGGTAGACTTTGTTTGCTTGGGTGTCACTTTTCTGAACCCAAAGTACAGGACTCAGCATTTTGGTGGGTGTTTTCACTAACACTGCCTGGATATGGTCACTCTGCATGCCAAAAATGTCCTCCTGCCCTGATCACTGGATTTTGTGCCTCCAAAGTGGTACCAGAACAAACAGCCCAAGTCCTCAGGAAATTTGTGGACATCCCATATATGTTTGTGACACATTCTCCAGCAGATGCATGGTGCTGATCCTGATGATCAGAAGACAGCACCTTTCTGAGATTCAGCAAAATTCCATCTTTCTCCAACTGCATCAAGGTAACCAGTGCCTAATCCTTCCCAGCCAGCAGCCAGCCACTTGCACATCAAGTGATTGCAAATAGCACTCAAAAAAACCCCTCCCTTTGATCTGGGAACAGTATGTTCTGCCTCCTCCTCAGTCAGGAGGATCACAACTGCACCTCTCATATCTACAGGTCTCACCAACCCCAGGGCAAAGAAACCCAAGTCTTATCAACACTAGTGTGCATCAGTCTGATTTCTTCAGCTGAAGGATTTGTTTCTAAATAAATTTCCACTGGGCCACCTACCGCACTTCCTTTGGTATTTGAAAAACAGAAGAAAAAAAAGTCAGCAACCGACCAAAAATTAAGTGTGAGTAAGAACTATGGGAATAGTGACTACTCTAGAGATTTCACAAGATTCATCATAATCTTGGTGCTGGACAAAACTGAAAGAAACAGTCTTGGGACTATTATTTAGCTCATTAAATTCTATGTGAAAACTCTATCTATTTATTTCAAACTATTCCCCAAAGCAACAAATGGATTGTCTCCCTGAGAGGGGGAAATTGTTCCCTTTTCTCCTCTAAACATTTTTGAAAGGAATGGAGGAAAGTGCAGTGCCAAACTGGTGAAAAGATTATCTATTTCAGAAGTGGGTTTGAAAGATTCAACAAGAGATATTAACAATAAAGATCACAGAATTAATTACGGAAAAAGAGGGGGTGGGGTTCTGCGTGGGAGTTCCCGTCTACATCAAACAAACTGAAAGAAAGCAACATTATGAGGGAAGATTACAGTATGACAAAAACAAGGCATGCGGTTAAAGCAAAAGATGCTTTGATAGTGTACAAGCTGAGATGGTTTTGTCAACGGCAACAAAAAAATGTAGCTTTCAAAGCTCAGCTGAAGAGTACGACCCCAGCCCTAAAGTTCTTGACAAAACACATCACCACTGGCACGAGGTTCTGGCTCCGTATATTCAGCTGGGGATACCCAACGCATGCAAGTGAGGAGAGCAAGAAACTTTCCTGCTGACTGCCACAGGAGCACACACAGATGTACCCCCTGCATACCCCCTCCAGGATCACATTCCTCAACTGCTTCCCAGCCACGGCTGCTTGGGACCAGCCACTGCTGATGCATGGCCATCAGCACTGTGGGCAAAGGAGGTGTCTGCCTCCATGTCAAATACTGCAAGAGACACAGCAGTGGCAAACCCCAACTTCTTCCTGAAAACAAACTCAGTACGAAAAGGGCTGTACCAATTTCATCTCACCAGTTTTTTGGGGAATTGATTGATACTTGCATGGAGACAAAAGAAGGAAAGGAGATCTCTAAGCTCTTCAAAACAAAACTTTGATAGCCAATTTTTCCATCTGAACAGGAAAACAGTGCCCAGCAGAAAAAGAAGCATTTTCAACAGCTTTTTATCCTCGAAGTGTTTTGGCTTTCCCTCCTGAATCCATCTTACTCTTTCTATTGGATCATTTCATTACAACAAAAGGGAAGGGGTCACTGTGGAATCCATTTCCCTTGCTGAGTCAAACAGAACTCAACCTTCCACCTTGAAATCATGCTGTAAAAGTTGACTTATGCTGACAGCTCAAGGCTTTCCTTGTCCTATAATTTAGAGTGATTGAACTTTGCCATCTTGTATTTTGCAAATTTAAAATAGAATGGCAAACTTCTATCACAGTCTTATCAACAATCTTAATTTATTTAGCCTGAGCTTTTGTTCTCTTGGAAAACAACACAACTACGCTTACATCCAAGCTGTAAAATTAAGCATCTCTCCTTCTGCAGTGTGATCGAGTACACCTTAAGAGCTATGGTAATCTTACTTGTTTTAGAGTATGGGCCAGTATTTTTACACAGTAAGTACCCCTCTGGAGAGAAGATCTTGGCCAGAATTATTTTAAAACTACAAATCAAAACTTTCTATTCTGCATCCCAAATTATTGCAGTTGAATAATACTGGGCACTTGGAGCTGAAAGCACATGGGTTGCACTTAAATCTACTTGCTAATAATGACTGAACAGCATACAAAGGCAGAGGTATGAGCTCAAATGTCTGCATGCCCACATCATGGAGGTTTGGACGTGCATTATGCACCTGGCTTTCTATATCCTACTCTGCCTCTGGGAAAAAGACTTGCTTGATTTTAAACACAGTGCCTTCAAGCACGAAATATTTTCTATTTTTCAAAGCAACTTTCAAGAACAGTTTGAATTATTTACTTTCTGCATTAATTATGCTTTGACCCTTAGTGTGGGATGTTCTTTCCAGAAAAAAAATAAAATCTGAATAGTTTCCAGGCATTGTCGAGACTGCACACTGTGGAAAGAAAAGCATTTACCAAAGTTTTAAGCTCACAAATGAAATATTAATATTTATGTGCAGTATTTACAGTATCTGGCTTTGGAGTTGATAGTAGCTGCCTCATCACATAGAGTTTCCCTCCCACATATGAGAGAGACATTTAAGGGATGTTTTAGCTTAAGATATTGTCATAAGGGATCTCAACTGCAGTAATGCAAAACTGCTCTGCTTTAGCACCTGACCCTGGTGCCAAGATTCCTATCCAGGCAAAGACTGTGTGGATTGCAGACCCCAGCCTGAGGACTGTGTCTGATTTTGATAGCTTTTCCTCTGCACTGCCTATGATTACCTTTTTAGAGAAGGAAATGAGATGAAGAAGAAATTCTAAACGACTAGACGAAATTTAACTTTGTTCTCCAAAGTCAGACCAAGAATTTTTGCTTAAGAGTTTGGGTTGTGTTTGCTTTTACTCCTAAGTGAGTTCCAGCTTGATCCTAGAAGCCACCTTTGGCAGCTGAAAATGGTACCATCCCTTCAGGTCTCATCCTCATACAGATCTCAGTACTATCCCATGCAATCCCCTGTGGTTTTGAGCATCTGGCCTTTCCTTGCCAGATAACATTAAGAGGATGAGTGTAAGGCTCAGAGTGGGGCAAATGAACAGCTCATTTTCATGAGCAACACCTAATGTGCAAATATGGCCTGAAAAGACATGGAACACCAAAACCAGTGTTTCTAAAAGAGACAGTAAGCAGAAAAAAAGCCCAAAACCATCAAACCATAAAAAAACCCCCAAACACCCAACCAAAATCAAACCAACAACAGCAATCATCACCAAAGAAGCAAAGCAAAACAAATAAACAAAAAAGGATTTATCTTTCAGCTGTTTCAAGTATGTAAGTCAATCGTGCCTTAATCAGCCAAGCATTTTGCTGATCTAACTTACACTCATTACTAGAAAACCTCTAGCAGCAACAGAACCACAGAACCAAAATTAAGTTATCAGGTAATATTTTTCCTTATCTTTTGCTCTAAATACTATATGCATAAGAAAATCTGGAAGTGAAAGACTTCCTACATTGTTGATACGAAGTAGCTGAGCTTTGGTCTAACTTCAGTGAAGCAGTTTCTCAATTACCCCAAGTAACAACAAAAAAAACAAAAACAAAAACAAAAAAACCCCAGAGAGCAAATATTAATTTGGCCAAGGAGGTTGAACACCAAATTATGCTGAATGGGATAGGTTATGCACAAGCTAAAGCACAATACTTGTTTGTATTTCCCAAGATGAAAGGCTATAGAAACAATAAAAGAGTGCATATCACTAAATTCATAAGGTAAAATACCTAAACATAAGGAAGATTCTTAACCAACATCAGCATGTACCAAATACTTTTTGAAAATGCCATCCTCTAGGTTTCGGTTTGCATTTTGACTCTTCTACGCTTGTGCCCACTCTATTGAAAAGAATGGCTAATTTAATTTTTTTTTCATTTTTTAACATGTCAAACTTGTAGCTATACTAGGACTACTTCGATGTTCACATGGTTTTAAACAAATTCTTTAGTTTGCCAACACAAAGAGGACCAAAATTAGTTGAAATCTTCTTACAGAAATGTGTTCAAAGCTGGGAACAGATTTCTGTACCTGGCAAGCTCAACAGAGTTTGCAAGTTAAAAGTTAAGCATAGTTCAAATCCCCTGAGAACTACTACAAGAGCACTTTCTTTCTGAAAATACCTAAACAGTTAATAGAGGATTTAACAGTAAATGATGCTTAAAATGTGGACCTTAATTCATGAACTTTATGAGAATGATAAAATATAGTGATGGGCTTTTCTAATGGCTTCCACAGTTCAGCCATCATCTCCGAATGGGTAGAACGTCATGCTTTATGTAAGCATAAAAAGGCAGCATTTGCCATCCTGGGTGAGGCTGCTGGCCCACCTAACCTGGAGGTTACAACCCTTTACTTCAGTTTTGTCACCGCAATGCAAGACTAACAGCAGCTTTTACTAATAGTAGAGTTTATTCGTATATATGGGAAAATGAAAATACAAGTAAACACTGCTTTATGCAGCACACAGAAAATGGCCTAAATTAAGACACATTTCAGATCTAAAGTTTCTTCAGGACTTGTGTTTGTCTGCAGTTAAAATAAAAGACTGGGTTAGAAAATTGCAAGACTATATTATGACACTGGGTCCTGCCTGGCCCTTCTATTGCCTGTCATGGTAGTGGCAATGCTTTAGAAGTCCACTGTCCCTGTCCTCAGAGACCCCAGAACAACACCACAGCTTCTGCCGTATGGAGAAACAACAAAATGTTTTCAGCAAAGCACATCTTTTAAGTTGACATCATCCTTCCAGAACATGTCAAACACAGCCACTAAAACTGCAACTACATATGGTTTCGATTAAACCTGACAAACAAACAAACCAGCCCTTAAATTATGAGGCCTTCCAGAAGCAAGAAGCCAAAAGTACAGTAATTGCTTTATAGTGCACTGAGAGGACTGCCAGCAGAGCCGGCCTCGAGCGGAGCGCTGCAGCACATCCGGCGCCACTCGGAGGAGAGATCTCTGCCCGTTTCCTGTGAGCACAACGGCGTAACGCCCTCTCCCAGGGCAAAAGAGCTGCTGGGATGCTCTCACCCCTGCTGCGCCCTGGCTGGCACACACCCCCAAGGGCACCTGCACCGACAACAGAGTGAAAAACCTAACACAAAGCACAGAAAATCCCTCCTTGTAGCTCTGTGCAACAGGCTTTGGACCTCTGCCTCGAGGAGAAAAGAGCTCCAGGACGGTTTGGTATTAATGACAAAAATGAAGAAATTAAATTTGTGCAGCTTCCTACATTTAATAAGGAAATTATGCATTTCCCACAAAGGCTAATGCCAGCTCCACAGGGATTATATTACTATTTATTGTTTTGTTTGCTCAAATAAAACACCTGTTGAGGTCAGCTATTTGAAGAATTTTTAATATACAAGCCTTACACTATGGAGAGTAAGAAATGTTTATAGAGGCACTCCTGGTAAGATTGTTGGCTTTTTTCCCCCCAGGTAGGTGCATAATGATTTAATAACAGAAACAGCATGCCCACAAACCTCTGAACCTCAGATTTAAATAAAAACTAATATATCTGAAATCTGGATATCAGTCTCCACAGCTCCTTCAGCTTTCCCTGTTATGGAAGGAGGCGTAACCCTAGGATACGGCATCCTTCTTTTATAAAGTCCCATCTTAAAGTGTCAAGAGTCAAGGAATTAAAAACAAAAGCAGCATAAATCGCTGTCAATCATTAAAGTCTTTGATCTGCTCGTTTCTTCAGAAGGCATTATGCCTCCTAAATGGAGGGATCAATCACCCTACGCCAGACCTGCTGCTAGGCACTCCTGTGCCGCGCCGCTAGTGCAGAGGGCAGCCCATCACAGTGCATTCCAACTCCCCTTCCAGGCAAACCAAGGGGCAAAAGCACACCAGCAGGAAAACAAATCAACACAACACAAACCCCTTTGTGCAGCTATACAACATGACTGCCTCCCCTTTTGGCATATTTTTAGGCTTTTCTGTTAAACAGCCGCTCACTTTGGTCTGTCTTTCCCGATACGTCCTCAGTGCGTGTTCCACCATCACCATGCCTCACTAGCAAACAGGATTATTGGGGATTTTTTTAAAATCAAGGAGAAAATGTTTATATTTTCACTCATCCATGGCCATACAAAATTATATGTTGGCCTGCCTTAGCTTGTCTCTGCCTGTCTTACATTAAACAAACAGGCTGCATAAGTAAAGGAAGACAAAATTTATTCACCTCTTTCTCAAATGCCAAACCTCCCCAAAAGCAGCACACTGGTCTCACTAGAAAGCCTGAGCAGTTAGAAGAAAAGGAAAAAAAAAATCAAAAAAGAATGAACCTTCTCACCATAACAGCAATGCACAGAGATACATATGCTTACTTAGAAAGCCATGGTTCAACCCAGACTGGCCCTGCTCTCCTGTGGGGATGGATCCTGCAAGAAGCCTCAAAAGGAATGCCACCTCAATGCTCTGTACCACTGCAGGAGATGCAATGCGCTCCAAACAAATTTAGCAGGATTAGGACCTTGATTATCATCCTGGCTGCTGATAGAGTTGCACAGATTTGATGGAAAAAGAAGTATTTTAAGAATAGCAAATGGTATCAATCAACTGCTGGCCAAGAGAGAGTATTAACAGAATACCTATTTAATATGGGTGTGCTTGGCCTGTGGCAAGAGTTAAATAGGTTTTCATCCTAATTCAAACATGTTTGTCACTTAAAGGTTTCTATTCCTCACATTTTTCCCAAGGCTTAATTCTGTTGCCCTTCCTCAGTTTGAGAACCCTTTTCCAGAAACATTTCTTTTAATTTCAGATTATGGCAATCATGAGCACAATCTGGTCTTTATAAACAGGGAGTTGAAGAAAAAGCAAACATCAAAGAGATAAAAGTAGCATTGTACTTTTAATTATCAAAGTATTTTATTTCTTTTAAAGGAACAGATTCACTGGTCTTTTCCAGCTGCCTTGCATCATCACAGCGATGCAAAGCATTGTAAATCCAGTTCGGGGGGGGGGGGGGGGAATGGTTACACTGAGTTAGCAGCTGCTTTACATCACTGGAGCAGCATAAAGCAGCAAGCATTTCAGTCTAACCCCTAATCTTTCAAGGCACTTTACAAAACAAGAGAAAAGATTTTTCTCTCCATCAGTGACTGCTGCTTGACTGAGAGCACAGAGCCATCTAGTTAAGAGGAGTAAAAGGCACCAGAGAAAACCTCTGCAAAGAATTTTGAGGCTGAATTCATACACTTTACTCTCCTTTGGCTAGCAAGAACATTTAAATCTCCTCAGTGTAACTGGTGGGAGAAAACTGTTTGAAAGGAGTATGCCTCATTTTCAAACCTGATTTTAGACAGGTTGCAATATAATGCTCCAACACAAGATAGAAGGGCAGATTCACTGTTACTTAGGGCTTGGAGCATAATGAAATCAATGCTTCAAGATAAAGACAAATAAGCACTTTGGGCAGAAATGAAATAGGAAGAAAAATACCACTCTCAGACCCCTCCTGCCTACCTAATGCAAGGTAAGTGGAAGTGTGGTATCTTCCACATGGTGACTGCTTTCACTTGCTTTCAGTCTCATCTCTGTTCAAGGCTTCCTTCATTGGTGAGCTGAACTGCAGCATGATTAGCTGAACAATTAGCTATGCCCTACCTTGCTCTTTTTTCACCTACCTATTGCTTCATTTCTCAAATGGACGGAGCAATTGCTCCTGTTTGGCAAAGCTCTTAACAACCACAACTACTAATTTTCCTATTTTTTTTCAGGCAACCTGCAGTTCAGAGCAAGTATTTTTTTCTACCTGAATGCCGTAGAGAATGGGGGAATAGTGCCACGGGAATGGCGTCCCCCATCCACATGTGCTCCACTCCACATGTGCACGCACACACACATGCACACACAAGCTTACTCGCCTTGAATTGTCTTCTTTTACCTTGCCATGTTGGGAAGATGACTAACAAAACAAAAGTAGACGTACTTCCCATCCCCTATCAGTAAACAGTGGCTGTTTTATCCAAGTTCCTAGGGAAATTAGGCAAACATAGGATCATAGAATATCCTGAGTTGAAAGGGTCCCACAAGAACTGTGAAGTCCAGCTCCTGGCCCTGCACAGGACAAGCCCAAAAAACACAGCACATGTCTGAGAGCATTGTCCAAACACCTAAACTCTGGTAGGCTTGGTGCCATGACCAAACATGCTGTTTGTGTTCATATTTTTTAACCTAATAGCTGCTAAACCCAATAGGAAGATAAGGTTTTCAAAGACAAACTATAGTTCTACATGTCTTTTGTCATAAAGGAAGATAAGAGACCAAGGAAGTTCTCCCAGCTGTAAGAAAAAAAAAAGTATGTGCTCATATTCTTTTGGACAGCAGACTAGCAGACTATTCCACACAGGAGAGAGGCCTTACAAATGCCTTTATCGTGAAAAAAAGTTTCACTCAGATCTTGTGAACTTCTGAAACACCACCACCAAACAACTTTGCAACAGAAATTGCAGGAAGACCTAGCTTTCTTAGCCCTGGTCTCGAGGGAATGATGTGTTAACAATGCTGTTGCAGATAACTGTGCAGCATCCTTTCTTGGCTCCCCTCTGATGCGCCTGCACTGCGGGTGGCTGCACTGCAGGAACATTCAGGTTGCCTGAGTTACCTTTGTATTTGCATCCCCACTGATCTGCGCCCATGCGGCCAAATGCTTTACTTCATTTGCACGCAGGGCTTCAGCGTGTGAAATTGTTCATCCTTACATCTGTCTCTCCTAATGACTGTGGCATGTCTTAGGTGAGGTTGGGCCCAGCCTGGCTGCTGCATCCCTCCGGATGGGCATCCTGGAAGCACTTGGCTGGCTTCCCCATTCAGAAAGTGAACATGGAAACTTGAGCACAGACAACACTTTATCCAAATGACAATTACTGGAGTGCTTTCTTGCAAGCTATTTCAACTCAATTACTTCAGTGAGCAGTAACATTTAATTTTACAGCCTGGGAGCACAGTGATTCTGTAATTTAAATGTTCCTGACAATTTCAATCATACTATGGTCTTCATGCAATTTTGTTCCTGACACTGAGTGGCAGAAACTGCAGAATTGATGCCACTTGCCACAGTGGCACATGCTCATAATCATGCTGTCACAAAAACCTGGCAGCCTGGCACCCATGCCACCAGGTCCTGGGCACATCCATAGCTCACTACTACTGACCAGCCAGATAAAAAGGACAGCAGACGATGGGGAAGAAGGCAGAGTCCACACTAACACACCTGCTGCTACTTCAGGAAGCCAACAGCAGTAATAACAGCAATTCACCCTCAAATATCTGGTTTTCTGGATTCCTTGTAACACAGGAACACAACATAAAATCCCAGAGACTTCAAGTACAGTCCACCATACCAGTGTGCCAGTCTCGTTTTATACTACGGGCATTACACACTAGGAATTTGCTGCAGGAACAAGCATTCTTTCATCATCCCCCTGAAGTACAAGGAGGGACTCAGTGAGGTGGGGGAAACTGGCAACTCACTAGGTGACAACATGGCTGTGCAGCTCCCACCTGCTCTGCATTTGTAAAGCATGGCCGAAGTCTATATCCTGAAAAATTAAGACCTTGCTTTCAGAGACAAGCAGAGCTGCTGCCATCCATTCATCAGAAATCACAGTGAATGTGCACACCTTCTTCCCAGGAAAAGCTAATAATTAACAAAAAAAAGAATAGACATCCCCATTTAGGTTTGAACTCATAGAAAAAGCAAAGTTTTATAGCTGTCTTTCTACAATTAAAAAAAAAAAAAGAAGAAAAGCTTAAAAGTCAATTTAGTTTAAAATTTAATTATAAATACCAGTCACAAACATTTCTGATGACTACATGGTATTCAGTTTGGACTGTCTGGCCTCCTGGTTTACTAGTACTGGCACCCTCACTTTCTATTTTCATTCTCGAGAAAGGTAGGGAGGAGTGGCAGACATGGACAGTGACCAGTCAGACTTCACCGTCCTCCTTTACCAGTTAAAATGAAGAGGAAAGAGAAACCTACACCATAGTGAAACAGGGGGCAGCTAAACACAGTGCCAATGGCAGCACTACCATTGCAAAGGCAGTCTTTCATTCCTGTATATGCAGCTCTCCTTGCCACCTCGCCAGCACGAAGCAAGGCAAGCTGGAGGAGAAGCAAAGACAGCTATCTGACCACTAAGGAAGAAAAAGTGCAGGGGTGGCTCAGCACCAGGCACAACCCTCCTTCTTACTTCTCAGCTAGACATGGAGTAACATTTCCCAGTCTCCCTTGCTTTCCCTCCTTCCTTCACCCAGTTCTTTTCTCCCAGAGGACAAGAATTATCATTAGGAAGATCACTTTATAGCTGCAGAGTTTCTCTCTGGCTGTATCTCAGCTGAAGCTGAAGTTAGCACTCTGCTGGGTGTGAGGCAGAGCCCTGCAGAACAGCTTCTATCCAAATCCCCAGTGCTATAATTAAAGTAATTGCTATGTCCAATGAAAGAGGTTTAATTTCACAGGGATTCAGGCAAATCCAGAGTGTGTCTTCCCTTCCTGAGGGCTACATAACAAATTCCAGGGGCATGGAATTTTATTTTGTCATTTTAAATAGTTATTAATCTTGAGGCAAACACCTCAAATGTTTCCACAAATATGATCCAATATGTTGAGCTGTGGAAAATTTGCTATCTGCAACTGAAAGCAACCACAGACAATGTATAAGAATGCATGACAGCAAGTGACTTCTTTCTCAGAAAAAAGTCTACTCCAAATGAATATGCTTCCCATGATGCACAGTTCTACCTACAGAAAATTTTTGGTACTAGAGTAAGTATTTACGTTTGAAAGGCAACCATTTTTTAAGTTGTTGATGAAAAGATTAATAACACAAATTAAACCTTTTTTTTAAAGAAAACAGACCTAGTATACAATACCAATGACATCCACACTAGTTTTTTGACCCATGCCTTATGAAACTATTCTCCTGTGTGTACTCAAACAATTTTTATCCAGAATATTTTGGAGAGAAATCTATGCCTAGAACTATTGCACGTATTTGGTAAACTCAGTTTAGAAACATCATACTCTATATATTCTTTACAAAGATTCAAAATGTCCACATGTAAATCCCGACACAACAAATTCTGGAATTATTGTTTTGCACAAATCATCCGGGTGACACATTCATGGCTCAATGCTCTGGATTTACTGTGCATTGCGACACAGCAAAGCACGCATGAGCAGTGACTTCAACCACCCTGCACAACATCTGCATGTTGAGGACATGGCTACAGTGCACCGAGCTGCCCCAGGGATCCCTAAGATAGTTGGCAGTGACAGCGGAGTTGAGTTTAACAAAGGTGTCATATACTGCCGCAATAAAAAGCCGTGAAAACCCCCCCAGACAATTCTGTTTGTAAAAGAAAGACATTACTGTAAAAAAGTAGGTGATGAGCCTTTTATGAAACTCCTTTCTGTACCTTGGTTATCAAGAGATGACCATTGCACAAGCAGGAGGACTGGTTGGGTGGTTACTTGTTTCCCGGGGAGGCATAGGAGCTGTATGCAATGCACTCATTTTAGAAAAGAAAACTCAAAACATCTGGAGCTTTACTTTTCTTTCTTCTCAAAAAAGACTTAAATGCTTGAGAGCCCTGGGAGACTTGACATGCAACTACATACAAAGCATCCACTCCCCTCTGTGTGAATCTGCTGCTTGATAGAGCTATGTGGAAACTGGGGGTTGGGGGAGCTGGTGGGTAAAAAGGATGAAAGTACGTTTTTCCCTGAGGCTGCAGTTTCAGTCCAGCTCCAGAGTGCCAGAGCTGTTGCTGCCAGACACCATTTCAGTTATTCCTGCAAAATGATGGATGGCCTCAACCCATTCCCTAGTGAAGATTTCATCAGGAAGGCTGCCATTGCCATCAGCTTCTTTTTAAGGGCAGCCCTAAAAGATAGGATAAAGAAGAAAAAAAGAAACAAAAGAAACCCAAACCAAAACATTCGCCTCTGTGTGCACTTCTCTTTGCACATCTGAAAAGCCAGGTGCTAAATGGCAGCAAGGAAGTCTTTGAGAGGTTCCTCTATTGTATTTATTAGCATCCCCTTTGTATAAAGCAGAGAGGAAAGAGGGAGAGAAGGCCTCTCCTACAGGCTGAAACCTCAATGAACAGTAGTAAAAGATGGTGTTAAAGGAACCAAAACGTACATGCCAATTCATGCTGTGAATTCAGGACACCAGCTAGTTAAAATGACAAGGAATTTCTGTTAAATTCCATAGCATCATAGTGGTCAACTTCATTGGATTCTTCTGCTGAATGTTCCACCAAAACCTCTCTCAGGTCCCTCTTATTTTCTTGAGTGTGTTTACAACAAACTCAGGCATGTTTTATATTTTATTTGAGAGAAAGAGTGGAACAGAGGAAGGCTATACTCTTGTACACAAGTGTATACGTTACACCAACCAGTAAGTTCATTATCAAACAGAAAAATAAAATAAAGGCCCCTTTTTTGGATTATTCTTTTATGACAATGGCTACCTTAATTAGAAGCGAAAAACAGAGATAGAATAGTAAACTTAGAATTGAGAATGTTATTCTAAACAAGAAGTAACCTGTCTAGTAACCTGAATGATATATACAACAAATAACATCACTGAGAACATCACTCTATTTGCTGCAGTGTGCAATGGTTTTGTTCTCAAAATTGACCTGGTGCTCCATTTTTATTCAGGAAAAAAAGGTCCATCTTGCTTAGTGCTTTTGGCCATAAAATATATTTTACATGTAGAATACATTAAATGTTTACATAAACCTCTGAATATTTTAGAAGAGATCTGTCTCTTTTGATTCACAGTTCTGCAGCCATTGTTCACTAAAGTTATACTCTGGTGTTTTCTGGTGTTTGACACAGTCAAATTCCCTGGTTCTCAGATGGAAGATAACATTCAAGTCATCATCATTATCACAACTGTGTTCCCCACTCTCGTCTTACTACTTCTGGCACTTAGGATGGCTTTCTCCAAACCTCCTGATGGAGCAGCAGACAGAAACCCCGTATTTGCTCAGAAAGAAAGCAAAGGCCCTGCTGTTGCCCAAGAATATAAAGCAAATTAAAAAATTGAAGTTGCAATTTGAATGGTTAACAGAGAAATTTCTAATGTGTCTGTGGCTGGTTGGGTTCCAAAATGAGAGTTCAGAACATTTCTAATATCTGTAATGGGCAATGCAGCCCTACTTCCCATAAAAAGGATACAGCATAATGAAACACAATGTTATTTTAGCTAATGAAAACAAATCCAGCAATTCTTACATTAAACAGTGTCTTGTACTAACTAGATATAACAAGGACAGACCAAAACCCCAGCAAAATAAATACAGCCAACAGTCTAAAAATTAATGCTTATTTTTTTACCATATTCTTTTTATCTCAATTACTATAGACATCTTCATCCATCTTTTTAGGAAGAATAGTAGACTACTTGGTCACCAGTATTATACCCCTTTTGTGGAGATTGGCTACAAAGTTAAAAAAAAAAAAAAGTGCTATTTCATCATCTTTTCTTGAACAATGGTTTACAGGAGGATTTTCCCCTCAAAGATAAAGACAGAATAATGCAAGTAGCTGAAACAAGGACAGCATGTTACATTTTTCTAAGAAAACAGCACTGTCTCCCTTAAAGTAGAATAAAGCCCTAAACTTTCCACAAAGTCAGCAGCCGAGTGAGAGTAGCACCAGGCTGCTCCCACTATGTTCTGAGAAGCCATAGAAACGTCTTGATTTCAGAGCTTTAACATCATTGCTTTTAATGTACCACCAAAAAAGAAAATGCACCTGCCTTAAATTTGCCCATTGTTAAGAGGGCACAAACAGGTCATCCCACCAGCAGAAGACTAGATGAAGAATTCATTTGTAACTCTCCCCCAAAGATGAAGTTGAAAAATGAGCAACATCACAGCCGAGCAAGGAGTGATTTTAAGAGTGCTGAGACCTGGGAAGTCCAACACACTCTTTACCCAGCTCCCACTGTTGTTAGTGGGGGAAACACTCCGAAGAATATTGACAGTAACTACTTCCACAGCTCAAAACCTAAGGAAACATTATCGTTTCACTTAAATTCTCATAGCTATTGCTTATAAAGAAGCATTGCTTCAATGGCAATATTGGTAAAGCTGGACTTCATAATGGTGGTGCCCATGTGAAAACTGCAGGGCACTGCATCTGAAAGTGCCTGATGACGCTACATCAATGATCATAGCTTTGAGTTCAATACGAAAACTTAGGGGAAAACAAATTTGTTCTCACTGTAAGTACACTCAAAATGCAAACCATGACTTTATGCACATTTTGGAACAGAGTGCTGGGCTTCAGACTGTACTTGCTGGTATTAGCAGCCCTTCTTTGCACATTGGTGATACACTCTCTCCCTGCTTCCGTCACTTGCCATGAGGTGAGTCAAACCCTACACCCAGCCAGATGTTTCAGGGTTAATGAAGACTAATTAGGTGAGGTTCTAAGGTCAGTTTTGTGCAGAAAATCCTCTGTTGCACCAGTATCTATGAATGATATGAATGCTGAGTACTTTCAGAAAGACCAACTGTGAAGAGAGGTAGCTGCTCACAGACATAGACACCTTTCCACATAGCCTTTGTACTTATTATTAGGTTCCTTCTCCTTTAGTGCTTCCCTCACATCTGGAGCAAATACAAGAATGTAGACTTAAGCATCATAAATAGGGGGTGACTCTTTTAGGAATGTGTTAGCATTTCCAACAATCATAACATCTGTCTTTGTTATTGCTCACTGTTTTCCTGTGTGGATAAGCTTTCCTTGTTAAAAAGTGTCCAGTAAAAGAAGTGGAGAGGATAAGAACAATTGAAGATGTTTTCAAGTCTTACAGAAAATTGTTTTTTCCCTGGCAATAATCTTAGAATTAAAAAGTTTAAAGTTATTCATGGAAAAAACAATTATTATATCACTGAGATATTGAGTGTTTCTAGTTTGGTTTTTCGGAAATGAATTCCCCTCCTAACTACCGAAAAAGTGTGTTATTGTACTGTTTAGAGAAATAGCCTACTATACTTTCACAGTGCTTGAGCCTGTTGCTTCCGCTTCTGCTAAGAGCCACACTGCATTTGGCCAGGTTCAGTACAACTGCTTTTACCTCGTCTGGTCCAAAGCTACAACTTTCACACTTTTTAAAGCAGAAATGACATCACAGCAGAAAGATGACCCTCTCCTTTCAGATCATCAAAGTGATGTGTCCTTTATGCTCTTCAAAACTTTCAAATATGAAAAATAAATTTCAAGAAAGATGAACTAGAGGAGTATGCAGATCAAAATGTACGAATTTCAGCTTTTATACTCACTTTTTTTTTTTTTTTTGTTGGTGGTGGTGTTTGTTGTTGTTGTTGCATTTATTTACCTTATAAATGCAACTTCAGAAGTAGCTGTCATTTTCTGCCACCATATGTATAGGGAGACATGTAGAGATAATATTCTCATCACTGGTAACTGGCATTATACTCCAAGGTATACCTGTACAAATTACACTTCTTTAAATATTTCTGGTTGCTGTTCTTCTGTTTATTTGAATCCAAATTTTTACCTAAATGCTATTTTATTCTCACTTGTCAAATCCCTTTATCAAACAATAAACGGCAAATGTCTCTCTTTACTAGCTCCATAATACTATAAATGCAATGCAACTAAGCTCTAAGAAAAGAAAAAGAAAAAACTGTAACAGATGACAAACTGGAATTGTTTTGTAGCTCACTTGGGCATTGTGAGGAGCGAGTCCAACCTCAGCAAGCACTGCTTAGTTTCAGCACATTGTAAAGTTATCTCATGTTGGGACTAAGAGAGAAATTGAAGCTTCCATTCAGTACAACAGGCCATGTTAGAAGTATATCCTGCCTGGTCCTCATTAAACTTGTAAAACCTGACTGCTAGAGTGCAGTGCATAACATCGTCTAATAGCACCATTTAAATACCAGTCAACACTATAGAAGAGGTAGAGAAATGTGACAGACGTATTAAAGCTAAGTCAGCCCTGAAATGTCTGGAGTTTAAATGTCTATCCGAATCTCTTTGGACTCGGAATCAAGAAGAGAAGTCTTGTGTGAACATAGAAATGTTTTCCTCCAATACCTGTTTTCAGTCAGGCTTCAAATACCAAGAAAAAAAAAAGACTAGGAATATCAAGGAAAAAAAATGTATTGTTGGAATAAAAAGAACCATATCTTTTCCTCTTCACCTCTCACTGGCAGGAATCATTCTTTTGCCCCACAGAATACTTAATTCCAATGAAATGTTTCACTTCAAACAGTTCCTCCATTATCTTAAAAAGGAAATATGAAGCAAGTATTCTCCAGGGGAGAGTAAACAGTAATCTAACTTGCTGCTGAATTTTAAGAGTGAGGGTTGGGGGAAAGAGCATTCAGTAAACATTAAAACCAGCTCCAAATAAAATGCAAACAAAATTTTTTTAAAAAGGAAGGCATAAATTACAAATCCAGGGACAATGTCAATTGATTTTGAAAGGAAAGGCACTTTTCTCCTTACTGTTTTCAGCACTGTGACAATTTTCTTTTAAAAACACTTTATCTGTTATTTGTCTTTAAGCACGTTGAATGTGTATGTGTGAGTTTTTCCTCTAGCTAATTTCTATTACAGCATTATGAACAGAAAGTTAGGTGATACTAAGGGAGTTTAGTTTCAGAGAGGCGTGTCTAGTCAAACTTTCAAGCTTTGCAGGAAAGAGTGTGGTTGCCTCCAACGGTTTTAATCTTGGAATAATTTTCTCCTTTGAGTTGAGATCCAGTAAAATTTCAGTGCTGTTGACTTCATGGAATTTATTTGATTTCAAACTTCAATATCAATAAAAATTCAGCGCAGTTATCTGAAAAAAGGCTTATTGAACTTATCTCAAGCTCTATTGATGGATAGGAAAATAATGACCAACAAATAAATGTATAGAACATTTCCAAGGATCTGAAGACTCTCATCGAAAAGCAGATTTTTTCAGCAAGTCTTTTTCTACCTTTCTTGCTTAAGTGCTGCATGACATAAAATTATTTCCAAAACGTTTCTTCATAAAGTAAGTGTTCAAGTGAATCAGTACGTGTAAACAAGCTCTACTGAGGATTCATGCTGCCAATTTAGGATAAACTATTTTGTATATTCAACTCCATTTCTCTGGTAAAATTTCCCTAATGAAATGTAGTAAAACTCACAAACCATCAGATCAACACACACCAGCAAAATTAAACCCCTGAGAATATTCACTGCTTTATTTTTATTAGTACTGCTTTAAATATTCAAAATGTATGGGTCATAAAATTATGCTTAGGGCAACATTTTCTCATAAGTTCATTTGTGCATGTTTTAAAATAGATTTAAAAACTAAATAATTTCAGTCTCAAGCTTAATGCAGACACAACCAGCAGAAGTAGTGATGGGGGCAAATCTTAATAGCCCCCTCCTTAAATTGTTAATTTTAGGGTGTTTTAGGGCAGGAAAAGGAATGTATTTAAAAGCCTGGAGCAGTTTATATAATGCTTCAAATGTCTAGAGCAGCCCCCACATTCCCTTCCTTACAAATACAAGATAAAATTACTTGGAATTTCCTTATATTATTACTGAATATAGGACAAACAATAACACAGTCAAGAGTCAGACAAGGTGACCTGTGATTATTTTTCATGGAAAGATCACAGGACAATATGAAATCTGAGCAGTCAACTAGAAAAATGGGCTTCCATGTAGTTTAGACACATACACCTCAGCCTACGATTAATCACATTATTATCCTGATCACAAAATGCAAGAGGAAAAGTTCATGTCTACTTTTGCACAGAAGATGTGGTGCATCACTGCACCCCTACGCACAGGAAAGTTACAATGTGATTTGAACGGGAAGGGTTTTTGGGAGGGTTTTTTTGTTTGTTTTGGGGTCTTTTGGATTTTTTGGTTTGGTTTTGTTTGGGTGTTTTAAAAGTTTTTTCCTTCTTGAGGAAGCCAAGACAGCCTGTGATATGACATGGATAATTTCAGGAGATAAAGGATGCATTATCTGCAGTCATTGGGAGAAGGATGCCCTCACATTCACCCCAAGAATCAAAAGACGCTAGACCCCTGCTAAATTACAGCAGACAGCCTTGCACCTCCTTCCGAGTTTTTTTGCCAGGTTTGAATGTAAAAACAAGGCTGAAGAAGAGGTGGAGGAAAGTGGCAGGTTGTGCAGAGAGCCTGGCAGCACCGGGAAAAGAGAAGCTGCTGATAGTAGGATCAGCAGGGGCTGTGACACCTCATATTTATCCCCAAGAGCTTGGAAGCAAGGGATGATATTCAGCACAAGCCAGGCAGCTGCACAAAATGCACTCTGATTTGAACTGCACTCTGGCCAACTTTGGGGTTATCGTGAGCTAGAAGATAGATAGGCCAGTATCAAAGCCTTCTGATGATGTAGGGACAGCAAGAAAAGGCAGCAATATATTGCTGCAGGACTGTGTGTTCCACCAGGAGACGATGCAGAAGCTGCAAGAGAAGTCACTATAATGGCCACCTCAAGCATATAAAAGAGCTTTCTTTTCTTTCCTTCTCTTTCTTTCCTTCTTTTACCTCTTTCTTCTCCCCCTGTCCCTCTCTCCCTGCACTCCTCTCTCCCAGTCCCTCTCATCAATGTGTCCTCTAGGAACAGACATGAGTTTTCACTTTTTTTTTACTTTTGCTTGCAGGCAGGAGCAGAGGCTTCCACAAACAGAAAGTCTCAACGTCAGTGACTTCTGGGTACAGGCAGTACAACTGCCCAGTCCTACCAGGGATTCCCTGTGTGAAGAAGTCAATTGTGAATATCTGTCTCCTGACTTCATAAAAACTACTGACACAGTGCAAACTGGCTGGAGACTGTCTAGAGCAGAAGATTGCCTGGCTGGAGCCTTGGTGTTGGGACAGCCACAGAGAACACAATTGGCAGCATGGCCTAAGAATACTGGGAAGGAGCAACTGGTTGGGATCTTGATTCCAGCAGTTATCACCAGGAGAAGTTTTGGAGCAAACCCCAGACCACTCCTTTGGTCTCGAGTTAGATCTACGTGTCAAGTTTTATTCTTCCATGGTACAAAATTTTGCATCCAAGAAAAGCCTGCCTCAGCTATTAGTCAAAACAGGCTTAAATGTAATTTCACAGAAAATGATTATTGAGAAGAATCTGAAAGCATACAACTGGTCAACTTCTCTCTTCCTAGAGAGAAGATTACTTTTATAAGGAAAAGGAATGAAATCTGAAGCACCTCACATAGTACAGGACCTTAAGAGAGATAAATTGGCCCAAAATGCACATCTGATGTTGCTTTCCTCTGGGATTTTTTTTTTTGTTCAGACATTTCATGTCAGAAAATAAGGTATCTGGATAAGAATCCAAACTGATTTGCCATAGAAAACCCACTTTATTTGACTATGCAGCGAGGCAAGAAGAAATTTTTGGCTAAGAGCTTAATAAAATTTTTTTCTTGGGAAATACAGTGAAATCACAGATCAGACAGGAAGAAGGAATGACACTGATGAAGTGCAGACCATTATAATATTTCTCTAGAAAGTTGTCAGTGTTCAAAAGTGACAGGACACAAACCCACAAGTGAACACGTACAAAGACCACCCCAAAAACACCGTGTGATGTTATAGCTGGTTGAAAACCATTTTTAATGAAATAAACCTTTCAAATAAAGAGGGAAATATAACAGCCAAGAAATCTCCTAAATGCTTTTCATAACAGATTTTTGGTAGAATATTATTTAAATATCAAGACTTATAATTGATGAAATTGCTATTATAAAATATTATGTTAGCAATAATATTTCCCAAAACCTCTTCCTTGCATTATACTGATCTTTAATCTATTTTCAGGCAGCCTCTCTAACATGAAATGCCAACATGGTACACATCAATGGCCTCGAGGGTATAATTAACACTTGTTATTTACATTTATTTTTTAAAATAATTAACTGGGAGCATGTCTAATGAATGGTAATGGGGCTTAAATTGAGACACAATATGTCAACTACCTTGCCGTTTGGAAGCGAACTCCCATGCAGCTCCGTGTGATGGGGAGGACGGGGCTGGCGCTGGAGCCCTGCGGACGGCACTGCCGGTATAAAGCCAATGGCACAGCACATATCGGCTGTCTGCTGGCAACTTTGGAGAACCTGATTTCCACAGACATCTTCATCTTACATAGAGCACTGCTGAGCTTGGTTTTGGTAGGCGTCAGAGGTTAAGCAGAGGTTTATCCATACCCTAGGCTAAACTTGCTGCGGTCCTTTGTTACTACACTCTCTGTTTTCCACTACTCATAGGTATGTCCTCAGTTGACACAGTTTATAGGACATGGCATAAGCAGCTACTCATGCCAGAATAAGCTTCTGACTCAGAAAGAAGCTATGCATAAAGAAAATCCTCACACAGTGATGTACTTTGAAAATGCATGACCTCATTCTTCTCCAGTCAGGCTCTCAAAGGGAAACAGACCCAAACAAAACATTTTGTGGAGTGAAACACGAAACCAGTGTCTGCTAGCTCACTTCCAAGAGTGAAAGGCAAACTGCAAACGTGTAATCAATGTAACAGTGCTTTTGTCCACTTACTACAGGTATAAATCCATTTTCCCAGCATCCTGAAAGATTTTGCCACTGTGGTACACTTGGGTCAAAAGCAAAGAATTGACCTATAAATGCGTACTCAGTCAAACCTGATCACTGGTTGCGGGTGCTAGTACTAACCATGTCCACGAGTTAAAAAAATACATAAAAATCTATTTGCAATGTTTTCTCTAATGTTTTCTTTAACAGACTCATGTAATCAGTTTGATTCACGTAAGCTTAGACAAACTCTCTAGTTTTCATACATGGCTTCAAATGTATTTTCATAAAAGATTAGCAGTTCTTTGTGTGTAATACATATGTTACATAGGATGAACAAAAAAATCTCACTAGGAAAAAAGCCTGAAGGTCTCTGTTTCACCAGTAAAATACCTACCACATGTCAAATAATCATATGAGTGAAGCTCCAGGTTGCAAATATATTAAGAGAAGGAAGTAGAAAGAACATGACATTTTTCAAACACAGCACTCATAAGCTGAAGAATAGTTAGATGTGTGTTATCACTGTTTATCTTTTTCCCCCCGCCTTTAACTTCTTCCCCTAGGCCTGTCCATTTTCAGGCTACTTTTTCCTTTCAAAATCCTTCTTGTCCCTCCTCCTTCCAGGTAATTTTTTGGCCTATTGTTGTGGGCTGCACTGCTAATATTTGATGGAACCTAATTTAGGCAAGTCTTGCATGCATCAATACTCATGAATTTGTAGTAAAGGCTGCAATACCTAACAAAACTAATTTGTCATCAGCACGACTACTTTATATAGGTCTATGAGGAGGAGTTTAGGAAGTGCAAGATGGGGATAAAGAAATACAGGTATTTATTTATCTAGATCTATTTTATAATGTAAAATAGATCTAAATAAATCTAGATTTACAGGGATACAGTGGAAACCACCTCAAGTAATGGGGCAAAATTCCATGAGTTCCTTACCTCAGCTAAAGCAAAACTGTGGCCCATACAATTATCACTTCAGACTATAGCCAATCTACTCTTTTGGTCCAAGGATCTATTCATCTTTCTTTAGACATAAATGTGCATGTATGTGCATCAGTTCGAGGTAAAAACAAAAGAGAAACAACACTTCTTTTTCAACACTAAATATTTAAATTTTCAAAACAACTAAAAATCTTTGAATAATTGTACAAGCAAGGGCAGTTGCTCCAACTAGATAATGATTTCTTTGTATGATATACAAGAAGAAAGTGCATCACAATCACATGTATGCAGCTGGGCGCACTTCTACAGTGCAGGTAGGAAAACAGCAACCATAATGCATATGCTAAGAGAAAGTAGAAGGTGGTATTCTAGACAAAAAATGTACTGTACCTGTAATATCTGTCAGTGTGAATAATTTCTTGGCTGCTGGCTAGAATATATTCTGCAGTTCATTTTGTTTTATCACATTATTCACACTTTTTTCTGGAACAAGCCGTTCTCTTCTTATAAGACTACACTCTAGTGGAACAAATGAGCTCAAGCCTATGATTGATTCTCTAACATAGTTGAGATGCTATAGCTTTATTCACTTTTTTTTTTAAATGGCTTTATTCATTTACTACCTCCAGCATGATTCCTAAGTATCAGCTGCTGAGAAACAGCATTTTGAAAGGTTCTCTCCATGCTCAAGGAGGTGGTGGTAGCTTTTTTTTAATACAAATTCCATGATAAGGAGGAGGAGAAGTGCCCGACACAGACAGACTGTCTCTGCTCACCAGTTCAAAAAGTGCACTCCCAGAAATATTTTCTAAAAGCTTATCAGTCTAAACATTCCTCTTCAGCTCTGTTTCCCTGTTGAAATGCTGTGTGAGTCTATTTGGATCAAGGCAGCAACTCCCTGTTTTATTTCCTGCTGAGGAACTGGCAAGGATGGGAAATCAACAGCAATCTGAGCAGGGTCCCTGGAGAAGCTAAAGCCATGCTGTAGATGAGAAGGTTTTGTACAATGCTGTTCTGTCACAGTGTCGCCAGGAAAAAAAACCCAAAATGAAGCAACCCCAAATTTCAATAATAAAAAACCCCAAAGCAAACAACCACCACTCTTTTTTTCAAAGCTATATCTATTCTTTTTTTACCTCTACAATAACCAACTAAAACAAACACATTTTGGGGGATATAAAATTCACACAGAAGTCACTGTATTCTTTTCTTGAAAGAGTCTCATGTTAAGAGCAGAATGACAAGGACTACCAACTATCATGGATTCTTCTTTCTCAGGACTTGCCTGTTTTGTTCAGTGAATTTTTTTTCTAGGAAAAAAGAAAAAAAGATCCTTTTTCCAAGATTTTCCTTGGTGTCTCAGACCTGCAGCACATCAGCTAAATAGCTCACGCACAGATATTTCTGCTCAGGAAGTCCCGTGAAGAAGTATGGGACACATTTATTCATTCTCATTTTCAAATCCAGACATTCAGAATAATCCTGGACAAGTAACTGCATTCCTTAAACACCCCAGTAAAGGAGAGATTTCAAAAAAGCCACTAGGAATGAAAAAAAAAAAAAAAAAGAAAAGTTTTAACTGCTAGTTTTACAACTTAAAAAAAGATGTAAAAATATCAAAGGAAAACATGGGTTACATACAATTTAAAAAGTACAGGTTTAGCCACAATCTAAAAGTGACCTAAGCTGCATTTCTTTATGATCAAGGAAGGCACCTAAATTGAGTTGGGTCCCATCAACAGGAAACAGTATGAACATACAGCCAATTCTGCAATGTAAATGTTAAGATCTGTGATAGGTGAAATTCAATCGCAAATAAAAACTGGTTTTAGAATAAATTGTGAAAATAATGTTGCATGTGTGGAATGAGAATAGCTGCTGAGATCTTGTACTATAATGCTTTTGCTCTTATTTTTCAGAAGTATTTAGTTGTTCTTTTAAAGGCAAGAACTTTACATGGCATTGGAACCACGGTTTATAAAAATCTAAGTCTCTAAAAGGGAGACAAGAAGTAAAAACATGCATGAATTTAACTCAGATCTCATGTAACAAAATGACCTTTTAAAGTTCTGCTTAGAAGCAGCTGCATAATTTACTCTGCCACAATCTTTAGAACGCTCAGAAGGCTGGATAAGGAACAGAATTCAAATATTTGGAACTCAACCACTGAATTTTGGACTCCTTTCTTTTCCAATGTCTTAACTTTGTTTATCAGCAACTCTTCGCTGTGCAAATAAAATTATAACCACTTAACCGAGCAAGCAAGAGATGCCTTAAATTAAAAATGCTCTGTGAAGAGAGCAACTGTGTAAAAGCATCATGCAAACCAAAAATGACTAAGAGCAGAAGCAAGCTAAGCTAAGCTAAGTTCATGAGCTCAAGGATCTCAAGAGGAGAAAGTTTTGATTTTCTGAAAGCTCTACCTCCCTCCTTTTCCAACATACAGGACAGGAGAAATGTGAAAGGAGCAGGACTTCCCAGGAATTTCAGGGGCAGAGAAACAGGGAAAGCCACCGCTGGTTCTTGTGTCTGCTCACAGAAAGGCTCCCCACCTTTAGAAATACCTTATTGTGTCCGATACGATCTCTTCCTGGGAGAGACTAAGCCTGCCTCTCTGCTATAAAACTAATACTCACCAGGTGCTACAGCAGTAAAATAAAGAAGAAATAGTAAACATCATCTTTGTCTCTCTGACAGACATAGGGGTGGAAATCACTGATTTTACACCATTTCCTTTAAGCTTGCAAGCATACACCAAGTCCTTCCTCCGGCAGTAAGGGAACAGCCTTGCTGCACTGCACCCTGCCCCCAGTGCTACACACCGATCTGCCATTCTGTGCTATTACAGATGCTATGATTCACCTCAGGTATGTACCAAACGTGAACCTTTTTTATTTCTTCTCATTTTTAAAATAATTAATGTGATTTTAGACTTAGGAGGGAATCTGCAGACTCTTCTGGGCTACCTAGAAGCCATTCACCATTTGTGGTTTGCATGTTTTCTTTGTTTGGCTTCTTTGGACATCCTTGTCAGCAGTTTTGGAAGAAAGGGACTTCAGAGCCCCCGAATGACCGAGAACCCTTTCACCCCATCCCGCCAGCTGCCTCAGGCTCTGCAAGGCAGCGCAGCACCAACTTCCCTCTCTGCCTGTGGAAGAGACTGAGCATTTAGCACTCTGCTGAATGTTTATTTCAACCACAACTAATGGGAAAGAAATGTGCACTTGATCTCGGCCTGCTCCCCACAAGCAGGGACTTCTTATCTCTCCTCCTACCTCTTCAGCGCTGTAATTTAGAGCACTGCTCTGGGTCTGTTATATGCTACTTGGAAGCTATCATTGCTCCAGCTATTCATGGCTCATAAAGTATTGTTCTCTCAATTGCACTGTAAGGCTCTTTGTGTGGAAATGATGGATGAAACGGGATACATATTACTTAATGATTAGACTTCTGCAAAACATGTTCAAACAGATATGCCAGGCTTGATGATACCTTATTATCATCAATGAAACAGACACAGCACAATGGTGCCATGTATGTATTTCTCAGCAGTAAATGCGAGGGAAATGTTTCTGTTTCAAACCCCGACAGCTCTTTAGTTTCAGTTATTTCAGTTCAGCTAAAGATGACATGCTAAAATGAGGGCATTTATTACTAAGTGGCATTAAGAAGGGGGATATTTAACCTACCATTGCTTACAGCAATGCATGGAGAAATCATCTAATGTGTGCTGGCAGTAATTTATGACATTGGAAAAAATGCTATCATCTTTCTTCCCCCGTCTGTGGTCTGGCTTTGCAAACTTCAAGCCCTCAGGAGCAAGTTTGATATAATGCGGCTAATGAGAATAAGTGAGCATACTGCAATATTCTTAAAGGGTTACACTGCTGAGTCTTTGACTCTTTATACTTTTTAATTTCCTTGTACAAACAGTGCAGTGAAAAACGGCAAAATCCATTTGGCTGGTCTGTGCTACAAATTAAATCCTTGATTAAATTTTGGCAATTACTTCTCCGGGTCTTTTTCATTTAAACATTTTTAATTCATTTGAATAAGCTTCTTAATCATGATTCTGGCAATCCATTGTATAGCAAGACAAACTCTAATAAATACTATAATGCAGCAACAGACAAACAGAAAGATGGATGGATGCTGAAAAGGAAGAGTTCTGTCTTTTGGGCTTTTTTTTTTATCTTGGTAAGTGTTGCCTGTATCCATCTTTCATGAAAGTTGTATTCCAGTCTTCTGTGATGCTGAAATTTATCTCATTATGTGTTGACATTTCCCTTTGTGATGTCAAAAGCTAATAAAGACTCCAGGTAGGGTTTCAAACCCTCTTAATAAGAGGGTGGAAGAAAGATTAAATCATCCTTAATGCACAAATCAATACTATAGTCAACCAAAGGGTACAAATTAAGAGGAAAATGTGAAGGGCTGTCACTCTTGTAGCAAGAAAGATGCTAGATGGACATTTTCAGCAAAGGTGCTTGAATTTAGTGGCTTAGCCTTTACTGCACAGGATTGTATTACCTATTGAAAAAGTATCACAGAACTTGAGCTATTCTATGGAGGTTTTGGGTGGATTTTTTTCATCTGCGAAGACAGACATGAGACAGCAGGAGGTAAAGTACCTCCTTAGTCAGAGAGGAACTGTCTGAGCATGGAGAGCAGCACCGTGCTGTTTTCTGTGCAAAAATGATGTGAGGAAAAACAATGGCAACTGGATGAGCAGAAAGAGTCAGGACAGAACAAAAATTAAAATAAACCCTACAGGACAAACGAAACTGGGTGAAAATCATAAAATGTTAACCAATTATTTTTAATTATTGCACTACTAGTTTACTGCTGCTAAAATGTGTAGAAAATATTGATAAATACAAAGGTTCAAAATTTACACAGTGTTTATCAATGGCTCTAGAAAAGAAAGAGTTAAAGTCTTACTGCAAGGCCAACCTTCTGTCAGACAGGAAATATGCTAATATCTAACCCACAGTATCCCTATTCCTGTAACCTCTGCTAATGCTTAATCTCACCAAAACAGAAAAGACAACCTCTGTGATCCTGAGAGGATAAACAAAGAGAATGCACATGCCCTGTTTTTCCCCCTTTCCTTTAAGCCAGAAGTCACCTGTAGATAGATTTGCTTCTTTTCCCCACTGCATTCCAGAGGCCTGGCTTTACACAGTTCATAAAGGAGCAGAATTTAAAAGTTGTACATTGATTTAGGTGCACTTGCAATTTCACCATCACATTACATTGTGGGCTCAGTGTGAGGTAAAGGCACAAAGAAAACAGATAAATAGAAGACCAACAAAGAATACCTAAGTTATATTAAGAATTAGGAGAGAGGAGATCCCTAACCCTTGGCAAGCTGCATTAATGTTGTATCTGCCTCTTCTTGTCCCCAAAGGCAAGGGACTGACTCTTGGGGATATAAGTTGAAAGGTGAAGGTTCTGCATACAGGTTCGCTGGCATGCAGGGGAGACAGAGTGGGTGAGCTCACTTGCTCGGTATTAAGCAGCACTGGATAAAGATATAGAACCCAAACAATAAGTCTGTCAATGCCATATCATTATGCTTATGCTCAATTTCACCAATAGCACATAAATCCTTTTTAAACTTCAAATGTTGGGCCACACAATTTAGTCTACCAGTTAATAAAACCGTGGTTTTCTTTTTAAAACCTTTTCTCATGACAGAATTTCATTCTCTAGAGTGTTCTTATCAAACTTCTGTTATGATCCTGAATAAAAACCTAGTGCCTGAAAAATACTACAGTGAAGAGGGGGAAAAAAACCCAAATGAAGCACAAGAGAGAAAAATCCTTACCAAGATAAAAACCTTCAATATATCACAACAAATCATATTAGAGCACAGGTGACAAACACTCCAAATCCATTACCAGGAAAGAAAAATAAACTATGATCTATTTATATAAGTATAGTGATATGAAAGGAACGAGGAAAGAATAATTCACGAGGAAATTACAAGCTCTGAGCTTTTAATTTTGTAGATTATTGTCATTTTCTCTACAGATGTTGGCACAGAGAGCCAACTTTAACCCTGAATTCTCTTCTTGCATAAATGAGGGACTACAAGCCTCCTGATGCTGGATTCAATAGAATATGAAAATTAAATTTGGCAGAAATAAAAGTAAAATGTCGTGTATAAATCTATTGAAAGGGTAAAACATAGAAGTCACAGATAATACCTTCAGGATCAGCATTCTATTGCAAATGGATGCGGTTCTGTAGAAGCCCTTAGTTTAGTAAAGACTGGTAGAAGATGCAAAGACTTTCTCACTATGATTAGAAATTAAGGTCCGAATTATTCTTCTGAATGCCCAGGGATTTCTCTAAATGAAGCGTGGTAGTGTAAAGGAGACATGCAGCTCACTACCTTTGATAAGGAACCATATGATATCAACAATGACAAGAACTCAAATCCTGCTCTAAGCTGGACTCTTCATGGGTGCCTAGCATCTGCTGGCAAGACTCTTCTATTTTCTACATCTTCGGAACATTACCTCAGTTTTGGTGTGAAGGATAAGACCCTCTGCTTCGAAAGCAGGGAAAATATAACTACTGGCTGATTAATTGGTGCATCAATGCATTTTTTATATCAATTAGTATATATTAGAAACTTGGCCAAGGACTTCCATAACCAAAGGCCTGGCAAAGATGACACTACGTTCAGACAGTTCCCTTTCTCATCTAGCCATCCATCAAGCAGTAGGCTTTTTTCACTGCTCTATTTCTTTTTTAATGATTTTTTTTTAAAAATTTTAAAATAAAATCATTTTATGAGCTTCAGCTCCAGCACATCACAGCCTGCCAAATTTATCTGCTTATAGCCCTAGGCTGAAACATCTTTTAATGCTCAGTTTCTACACAGCCTGAAAAGGACAATTCCAAGGCCTGTGTTGTATCCACTCCTTCCCTACCCTACTCTGCCCAGCTGGCACCTCCCGCCCAGCCCGAGGGGCACCTTCAGGATCTGGCGCTGGCAGAGAGGCACGCTTTGTTAATCAATGTTGGGGGCAGGCTGCAGCCCAGCGCTCGTCAGGACATTACCATGCAAGCCAGCATGTTACTCTTCTCTGTTCAGTCCCTAAAGGAATCGTGTTTGACAGAAGCGAACAGCTGCTGTGTATTTAGAGATGTGAATGTATTGCATTATTTAATGAATTGTGTCATTTTAATATAATTATTACTAAAAGTCCAAACGTAAGCCTATTTTTATTTATGCTTAAAATTTTTACCCACTAAGCATTTTCAACTCTGCAGCCAGAAGTGCTTTCACAAGGTTAGACCACCATAGTACTCCCAGTTTTGTTTGTGGATCCTTATTCAGCCACTTTCTTTTCAACAAGAATGATCTCCTCCTTTCCAGATAGTACCAGGACTGTAGCTGTAGCGCTTGCACTTGAGCCAGCTCTCCTGCATGCCACTAATATTGCCATCTCATGTACAGCATTTCTGGGCTTTTAACAAATTATATCCATCCATCCATCCATTATATCCATTCCTGGTTCTCCTCATTTTTTTGGTAAAACTCTTATATTACCCCAGTGCCTCCACCTACATGTTCACTCTTACTTAATATCATGACAGTAATACCTATGCCAGAAAGTCTTGAGCATGAATTATTCCTTCATGTGCTAAGAGAGTACCTCATGTGGAGCAAAGGATGAATTTCAACAAGCCACTTGATGCTACCAATTTCTTAACACACAAGCAGCCTAACAGGCACCAGTGCAGCTCAGCAGGTCTCGCTGTCAAGCCCACGGCAGAGCTCGGCTCCCACCATGTACAAGGACATGACAAGGCAGTTCTGATCCCGGTGTTCGCTTTCCCTTCAAAATGGCACTGCTAATAAACTCGCGGGGCTTTCAGAACAAGAGGGAATAAAAAGGGAACACGGGTTGTGACACTTTGCTTCCTTACTAGAGGAATCCAGAGCGTGACTTGACTCTGCCTACCTACCACTTAAAATTACAGTGAGGTAGAAGGATTTTAGAAGGGGTGCTTTGCCTCTAGCAGGAGAGATTCAGAACGGCTGGTCACACAGATCTGGTGATCACATGTGTTCACAGGCATCTCATTTTATGCACTTATGCAATAATCTCTTTTCTGAAAGTCATCTGGAATCATTCTCTGGGGCTGGGACCCTGGGCCTCACACATGTTCTTTTTGGAAGGTGTTTCTGGTTTCCCAACTTCTGTTCTGCATTGCTCTAGGGCTTACAGACACTCTAGCGACGGACACAACCTCATGCCTTATTCACATACCTCTATATTGCTACATTACTGGGTGGATACTGAATTACTCATCACCAAGGGTCACAGAAATATTCACCTATTACTTCATTTGCAGTACATATTTGTGCGGATACTAGCCAAGTTAATGCTGAATATGTTTTTCACTGGCAGCGTTAAACAGATGATGTCCTTCTTTTTTCTAAAATACCTGTTGCTATCAGAAGGAAAAAATGTCTATATATCATTCCATATATGTCACACACATCTGTCTAAAATCAATTAAAGACAGGAATGTTGCTAGCCCACCTTAAAAAATGCTTAGGTAAAATATGTGTACACCAAACTACCTCATGATGGGTTTTTTAAGATATTAAGTGTTTATTTAAAGTAGTCAGACCAAACGGCCTCTAGAATAAAATTCAATTCAATCTTAAACAGCACGGAGAGAGTGATTACAGAAGGGTAGTGCTCTATTTCTTTCTAAAGAGCTAGAGAACATTGTATGAAACTGTCAGAGGTCTAAAACAGATACACAGAATTAATAAAACTGTGGAATTCACTGGCACGGGACATTTAGATGTGTGTGCATTCACAAAGTGGTAAAAACGGAAAAAAGATCCCATCTGTGTGAAGCAATCCAACCCAGGGATGCCACGGTACAGATCAATATGTCTGTATTTGCATACCATACCTCTACATGCCTCAGAAGCAGGACACAAGCACATTGAAAGCTTCTCTCAGCAGTGCACCCAGGCATGATGCTGTTTAATCTGTCCCTTATTACTAGTTTTCATTTGCAAATTGAAAGGGGGAGCTGTGGGCAGGAGGGATGTAGCTTGTTCCTCCCAAAGGGGTGCTTAAAATCCAACCCCTTTTCTGAGCAGCCATGAGTGCAAAAGGCAGCAAAAAAATCCTGACAGGCACTCTAATGAAAACGCAGTCTGTTGTAGTCCCTGTGATAGAGAAAAATTCAAAGAAAAGGAAGGATCAGCCAGTGGGGCTTCACAAGGGACTACTCTGAGGGTTTAAAGAAAAAAAGCAGGCATACTGGAAATAGAGAGGATCCACAAGACTACAGAGGATCAGTAAAGACTTGCGGGGAAAGTAAGAGTAACAGAAAAGCAAAGGGAGTTCACGCTAGCCAAAGGGATTAAGGGGAGTAAGAAAGGCTTTTACAAATACTTCATGTCAGGCAGGAAAAAGATGGAGGAGGCTCACTAATAAATGAACACTAGGACAAAGAAAAGATAGGAACTCTAAAATGAATAAATCGACTTTTAACAAGGGACATAAATAAGAGAAAACCAGATAATAAAAGGAAAACTGGTTAATAAAGAGGCAGGTAGAGGGAAGCCTGAGTTCGGTGTTGCAGCACTGAGGCACGGGGAGCACAGGGCAGCAGGGGAGCCTCTGCAGCAGGCACTGTTCCCTCTGCGTGGGGCAGAGGGGACAATGCAGCCCAGCAAGGGCTCACCGCTAGCGTTATAAGGCACAGCATGTGCCTGCAGCTCTGCTGTGTCCCTCTGCCAGAGAGTGAAGAGGGAGTGGAACAGCTCTCCTCCTCCTCCTCCTCACCCACCTCAAAGACCAAGAGAAGGATGGGGAGCTTCTCCCAGGATCTTGCAGACATAATTGACTGCACAAAGCTCAAAGGCATGTGAAGTCAATAGTTCATATTTTGGACCCAGAACCATGTTGTGAGGCCATTGGGCAGAGAATTTAGTGAAGATCTTCTGCCTCTCATGTCAATTCTGTCTCCCTTTGAAGATACACTGGTCCCAATGCCCTGGTTTACAGATCAGACCTGCTGTGACATCTCTTATGGCACCCCCATCAAGAGTTTAAAATTCAACCTGCTGGTCAAGCTCAGGTTTTTCCCCAAAGAAGCACAAAACCTCAGTGGACAGCAGAGAGGGGGTAGCAAACTTCTCCCACGAGACTTGGCCTGTGCCTGACTGGTGGACACCCATGAAGCTGGGTGACATACAAGGCCAGCAGCTCAGATAAAGGCCTCCAGACCAAACCTAATCTCACTGCGGAACAACTATAATACAGGTAACAATTGATGAAAATAACTCGTCAGTTCTAAACTGCCCTTCAAACTTGACCTTGAAAAATGCCTCCCTGGAAAGGATCAGACTTGCCTCAGTCTTTTATTTTTGGACTCCACTTATCAACAAGGATACTACCAATGTGATGGAAATGTATGGGCCACTTGATTGCTAGGTGCCCTTTACCATCTCTAAAACTAGGCCAAAATGATAGTAATACAATCAAACGCCAGTGCCTCAAGAGCCACACAGTAACTTCTGAGAAACCTTGAGAAATTTTCTTTCAGAGGTTAAGGTATTAAATAATTTTAAAATGTTTATGGAAGTTTTCCTGATAATCATCTCATCCAACAAAATAAACATGTGTCAAATGTAAACTCTGTGCTGTTGGACTCTCCATCTTGGCTATATTAATATTTCTCTGGGGAAACGGCAGCAAGTTCTCGAGAGCAGCCCAGACCCAAGCAGGGAGTGAGCCTGCAGTTCTGAGCCCACTGACCCTCCTACAGACCCCATCTGTGAGCCAGTTTACACGCTGCACAGAGAGCAGCTCCCACCAAACCCACTGCTGCTAACTCAAAGGCACCCAAAGGCTGCAAACCCGAGCCACGTGCTCCAGCTTCACTTGCAGTGGGGGTGGGATGATGCCTGCTACCTTTGGCCCCTCTCCTGCAGCCTGCATCTCTCTGTGTCACCACTTCCTGCTTCTTCCTTGCCCCAGACGAGAGTCTTTTCACAGTTTAAGTCCTGTTCTGCAGGGACACTCTGGTGCAGGACGGAGGGCTGCTGAGCCCTGTGGGGAGGCATGGCTCACCCTTGCTTTCAGCAGGTATTGTCCCCCATATTCCAAGCCCACCTACTCCCCTGCTGCACTAACAGCTTCCTCCTAATGGTCTTCAGCTCCACACCAGCACACAGAGTAAAACAATTTATGCTGGCAAATGGAGATGCACACAACCAATGTGCCAAACAGCAGAGATATTCAGCTTGTTCTCTGCCTATTCTACTCTCAAATGCACCCAGTCTCATTAAATTGCTGATCAGAGATTATTAACTCTGAATACTTCCTTCCATTTTGTCCAGTTTTGTCTTGGTTTTCCCTATTACCCAACAGATGGAACCACTACATTTCTACAAGACTTTTATTCAGTTTAATAACTTGAAAAAGAAGCTAGAATGAATGGAGCTCTAATGCAATTTGTACCTAGCTGAAAGTATTCAGAGCTACTATGTTGTTAGAAAAGAAGCAAACACAGCCATTTACACTGAATCTTTCTCCATATATCAGTGTCTAGACAAAAGACACACCTGAAACCACTTCTCCCACTTCAGACAGGACATGCATTAAATTTACTTTAGATGAGGATGGATAATTAAGCTCTGGATCTATTAAAACCTTGACGTCTGAGTTAAATTACAAGCATACATGAAACAATATATGTCAAAGACTCTAGAAATTTCCACGCATTAGGACACAGGTGAAGAAAAATCCTGCAAAGCAGTGACCCAAATTAATTATTCCACTGGAAACCCAGAAGCTGTCAACATTAAGTATGGGCACACCAAACTATGTTAGAGAAATAAAAAGTTACTTCAAAGGCTATCCATTATTCTTTGCTAATACTCCTAACCTCTCCGCAGTTTTTTGATAAACTAATGACATAGGCTGCTGGGGAAAAAAAAACCTGCCGTGAAGGAAGAATTGGGTAAAGCCAGAAATCACATCTCATACGGGAGTCAGAAAATCAAAACTTTTTTTAGATACAGGCTAATTTATGCACTAACTTTGCTTTTCAGAATAAATTTGCTGTTGAGGCCCCAAGGATGCCTCTCACTGAGGCAGAATATTATCAAACAGGAACGAGTGCTTTGCTTTCTCAAAATCACAAACAACTCAAAGAAGAAAACCTGAAGCTTATTTACAAGCATCACTTGTGCACTCTCAGCCGTGAGTAACAGATTTCCATTAACACTCTGAAAAAGAGTATTTGATTTTTACAGACAAGCTACAGGCTATGCTTAACTCTGGATGCAGCCAGTGACCAAGCTTCAGTGATTAATTTTTATGTGAACCACGATTATTATGAGAATGTCTGTGCTGTTCTCTTCATTTTCTGATTTTTCACTTTCATGTATTTATGTCAGAGACTTCAACAAAACAGATTTATAAACAGGGACTTGCATTATTACCCTTGACTTTTTCATCTTCTGAAATAATGTAACATCTAGTGTAAACTTGGACAAAACCAATGAGATATACACAGTTTATCTGTTCACAATAAAATTACACAGAATAAAAATGACTTTAAGATTATTTCATCTTTTCTCATCTTGCATGTAAATTGAATTTTGCTACTGTGAGCTCTTTCTGTACACACAGAGGTGGAAAACCAACTACTTTTTATGGCATAATGAACACGTAGATAGCTGCAGAGAGAAGCATTCAATTGCATTTACGTGTTGCAATTATTTAATGTCACCTATTAATATCCAGCTACTGTCTCCAGCAGTCCTACCTCGCAAGACGGCTGAGCATGCAAAATGTGCTAAAAAGGAATTTCCTTCTCATTTCCATCTTTGTTCTACTAAACCATGGCTCCCATTGTCCCTGCACACCATTCCCACCAGGAAGGCAGCTCGCATTAAGCGCAGCCCCAGCATGCCAAGCCTGCTGCCAGCACGCTCTCAGCACTGCTCCTCTTTTCTACTCACATGTCACAGTGCCCTACTCTTCTTGAGTTTTATTTTCTGTAATCACTACCCTATCGTTGCTTGGGAGGTTGACTTCCTTGTCTTCCTTGGAAAAAACCCCAACACCACAGCTTTGAAAGCCCCAGGCTGGGATTTGGTCTTGTCTTTCCATCTATCAGGAAGATTCAAGTGCAACATTGAGACTTGTAGAGCCAAGCTTATACCGTGACACTGATATTCCAAAGATAATTTTCTGAGAAGCAGACATCATCTAGCTAAGCTGATCTCATGGGTAAATTTCAGTTTTCATAGTTTGGATCCCTGCATATCTTACATTTGAGTACAGTTTTCCAACCTGCTGAAAGCACTGAGTTGTACTGCTGTGCCTTGAAAACCGTGTGGTGCACCTGTACAAAAATAGATGCATGCCACCCATGCAGAGATCCATGTCAAACCAAGCACAGAGGGATCTGAGGTCTGAAGCATTAAAGGAATCCTGTAATAGGTATACTGTCAGAGCCTTACCATATTTTTGACCCTTTTCTTTCACTTAAACAGCCTGCCCAGTTTTAGTTTCTTAACACACCTTCCTTCACCAATTCTCAGGTTGATCATCATCTCCCTCAGGAGCCCTCATCTCCCCTTAAAATGAATACACATGAAGTCAGATCAGCTGGTGATTAATCCCACTATAGTTCTAAAGGCTCAAAATGTTGGCAAAAGAAATCAATGGTCAATCATGTAACGACCTCAGCAGGACTCTGATTACATGAGTACAAGAGAGCTTACACAGAAAGCTGGCTACCATGTAGATCTACTTTGCAGCCCTAGGGTATTACAGAGGCTGGCAGCCAGAGCGCACACGGGCAGCAATTCCCTCAGCCACACGTGCAGATGGATTTGTAGGTATGCTGCAAATAAGTCCCAAAAAGAAGCAAAAAATCCCAGCTTTCTTCCTAGTGTCGTTTCATTGCTGGTGACTGATAACACCTTTCAACTCTTCTCTCTTCTCCTTTGCTCTGTAAACACTGCACTAGCAGAACAGATCCCAGTACATGAATCCATGAAGACCAGTGGCCTAAGCATATTTGACACTAGTGGTGGAACTTCCTTTGGCTTCGGTGTGGGAGAAAAACATCCTCTAAGTTTCATTCAAAGAGCCCCAGGTTTATTTCTGAAAATTCATATATTAATTTGGGCCAAAACTTGCAGAATTCCTACAAATCTGCTATGACCGGCTCAGAGAATAAATTTATTTTAACTTGGGATATGAAAACAAAACTCCAGAGAAAGGCCTGCTGAAGACCAACTGCTATTGTCCCCAAATTTTAAGAAAGATCCTCAAATGTTTACACAACATTCTTTTAGCTACAAATAACTATTCCAAAGCTATCTACTGCAGTCACATGTGGTTTAGACAAATATTTTAAAACCATTCTGCCCAGGTGGGAATTTATTTAGATACACAAGCCTGAAAAGAGAATTTAAAATCCAACAACAGTTGCACACTTTGTGGAAGCAGTTGGAGAAAGTCTTCCAAGAAGAGATTACTTTGCAAAAGTTTTCTGACACTCTGCTTTGGACTGGGTGGCTCAGAAGCCAGCCCAGGTGTAATTCTGAAGTGTTGCAGATGGGAAGATCGTACAAAGTGTGTGAAACAATCTCACCAAAAAGTTGAATTTCTGAAGAAGTCACTGTGCCACTGCAAGGGCTCTGTAACATCAGCACTGAACCAATTCTTTCTGAATGACATTAATTCATATCCATTGAAAGACAGCAAGGCTTCCAAGGATGTAGGAAAAAATCCAAGATGCAGTTTGAAGTAGAAAGCTTTTCAGAGAGGTATGGCTACCAAGTCTCTGCACCTTTTTTTTTTTTTTTTGGGGTGGGGGGGGGGCAGGGGGAGGGATGGAATTTTGCTCCTTTTGTTTCCAGTCCCAGACAAAACACGTAAGGAAAGAAAGTTCTCAGAGATTCAAATCTGGCTTTTAAATAAATGTCCCACTGTCTTGGGAGAACCAGTCTTTTGTGGAAAAAGTGTCCCTCCCTCATATGGGGAGAGAAAAGGGAAGGTTTTAGATTTTGACTAATAAAATAAATCTATGAAATTCTGACCAGAGCTGCTACTCCTCACAAAACTGCTGCACAAAGACATCATTTTGTGTTGCTAATATCTGACCAAAGGCAAAGAGGCTGAGCAATGTGCCTTCATGTCAGGAAAAATAATGCAATGCTTAGATTGTGCCAAGTGTGGAAGCCCACTGGGGCTGAAAGGGAGGAAATGCAAACAATAAGCCTTTAGTTTCTCACTCCACAGCGCTACTCTGAGGCTGAACATCCCAGACTCTTTCCAAGTGCTGCCTTCAGAGCCCAACAGTATTCTTCCTGCATGACTGAAGCTCAAAACAAAATAAAATAAAATTAATAATAAAATAAAATTGTAAATCATAGGTTAGCCTCCTTTCTCTGAATCACTAGGCAATTTTCTTAAATCCATCAGATGGGGGTTTTGCCCAAGCATCTTACAACCCAAAGCTCATCTGTGCCAGAAGTTATATTGTGAAACGCCCCCACAGATGTTAAGGAGGCTTTGCAAACTGTTAGTCTGATATTCCTCTTCCAACACTCAGTGCCACTGAGGTACTACTGATGAAAAAACAACACCCAAAGGCTCCAAAAAGAAACAAACCCAAAACCACCACTCTGCCACCATGTTTCTGAGCCCTCTTGCAAACATAGCTTTGAAAAAATTAATCTCCTATTTTAACTTTTCTTAATTAAAAAATGAATTAAAATGAATTAAAACAAGTTTTGGATTTAACATGCTTACCTCTTAAATAAACAACTACCTTGAGACAAAGTGTCTGAAACACACGTAAAAATGAATATTAAACTCTTAGTATAAAAATACCTCCTGTGGATTTCAATTTTGCTTTTAGACTCCTCTTGGGAAAATTATTTTAACCACAGATGCAGATAACAGTAGGCTTAGATAAAAACTGGTTTTCAATAGTTTGGGACTGGATTACAGGCTAGTAATTCCTATGTAAAGCCACAGAGTAAGGATAGCCTGGACAGACCCTGAAAGTGTACATATGTACCTTATAAATCTTACACAAGATTAGATACTGCTCTTAAGGGTGTTAAGAACCCAACGAAACACCCACAGCTCTCATGAACAGAGCCAAGAAAGACAACTAAAACTTGTAGTTCTGGACACCTTTTCCTCCCATGAGAGGCTGAATTGTCTGAGAAAGATATTCAAAGCATACCATTAGCCTAAGACTTTCCAAAAAAGCACTCTGGGTTAATTTTTTTTATGTCATTTTCATGTTTAGGAGTTAAGTATCTATCTGCTTTTAAAAATCTGCCTACAAGCATAAGTGCATCTTTAGATATCTAAAATAAATTTAAAATTCTGGCCAATAGTGCCCCATTTTCCCCCATCTAGCCTCCATAACTTAATCAGCCAACTCATCACTTTGAAAGCAAGAGCAATTAAATCCTTGTATTAGAACTGGGTCCCATTAGATCTCCTCCAGCAGAACATTCTCTTAAATGAGATCTGCAGGAAAAAGACATCTGCTGGAAGAACTGGGCTGTAAATTACTATTTGAATGCTGATGACACTGAAAAAAAGAGAAAGAACTAAAGGCATTTAAATTTCTATACCTAGAGAGGTATGCTTTTTAATTAGATGGGAGAGTTGACAAGGCTTGGAATAAGAATATTTTCATGTGCTCTGCCTGAAAATACAGATCTCTCTCTTCAGTCCTAAGAAAACTATCAACTGGATGTGATTGTGTGCTATAACTCTATTCATGGTGTAGTCTAACACATTGCACTAATGTGTTCCAAGAGGTGCCTCCCTAGGAAAAGGCAGCATCCATGCAAGCAATGAAAAAATTTGCCTGTGGAAGGCACGGCTTGCCTTGCAGTGCAGGGGGGGCACAGGACGTGTTTGTAGGTACTGATCCATCGTGCCTGTTTTCGGGTAGCCCTGTGCTCTCTGAAGGCAGATAAATAGCTCCAAAATGAGAACAATCCCACTGCTCCACATATTAAATCAATTTGTCCTGAAGGAGGCTGTGCTAATGATGGCAGAAAAAAATAAAAAAGTCTCTCTATTCCTAGTCTGACTTGGATATAAATCTGTGGCAAAAGAAACATTTGTACCTGGTCCAAATAAGTTGTTACTGAGTGAGTTTGACAGATTGATAACACTTTCTTTGATGCAGTAATAAACATTTTCAAACAGAAATCAAGATTCCTCATTTCTGTTTTAAACAAGGCTCCAGAGAGGTCCAGTATATCCAGTTTAATATTCCAGACATACATTGAATTAAAACCAGCTTGGTAATGACTATTTGTACTTTTTTGTCAAGTACTATAGCTAGAGAATGCTGTGGAAGGACAGCTTTTACCCCCTCACGCTGCAGCTAGCACAGAGATGCCCAGTAATGAGCCAGCACGTAAAAACAGTGGCAGCAAGGCTAAAAGAGATACAGCAACATCTTCAAGAGGTCTCCTAGCTACCAACCCAACACAAGGCTAAGTACATTTACTCACTGTCCTTTATAGGGCACAAGATTGATTTCAAGTGCTGGATAAGCAACATGGATGAGCTGGAGGAGAAACCAAGGTTAAGGAGATGGTTTGAGGGAGCATTACTATGCAAACTGGATTTCTCCCCATTTGGCAGGCCTCAGAACAGAGATGAAGGGAACTGCTTGCCATAAATATATGTAGGGCTGCAGTGGACCAGCTCTCTTGTGATGAGCAATAAGGGATCAAAGCTGATCCCTGAGGCTGCCATGTGCAAGATGCCAAATAAGTCTCTTATGGACTTCCAAACCCATGACATTTCTTTCTTCCTTCCTTTTTTCCCCCCCCCGTAATTCACAGATGCCCAAAGATCTCTGATATTTCAGCAATCTGCTGGGGATTGCCAGATGAATAAATGGCTGAAAAGACACAATAACAGCCCACACCCTCCCCTCTTGCCTGGATTCACTGAGTAATGCCAGGAGTTTCATACGCCCCAGGAGCTCAAAGAGCAGCACGGGCGACTGACTGTCTAGTAAAATAAGGATGATTAAGTCAGATCAGAGTCATTGTTTGCCTTTATGACCCACGTCTAGTCTTTCATCACATTTACAACACTTAATCCTTAATAGGAAATGCTCCATTTATTTTGACCACTGATGTATTCAGGACAGTCTCAGGGGTCAACACAGTTTCCATCTTTCTTCTTCCCAAGCTACATTATTATTACTGTCCCATGGGAAAATCAGGCTTCAGCTATCACATCAGTTTCTTGCAATCAGCTGAAGAAGCTCACTGAGAGGAAAGTGAGAAAGAGGGAGAGCCAGGACAAAACTCTTTCCCCCCAGAAGCATATCTACCAAATACATGTTACATGAGCTTGATTAAGTGATCTCAGGGAGCTTCCAGTAAAGCTTAGCTGACATCAACCAGCATTTGCCCGGAAATACAGACTGCGTGATATTGTTCCTCCACCTTGATTTGTATTAAAAATGGTATTTATGTAATATAGCTAACCTGGGGTGATAATGACTGGGATTATTAATTGTGTTCATACTAAATTTTTAACATATTTGAGTGATTCACATTAGGATAATAATGAATATAATACATTTAAGGAAAAAAATACTTATTTCTCCTTTCCAAATAAGTGATTCTATTTATTATTCACAGAAGACCACGTATTTTTACATCACTGCATCCTTACTGACGTCTGTCCATTTGTAAAGTTTTGAAGTCATGGATTTCACATCACTGAGAGACCCCATTTCTTTAAACTGAATTTCCAACTTCTTTTACAGAGTTTTTGACCAGGATAAAATATTTTTCCTCACAAACACAATGTGACAGCTCTGCACTCCACATATTTGTCACATTTAAAATAATGTAATGGTAGACAACCAATGGAAACCCGACAAACTAAAATATGTCGGCTTATAAAGGAGGACTGCACAGATGGGTACATTTAGTAAAGTCATTTTCCACCAGCCTATGAGTATTGAATTTCTAAATTCTTAGGTCTTTATTCATTCACTCTTGGAAGGTTTAGTTGCCAATTCATATTCTCAATCTCTCAACTTCATAAATTTTCATTATTTGCGTTTTAATTCAAGCACGACCTTCATTCTAGATTCAGAATGAGTTAAGATAGGACAAGAACAAAAGAAGAAAGCATTCTTATAGATGGTAGAAGTAGAGTGAAATGAAGGAAAGGATAAAAGTTGATTACAGATTTGGATACTTAGAAACACCAGGGAGAAATCTATTTATTAAAAATTGGAAAAGAAGAAGGGAGAAAACCTCAAAATAAATGGAGCACTGATTAAAACCCCCATATTATTAAACAGGATGGAAAGAAACTTAATGTCTTTTTAAAAGAATGAAAAATAATATAAATATCAGAGGAAACCATAGGCAGGGGACATCCTCAAGATGAGAAGATGTCAGAATGAAGAACATGTAGCACAGAGGAAAGGTACCCGTAAAAGGTCATCCTTTCTATTCATTGCATAAGTTATACTTTACCACACATTTCCAACACTCACAGCATTTTCTGTGGTATGTGCTGACCTTTTAGGTTTGTCTACTGTAGTATTTCCTTTTACTTCAATATTTTTCTTTAAACATTTTGAATCAATGATTTAATGCCTTGTTAGGTAGAGCACTAGTAAAAATAAACCCCTACACACAGAACGAAAAGAAATCCCATGAAAAATAACCCTCCAGAACATTTCCAGCTTTGGCTCTGGACATGGGCGTAAGACCTCCTCCTCAGGGCTAACCTGCGAGCTTTCCTGGGGCCGCTTCGGCGTTGTGTGGAAAAGCTGTCTGGCACAAACACTTTTATATGCAGCATCTCTTAGGACACTAAAAGCTTAAGGATTGATGTAGCAAAGTGTGAGCCTGTGACTGATGTGGCACCTGAGTATTACGCTGGGAGCAAAGCGATGGGTTATAGTGCCAAGCTCTGACATAATGGCCTCAACCAAGTGATTTAAGCTCTTCGGGCCTCTTTCTCCTCCTACAGTCTTATAAATACTACACAGACCACAAAGACTTTTGTCTCTCATTGCCTGCTCATGCTGTTCCACTTTGGGGACACACAGGCTGCCAGAGTGGTCCAATGCTGGTGTTGAAGAAGAAGGGAAACTGAATTTTTCACCCACAGCAATGGTATCGGTAGCATTGGTATTTATGGTCTGGCAGCAGGATTAAGCAAGACTGATAAAACCCAAATTCAAATGAGGCTGGAATTCATGGTCTGGTTAAATACAAATGCTGTTCTTCCAGTTCAGATTATTCTCCTTTGATGGGGGTAAAGAGATTGAAAGACTATAGAAACTACATTGATAAAATCAGTCAGGAACCTGGCCACAGTTTATTAATACAAAAAAAGCAAAGCGAAACAAACAAGAGAAAAATTGGATAAAAATTGAAGGCCCTATATATTACATCAAGATTTGAAATGATAACTCTGTCATCATTATCCAGAGTTCAAAGTCCACAGTTATTTCCTTGTACAGAAAGGCAGACTGATAATTCCCTTACGTCAGTTAAGGTCTTTTTTCCCTCTCACTCTTTACACAAAGCCCTTTTTGTCACTGGGAAATTCCTTAGACAGCAGCAGGCTCTCTTGTTAAAAATGAGCAAGATACAAAGCTCAGCTTCTGAAAAGCACTACTCATTCAGCAGATATTAATTTGAACACCGAAATCAAAGTGTCTGCTGACAAACAGCTCAACATCACTGGAGAAATGCAAGACCCATGGCATAAAGCTGTGAAAGGACCTTCAGATTTGTACATACCTATGCATTGCTGCTGCCCTGCTCAGCAGAAGCTTTTAAACTGATGCTCTGAGTCTCAACATCTCACTCATTAATCACAATTTAAATAATGAATTAAAATGGACCTGAAAAGACAAGGAAGCCTTTCAGCTATCCTATCTCTTTTGGAGCAGAAGTTTGATGATGGTTTTTTCTGCTTAATGAAGTTGGTTCCACAGGCCCCTATCTGCAGATTGAGGTAATTTTACTTTAAAAGTTCTTTTAAGAAAAAAAAGCCACGGAAAGCATGTGTATCTTAGCCACATAAGAAATACTCAAAACAAAGCACAAATCTCTAAACACAATAACAAGTCCTGCTTGTTTCATTACACTGGTTTCATGGTCTCAAAAGGTCAATCACATGAGTAAATTGTGCACATAGATAGCACATCCAAGAGCAGAAATTTAATTTATTTGTATTTTGTTAAAGAATAACAGTGGAAGAGGATTCCTGGAGAACTTCAGGAGAATCTCACTAATATTTCCAAAAGTTACAGGCTAGGAAAAAAAAATTAACTAGAAAGGGAGAATCTGAAGCTCCTGAATATAAAACAGTGTTTAGAAGAACTATATTTACATATTAAATGCATTTCTGTTCATTGCTACTTGATATAAAAATGTAACTACATTGGGCATACTAACAATTGCTTTCATGACTCTACTAGATCCTGGTATGGAATGGCAGCATGTTCATAGTTCTTAGAAGTGCTCTGTAACTGCTGTTTCCACCAAGTCAGAATTAAAAAATGAACCATCCTTTTGCAAAGTTGGCTCTTGCATACTTTTTCCGTCAAACTTCGCAAATGCATTTTCGAAGATCAGCTCAGATCTGGTACTCATGTGCAAGTGAAATGCCGAACTTGGCATGAAGTGTAGCTAAATTAATCTCACAGGGTCACTTCTTCCCATTCCTCCTTTCCGTGTGCCTCCTTGGTGAGTTCTATTTAGTTACACAGGAGACACTGGTATATCTTCTTAAGGAATTATTGTTCTCCTCCTTGGTGAGAGGAGACATTGGTATATCTTCTTAAGGAATTATTGTTATTTTTAATTGGAGCCATTTGCCCTTCTGAGAAATACACAGCCCTCATGGAAGCTCTTCTGTTTCTGACCTCCACCACCTCCCTGTCAAACTAGAATGGAAAACAAGCAGCTCTTCCATTTAAATCAGCTCCTGCTGTCAGTGACAACACCCAGAGTTACACAAGTAAAGTGAAAGCTGAAAAAATGCACAACCAATCTCTACTGCTGCTACACAAGCTGTCTTCACTCAGTTCAACCCCCTTAATCTGAGCAAGGTGAGAAAGATGAAAGGAATTTAGATATAGCAGAAGTCAAATTGAACTTCAACATCTGGATCCAAAGTGTTATTCATATGTGACTGTTGGAGGGAGAGACAAGGAGTTTCAGGATGGAGTAAAGACTCAGTTTAAAGCACACTGACGAGAAATACCACCAAACTTCAAATATTTTACTCATCAGTTGTTTTCTAGAGATAGGAGAAAACTCCATACCTGTCTTTCCAGGCAGAGTTGATGTTCTGGCCTGATGTGAGAACAAGCAGTCTTTCAGGCAGGGCAGCTGCTTTAGCGCTCTTCCAATTAAGCAAAGCTTAGAAACTGAAGTGGGCATTTTTCTCCTCTTTTTTAATTCTTCCATCTGAAATTTATTTCTGCTTTATGTAGGGGTAATGTTTTCATGTACAATGATGCTGTCCAGACAAAACTGCAGTCCCATTGCAGGGAGTCAATCAAGCCAAAAGCTACCTGATAATGTCTAAACCTTCAGTGAGTTCAAGCCCTCTGCTTTCACAGGAAAAGTTGAGAAGCAAGCATTTAAACATCTTCTGGCAACCCACAAGAATTCTCTTTTAAATACAAGTATTGGAAAGGCCCACATTTAGAACATATCTTTCTCCTTCTCCTGAAGTAAGAGCAAGACATATTTTGCCCACTTACAAGAGCAGTGAGTGGGACTGCAGAAATAAATATATGACAGCATGAGGTCTGCTGCCCTTGCAAAAAATGACGAAACATTCAGGGATCAGCATTTTTCGCCCCAACTACTTACAATCCAAAGTAGATATTTCAGGCTGGCAAGTTATACCTTTGAGGACAGAGGAGGAAATAATTTCTCCCCTGGCTTGACAATAAAATGGGGGGGAAGAAATGACAGGCAGGATAAATGTGCCTGTCACACAACTAGCAAACAGGAGAATCAAGCCTTAAGCACTCTTAAATAAAAAAAGAATAACAAAAGCAGAAAACCCAAACATCTGAACTTTTGCCACAAACGAAATTAATTTTTCTCCATGGAAAATCCCCCCCCACCCACTTTCTATGCCATAGATATGTCACGTTGTTTGACACCTGGCCTGAAGAAAACTTGACAATTGTTGGCTAAGCACAAAGGTTTTGTTTATTTTTTAGTTTTGGTTGTTGTTATGCTCCTCAGTTTACCACAGGACATTATGAAAAAGGAAAAAAGAATGGAAGAATGATGATTTTTGACAATGTTATCAATGTCACAGGATGATATCCCTTTTCCTACCTCTTGAGACATCCAAAATTAATGAGTATTTTTCACAGGTAATGATTCATGGTGAACTGAGAAAGTATCAAAAGAGGTCATCTCAAAGAGTAAAAGCAAATCTGAACAGAAATGCTTTATCATAATTTAGAAAAAACAACCTGACAACAAAGACAATGACATGATGCCTCTCTTGTGTCTTCCATGGGCTACACTGGGCTAAGAGCTCATCCCTAAAAGCTCTGCATGTGCAGCTGCTAATGCAGGGGAAACGTGATTAACTGACTTGAGAAAGGCCTAGAATTACTCCCATTCCGACTAGATTACTGGATAATTAGATTGGTGGCACTCTTCCCTTACTGGGCTGTCAGATTAAATCCTGCTGGTTTTCTTCAGATAACTGTCATGTTTCACAATAATAAACAGGGACTGACACCAAGTCTCTTCGTGTTCAAAGGAAGCAAATGCCTCTTCTACCCCCATGCATCCAAAAAGAAAAATGCTCAGCGTGCTTACTATTTCATTGAAAATGTCATTAAATTTGATTAAAACATACCTAGTTGATGAACCTGGTCAGAAACATTTAATTTGACTTGATAAATGGGAATCACAGGGCTTTGAATACTCATCTGGCAGATTACTTAATGGAAGGGCAAAATTAAATTATGCTTTAATGGGGATGAAGAAGGAACATTTCAAAGTTCTGCTTACAGAGAAACAAGTCTCTTGTTCACTTGCTCCTAATGGGTATATGTTCAGTCCAACAAAGGAGCTGGCAGGTATATTTGGATCTTCCACGTCTGCTTAATGTGGGAAGTGAAAGTTTTTTGTGTTCCTGAATTCCTGTAACTGGTACTGCACCACATGCTGTTAAAAAAATAATCATCAGTATATTTATGGTATTTGGTTCCTCTCTTCCTTCCATGAAGACCTTCACAGAGCTTGATATGAACTCTGTGATTTGCCCAGAATGGAAAGTTCAATTACCAGTTCCCAAAATACATAAATAACGCTACTATTCTCAAACCTGCACATTTGAATCTCATAAGGATCAGTAAGTTTGATGTTTCTTCCTGAAGTAATCAGTGGGTGGGGAAAGCCTTCTGAAAGATAAGAACAGACACATGTCAAACCTGAGCCAGTATCTCAACTCACCTGAAAACAGTGCTGAGCTTCCCATCGTCCTGCAGAGTACAGAGGAACAGCCCTCGGAAAAAGGGTTCCTAACACAGGGACCTTTGCTGTCCCACTGTAACCCTGCCCCAAAACCAAATCAACTCTCCCCACTGAAGCACCTACGAGCTACGACAGCACCAGTGTTGTTTTGGTCATGGTGGTTTTCAAGAAGACTATTCGGAACAAGGCACAAAGGTTGACATTCTAGTATTTTTTCTTCTTGTTTTAAATTACATAATAGTGCCCTATTTGAAGTATTTCCACAGCTAATTAATAAAGCCAAAGTTTTCTGTTCGCCTGGTCGCACTGGCAAATTTATGCAATGTGATGAAAACTGTATCTTTTGAAGTTTGCACAAGAAAGAGGAGATAGAAGCCAAAGAAAAGGTGAAACCTCTCTGATAATGTACACCAGAATATCAAAAACATTAGAAAGTGTAAATCTATACCTGCATTTCTATTTTTTTTTCCTGCCTTCTAAAGGCTTTTGGGTTTTTTGTTTATTTTAAACTGCAAAAGGTGTTTACACTTTTGTATGAGATTATTTGCAATGAAATGGGGAAGGGGTAGAGTTATAAACAACAATGGCAATGAAGTAGAGAGTAGATAAGCAGCTAAAACAGTGAACTATAAATGTAAAGAGCATAAGCTAGCATTAAAAAATAAGTCATTGTTATATGGCTTGGATTTACAACACTAATATGTGTTTATCATATTTGATATGAATAATAGTTCCAAGGACTCGCAACAAGAGTTAGAATAACAAAGCTAATCATGTTAACTATATGGAGATACTTATCTAGAGAACCTTTTTTTTTTTTCCACCCACAGGTTCTGCTTTTTATAAAACTAGATTAGAATCATTTGTCTTTTTCACTTATGGCTGAAACAGAACCACCTTGGAGGGAAAATGAACTGGCTGATTTACAGTGCCCAGAAACATCAAATAGCAATTTTGGATAAGAAGTGACTGACACTTTACCTAAGGAAAACAGAAAAGGGATTACAAATAATTTCTTGAACCAGAATTTGACGAAAACATTCAAATTAACTCTTTCCACTCTCACAGATTGAGATGAACAGTAAATATTGTGAGATCCTCTCCATCAAAATACAATAAAAGGGAATGTATGCTTAGATATTTATATTAACTAACTCTATTTGTGAATACATGCTAAATTGTTGTCTTGAGAAATGAGATTAGCAACACAGTGCCTTGAAGAAATCTTGACATTTGCATATGACTTCTGAATGCTATAGAAAACTGAGCTCCCACAGAAAACTGACATTCCCGACAATTAGGGCCTTTGTGTGCCTAACAGAAAACTGGTGTAGAACTTCAAAACTCCATTTGCTTCAATGAAGCCAGGCTGATTTGTATCCATGATTTATCACATATCCTCACCCATTTTAAACCCAGATCTGTGACATTTCTTTAAAAACTACACATAAGAAAATTGCTGATGAGTCAGAGCCTTGGGCTGATAATTTTGGGCTACTGGGTATAAACGTGTTCTGATCACTACTCAGGGGGCTGGGATTAAAATCAATACAGAAAGGGGTTTGGTGTAATTTTTTAATAAAGAATTCTTTGTCTGGGTAAGGGAAAGAAAAATGTCTTTGACTACTTGACAGAAGTAAAATGGCACTTGTTTAAGGCTGCTCAGGGACTTGGAATGGTAGAAAATGACCTGTGAGAGATGGATTAATATAAAGTTAATCCTGGCATAAGTACAAAAACATTATTCACCTGTCTGTGCTGTTTATGCGATGGATAGATACATGTCCATGCAGTCATGCACTCATAAAACCTTGCCTAATATTTGAAATACTTTGCTTTTGCTTAATTGCACTATAGCCCTTTACGCTTTGAGGCTGCTTTGATACTGCCCCTTGAAGGAAACCTTCCTGTGCAGTTGCGACAGGGGAACTCCATTTTCCTGGGTTTTCATCCTCAGTCTCGCTCATGAGCAGGTGTGTTTATGCTCACTATGATGGAGGTCTTCCCTGGACACCTGTCCAACATGAGCTGGACGGAAACCCCTGACACCCTTCACGGTGTCTAACAACTATCAGATGTTAATACATTTTGGCTGTTAACGAGTGGGATTGTGATTAAAGCCAGTATCGTAGGAGTAGGAGGGTTTTAATCACATTCTTACAGGCACTGGGGAGGGAGCATTCTCCATTTTGAAAGGCTATCATCCAGTCCCTTTGTGAGAACTAAATGCCGCAAACCAATAACGTGAATAGTATCCACCACTTCACATACTTTGGGTGGCCTTTCTTAACAAAAGGTTATTCATGCTGTTACATTATGAGGACCCCTAAAATCTCATTAGCAGCAATGAAGCAGATCCAGTGGCAGTAATAAACTCTAGTTTAAATTAGAAACAGCTACATTTTGCACATTCACATGTGTATACATGATCTGTTTGTTGATAACCCAAAATGACCAATTTATTAATGTTTACATAACTTAGAGATGAAAAATAATAATCAGTAACCTCTGCATTTAGAGTAATAAATCCTTTATTCATCCTACAGCTGAGCTGCTCCTCTGATCATTAAGGAGAAACTAATCAAAACAGGGGTTCATACACCTTTGCAGAAATTACATCCCAGGGTGAAATGTGGTAGAGCCAAAGTAGGCTCGCATTTATTTGCGGTGTGTGGTCCCTGCTGTGAAAAAACACACAACTTACCAGACTCACATTTTAAATATTTCCAGCTTGAACATTCACAGCAAAACATCATTGCTAAGTTAGTATTCAAAAGACACAGCATAGTAAGAGTTCTCTTTAAACGCAAAAGGAATGCTTTTTGTTTTACAGCTGAACACTCCTCTCCCTCACCCTTTATTCCACTGAGGAAAACACTACATACTGCAATTCAAATCAAGTCAAGTTTGCTTTCCTGTATGAAAATTCCTATTTCAACATCACAACTGCTATTAACTTCAAAGGAAGCTGACTGTTCTGCAGGTTATTAAGTTAAAAGATGGCCAACTTTCAGCTGGAGTCATTGCAAATTAATTCTGCCTTACAAGGCCACATTAGGTCATTTCCTGAGCTGGTGGTAATAAATAGCCCTTTCCGTAATGTAAGAACAAATGAGTGTAGGGAGGCTGTCCCGACGTGAAAACAGGAGGACCAGGCTAGGCTGGGCGCAGGGAAGCGCTGTAGGGCAGCCTGAGCCACCCACACTCAGACCCACCTCCAAGTGGAACCTGCATCTTGCCATACAATGACCTCAGGTGCACGCCCAGGCTACAGTGTGGCAGTGGGTATAATCTCACAGCGCCTCTTTTACAGCTCCCTTTACTTTCTCATTTCACATTCTGGGTTGTAACTGCACTTTGCCAGTTACGGGACAGAGATGGCAAAGTGGAATCGAAACGGGCTGAGATCAGCAGATTTTGTCTTACAGGTTTGATCTCTATTATGTCCTCAGCTTTGAGGTGCATTTATTTATTAATGGATATATAGGAAGGAATTGATTTGGCAGGGACATGCTGTGTAAACAAGCATCAAACTACTGACATTTTTCCTTCGTGCCTTCCTGCTGAGAAATTTGCCACAGCCATGTGAAAGCACTAGTTAACAAAGCCTAAAATCCAGGATTTTCTCTTCCTACTAAACTATTCCAGTATCTTCATTTCTCAGAACGAAATGACCTCCAGGAAAAACATTTCCTCAAGTGCTGGGAAAAAAAAATTCTGCCTAAACCTTGCATAGCCTCAGACTTTTGCAACCCTATCTCTCTATATATGGAGATGTCACAACATCCAGGTACATGGCCACCCTCTAATGCACTGTGAGTATTATCCTGCATCTTTCATCACCTGCTGCCCTCCACCTGAATCTTTTCCACTCATGGGGCAAGGACTGCTCTTCTCTTTTGATTTGTTCAGGTCCTAGTAGAGTCATGGGCCTGATCCATTATGACTCTAACATGAACAAAGTCTCCATGGTGTCCATGGTACGGTCAGGATCAAATGACACAAGCTAGTGAAGAGACAGCTTTTCTGAAAATAGCAACAAAACGTAGGGGAGTTTTGCCATTACCTTTAGTGAAGCTACCACTTAATCCAGAAAGTCCACAACTCATGTTGCAAGGTGAATAGCAAGAAGTCTACACTGGGCCTCTGACATCTTCTTTTCATTATGGGAACACAGATTTCTCCTTTCTAGTATTTCTGCTTTTTATCATTGAAACCTCTGCATCTGCATTCTACACTGGTTAAGTGAATTTCAGTGAGGACAGCACAGATTCATTCTCATTATTACTATTACTGTCATTATCACTAAGTTAGTGCAAAAAAAAGAAAAAATCCAAAACCTCAGACTCCCTGACCAGCAAATGAGCTTAGGTTTAATTGCAAACAAAATGGGCTTGATGGCAAGCTTTTGCACAAGGCTTAGACAATCAAAGCTGCTGATAAACAACAAGCATCATTTGCCATGGGAATATACTATTTTTTGCTTTGTACAAAAGAAGGAAACCTGAGAGCTGGGAGAGAAACAGGGTATCTCCATGGGTTACACAAAATATTAGTAGGAAAATCTATAAGGAGATGGCCACACAGCCCATTGCATTGTCTCTTTGGGGGGAGAAGAATGCAGGAAGGAAGAATAGCTGGCAGTTTATCCTGCCTTTGCCCAAATCAGAAAAGAACATTCATGTGTTGCACTCAACCTGACAGCACGAGGCCCCACAGGGATTCCAGGCCTCTCCAGCAAGATGTGAGAGCTCTGGGTTCGAGGCCCTACATCTCTGATACCTAGTAGGCTATAGCTTTAGTCTTTTGCCCTGCCTCAATGATTATTCAATTATTCATACAACGTGAGAAAGGTCTGGGTGAGAGAGAATGAGTATGGCTTCTTTCAAGACAGCCAATAATTTGATGGAGAGGCAATCACCTGGCATGTAAGACACCCTCCTTAGAGCCATAAGAGACCCTCCCTAGAGCCCCTGCTGCAAATTAGACTGACTCAGGACTGAGGCCAAGCCACCAAAACCTAAGTGAGTTCCCTGAGCTCTGAATTATTAACTTTTCTGAAGGAAAGAGATTCTTTCGCCATTAAACTTCTGCAGCTCTTCTCTTTTTCTTCTTTTGGGGGGGCAAGGTCAAAAAAGACCTTGCCTTTTTCACCATCATATCTATCAACTGTTGTAAGTGGCAAAGCAAAGTGAGGTTAAGTGGTCCAGTGAGACTCATGATGAAAGGTTCTACACAAAAATAAGAGAAATATACAAGTTTTTAAGTTCACAGGGAAGAAAGTAGAAATATTGAAAACTGATAAACAACCTAATAAACTTAAGTTCCATTGACCCTGCATTCAGAAAATTGCACTTGGAAGGACTTAATGACTGCATCAATGAATTAGAATCTTTGAGGTGATGATAAATAGAATTTCTTCATGAAAAATAAATTCACTTAACAGAGTTCAACAAATAATACAGCATAGATACCATAGATATTTAATATATTCAATCTGGAGAAAGATAATTTTTCACACAACACACTTCAAAATAAATCAAGCAGGCTGATTATCTTCGGTTATCCTGAAGCCAGACATAATTGCCAGCACATCAACACATGCTATTCATCATAACGCTCATATCTTTCACCTCAGAAAGTAGCCACTCACTGTCCTTTGTAACCATTTAGTCTTTTCCAGTGCTTTGAGACCTTAGTATTCTCACTGTCATATAAAATGCATTATGGCTACTACACAAATCCTTTGCAATCACAGTCAAATTTTCTGAAAATGGAAAGAAACTCAGCAATATAACCAAGTGAACCTCATGGAGCTCAAAATCCCAGGAGAGCTGTACAGTGCAGACAATTAGTTTCTGCTTACCGGTAATGTTTTGCAGGCAGACATAAGAGAATCAAACAAACAAAAAGAAATTCCTTCATAAACAAGGAGAATGGATAAGAACTTGGAAAATTGCAAAGCATAGGAAGAAAAAAAATCAGAAACAAAATTTGAGACTATCAAAGCTTGCCTGTGTTTCACCTCTGTAAGGTCTATGCATTTACTTCTACCTATTAATGCACATCCACTGACATTCTGAAAACAACATGAAATAAAGCAGGTCTGTTTGGAATAGCATCTTTCATTATTTATTTACTATAAACCACAAATTGCTATGCAATGCATTTGCTGTGATTGGGAAAAAAATACTTTTTATTACAGTCTGAGTCATTTCCTATTTTCTTCCATTACCGAATAATAATTTAACACAGTAAACAAATATCCACTCATTAAAGTTTCTTAGCAGACTAAAGCTTTGAGTCATTGTTCTGGCAAAATTTACTTCTCTGAAAGCTCTGTGAAGTGCTTTGTGATCAATATTACACAGGTAATGAACACGGCACATGAAGATAAACAACAAATGTTCTGTGTTTCAGCACACTGAAAATCCAACCATGGGCTGCAGAAGACCTGTACATTCATTGGGTCATGCTCATTTTACAAGCCTCCTTAGCAGCTCTTGGGATGGCAAACACCAACCTTGTCACTAGTTTAGCCAGAAACACCACTATGTGGGTCTCATCAGAAAAAAAATCTGCTAGTCAGTACACAGCTCTGGGAGGCAAAGTCTTGGGTCCACGATGGGCACAGAGACATGGGGGAATAAGGCTGAGAACAGCACATATAACATGGGCAGTGACGACCATAAAATCAGAGTAAATTATTGAAAATTACCTCCTGACTGCCTTCATTAAGTTTAACACAAGGCAGGGTTCAAACCAGCCACCTTGAGATTCATGGTGAGGCATGACCAGCTCTGTGGGACTGTATCCCATCTCCAGGGCAAGCACAAGTTCACAAAAGTGAGTACTGAAAGTTTAGAGATCAAGAGGGAGAATAGTAGTTAAAAAGTTTTGATAGAAGGGAGAGAGGAAGCAGGAAGCCATTTTCAGGTGTACTTCAAGATACACATGGCAGAGACAACAGAAAGTCCAAATGAATCTGGTCTTCTACTAAAACAGAAAGGAGAAGACATATGCATGCACTTTTTGCTTAGATCTGTACTTTCTCCAGTGCTTTGGTACTCAGAGAATACTCCCTGAGTATAAGCAAGGGCTTTGCCATTTATGATGGTCACTATTTACGGTGCTCACCAGAGGTCAGGGAGTTGCACGTGATAAGTTAAAACTAGACCTGCTGAGATAATCACCAACACGTGTTCTTGCTCAGGGTATTCAAATAAAATATATAAAAATTGCACAACCCTGTCACAAGTAAAGAGAATGCTGAAGGTTAGAAAGGATACTGCGAAAAATCAGGAAGTGACAAAAGTCAACCTGTAGCACAGACTATAAAAATCCTGATTTTAAAATTAGGAAACAAATTCTCTTGTCCTAAATAAACTCTATCAACTTTCACGTAATGATAGGAAGATAGTGCCTGTATATCCATGCAAACAAAGTTTCAGCAGGCTTTTGGTGAGAGGGACAAACATGGCCCAGCCTGGGCAAGCTCAAGTGAGCATTCCATCCCAGGAGGATGGGCTACACAGCTAAACAGTTAAAAATAGCTGGAGCTGCACCTAAAAATCCCTCAGGAGCAGAGTGGGAAAGCCAGGAGGTCTCTGCAGCATCTTCCATATCCATACACCTGTCCCCTTTTCTGGTAAGTTCTCATAGGAGAGCTGCTGAAGACTTCTCAGATTTGCAGCAAAAGCATTAAAAAGAAAAAAAGTTCAACAAACAAATCAGGCCAGAAAGTCAGGCACAATCCTGTTTTTCCATATGGTACCAGTGAAGTATTTTGAAGCTGCCACGAAGCAGAGCTGCTGGCCTATGGGCAGGTCCACTGGAGACACGTCTCCTGTGCAGCGATGTAGGAAAAGGAGGTTCAGTTATCCCAGTCCCAGGGGAAGCAATAGACAAGAAGCCACAGCAACATCAAGGACTTCATCAGCAGCACCAGAGGGGAGGACCTGCACCCACCAGCCCTCCCACGACACCCTTTGTCCCTTACCTCCCAACACGTTCTGTACAAAGAGGATGCCAGAGCCTCCCTCTGAGGGATCTACTGCAAATAAATAAGGTATAACTGCTAAGGCAGATAGGGATCTTCTTACAACTCTGATTTCTTTTAGGTTTCTTGCTGCAGGGTTAAGACATCTAGAGGACTGAAAATGCACACACACCAGCACTGTCATGTACAGTGAAACCAGTGGCTCTGAGGACATTTGGAAGCTCTCAGCTTTTTTTCATTAAGCATCTGGGACTGGTTACTTCTCAAAACATCCAGAAATTTAACAAAGGGCATCCCTTCTCCCCTCCCTCAACTCTTTGCAAAACATTTGTTTTTCCAAACCATAATGAAAATTTATTCAGCAGGTATTTTAGCATCTGGCATTCAAAGAGGCTGTGGAGGAAGGAACAAGCTGAGAGAGATAAGGAGGTAGGGCAGAAACAACCAGAGCTGAGAGAGAGGAGGTTCATATTGGTTTTGCACATTTCAAAATATTTTACATTTAAAGATAGGACTGTGAAGCTCCAGATGACACAGAGGTCTACAGTGATATTCTCCACTACAGTAATCTATGGCACTGATATAAAATACCAGGGGAAGAACAGATGTAACAGCCAAGCATTATAAAACAAACAAATATCCAGTCTTTTTTTTTTTTCCTCACTTTTAAATCTTGAAAATTCAGGAATTGCCAATCTTCTGTCAAGAGTGGCTCCAGAGACTTCTGAGCACAGTTTTGAAGGCTTCCTTTTTATTTTATCCTCGCTTTTCCACTTCTTCAGCCTCCTGTCTCTCCATTTAATTATAGAGGTGTCAACGAGGTTGATTAGAGCAAGGTTTTAAGGAGCCAGGGGACTGCCATGATAAAAATCTAAGGAGAGACAGTTCTGATAAAAATCTTTTATAAATAGCTACAATTTGCAAAAGAACTTAGTCTACTTAAGAAAAGAGGCCATCTTAACTTAATAGGGCATCTTAACTCTACCTACTTCTCTACCACTGCACGGGTCACTTCACTGCACTTCATGATCTAGCCTTTGAGTACCTGGACATGCCTGTCTTTAAAAAACTCCCCAAATCCTTAAAACCTAAGGTACAAAACCCCTACAGCAATCCTCTGGTAAATGTATATTAAATCCCCTGCATGCCTGAGTCCCTGGGCCTGCAATCTCTCTCCAACATGAGCACTCAGTGCCTTAGCTCAGGCTGTACCACAATATGCTTTTGAACTCTGGCTCCTCAGCACAGACTCTATTTGAAGAAACATGATAGCAGGCATTGCATTTTTTCTTCTCCACGCTTTTAGATAACTGTTGTTCTTGACAGTACATGTTGCAATATTCTATACTGAGGAGAAATTTTGTTACAAAGGCTCAAGGGACTAAACTTGTAACTGAAAAACAGTCTGCACTGTTATGAACAGATAACAATAGGTGCAAAAGACAATCCAGTATATCTTTTAAACCTTATAAAGCAATCTACTCGCTCTATTAGGCTCTTTTTCCAATAATGGCTTTATGAAGTTATTTACAACATAAATTAAGGCAATTGCTAGCCTTGATTCCCACTTACCCAGTCTACAATTATTCCCACAGCCTAATCTGCTCTCATCTGTTTCCTTCACATTTTCCAAGAGGTGCAAAGTAGCTTGAATATAAACAGGCACGAAGCTCACTGAGGTTGCATCTACATTTGCATTTCAGTGTGAACCAGGAATGTGTCTTTTATGCAAATTTTCTAATTATTCCCACTTGACATGTACTGGTTCATATCACAGAGCGGTTGCGGAGCACAGGTAACTCAGGCGCTTTCAGATTAAATTTACCCAGAAGTTCAGATCAGGACTCCACCTGATGTATTTCCACCACGACCAAGCCCGCTGCCTCCAGGGCCTGGCAAGAACTCGTGTGAGATAAAACGCCAGCGCAATGCGCAGCGTGGATGTCAGCTCTGCAGCACTGCTTGTCTGCTCAGATCTGCTCCCATTACTCCATACTGCTCCTTGCTGTAGACACAACCTAAACGCTGGACTTGGGCAAAGGCCTGCAGCTCTCAGCTTAGCTCAGCAAACTGCCCAGCTGGAAACCACAAACCTGCTTTGCTCTCTGTTAAATAATATACCCGGATTAGGCAGACCTAAAGGTAAAGCAAGTGAATGAGGAGCTCAGAATCAGATGTCATTTTGGTCCCCGTGTGTCACTACAGCATCATCCTTAGGAGCAATGCCCAAGAAGGTAACATACAGTAATACCTTTCGGTCCTCACTGCGTCTAGCTTAAGATAGGAAGGTTGACTGCCCACTGCTGTCCCCAGGTCTGGACAGAAATGATGAATTCTTGGGAGCATCAGTTTAAGAAAACGCCTAAAAACTCCTTCATGATTTCTGCGGGAGTACTAGTGCTACTTTCATATAAAAATTACTCAAGTATATATATTCTTCTGGTAATGTGAAACTAAAATGGTTATTAATTTCTCTATATAAATATATGGAATGATCAAATTCGGTTTTATTAATGAGGATGTAAGTTTTACAATGAACGTGTCCTGAAAAGTGTCAAAACCTTGGGGAAAAAAAAAAGGTCCCACTTTGAAACAGAACTTAAAGCAATGTTGTCCTAGCGACCATTAAACAAGATCTCCTTCTTTCATGGTCATGGCAAATGTGTATGCTGCCTAGAACAAGAAAAAACATATTCCCTGGACATAAAGTGGATTTGATATGTCCTGAAGAGGTTCGTAGGACATTTACCAGTACCTGAATTTTAAAAGTCTGCTTAAATTGGTAAGTTAAATGACATATCTGTATCTAATTTTTTATAAAGATAATAAGCAAATACCTGTAAAGTTTACCCACATATTTGCTGTCTACAAGACAAAAAGCGTCATCATACTCTCCTGAGAAAAAACCCTGTCTTTTTGACAGGATTTTTTCTTGTCAAGGACAGCACAAAGAAAACATAATACACAGACCACAGAATAAAATTAAGTACTTAGAAGAAACCTCAACCTATCAAATAATCATTCTGTCTGTATAAGAAGTGCCTTGTTTAAAGATGGCAGAAGTATGTCTCGTCTAATTTGCCAGTTCAACACCATAATTATATTAATGTTGTGTGTTTCCTGGGAGTTTTACTATAAAGATTTGCACCTATTCAAACATTCTCTCATTCTCTTTTGCTTTTGATGAATGTGGATTTTCTCCCTCAACTCCTCCACATCTTTATTTGCCTTCACAGAATGGAATGAAGGATTTTCAAATGTATATCCAAGAAAACATTTGTATTGTGGCAAATTACTATCAATCAATTACTATCAGAAAAAAAAAATACAAGTAAAGCACTGTTCCAGAAAAAAAAGTCGGCTTGTCGGCTTTTTTTTTTTTTTTTTCCTCTCTGGAAAGGCTGAGCAACAAAGCAGGTGTACTGGGGAAAAACAAATCTGCTGGCTTTGCAAAATGGAATGGAAAGTCCACTTTGTTTTATTACCATTTCAAGCCACTTATAGACTTCAGTGTGGAAAAAAAAAAAAAAAAAAAAATTAACAAAATCCAGATTTTTCTTGTATATACTTCGGGAAATTCCCGTGCTAAAGCAGAGCAGTAGAGGTTTTCTCGTTTCCCTTTTCTCTCCTCCCTTTTGAAAGGACTATTGTGATCTTGAAAACGTAATCTGGGAAGAAACATCTGGTCTTCACTTTTTAATTACATTTCAATCATCTCAAAGGCTTTCCTGGAGGTACACCTACCTACAAGGGCTTACTGTCAAAACCATAGGAGTTACAGGGCTGCTGCATAAATGGATCCCCTGTAACAGTGGATTTGGGACCAGTCTAAATAAATAAGATCATGCCACGCAAAACTTCAGAAGTAGGGACTGCATACAAACAGATGGAGAGTTTTTGATGCGAACAGAAGCATGGCTTGTGGAAGGGCAGGGAAACCCCCAGGGAGAAGACAGGGCCAGGGACAGAAGAAGCATCCAAACTGGATGGTGGGAATGGTGCAGCAGCCTGCCTCTGGCCACTGCCCAAACCTTTTTACGTAGGGAGCAAGAGTAGTCCCTCGTAAAGAGCAAAAGCAGTGCCCTCCCTCAGCATTATCTCCAAATGAAGATGGAAGGGAGAACAGTGTCATGGCAATGGCAGCGGGGCCGGGAGCCAGGCAGCCATGCAGGTGGGTTGCAGCCGCTTGCTTTGCGGCTGGGACTTGCTTCCTGAGCCTCCTCCAGTCCAGGTGCTGACACTCAGGAGACCACGTGGGGCGAGCAGGAGAACTGCCAAGTACAAGGTGTTACCCTGGACACTAAAATGCCTTGCTACAGCTTGGAAGCATGCAGTAATGGAGATACGAGAGGATAAGGAATTCACAATTTGTTCGGGCTGCGATCCAGCAAAAACCACTTAAGCAGGTGTATTACCAGCAGAGCCACCAGCTCCATCACACACAGGAAGCAAACATACAGTTTCCCAACAACAGGATCCACACCATCCTGAGCGGGGGGAAAAACACTTTGAGAAAAGCCCTTTTTCCTACTGTCCATTTCCAAATTTCATGTCAACCTGGCCACAGTATTCCCTAGAATGGAAACACTGAACAACAACCAGAGAAAAATGCTTCTCTCCTTCTCTTCTCTAATATTTATGCTTCAGTGACAAGCCCAGGGCTGCTCTGTGCTATGTTCTGCACAGATAGAAAGTAAGAAAGCGTCCAAGAGCAACAGGCATCAAAAAGAAAAAAGCTAGAGGGAGTACAAAGATGGTGAGAAGAAATGAGTTGACCAGTGTCACACAGTAAACCACCAACAGAGCATGGAAGAGCATCCACACTATCCTGAATTTGCTGCATCTTAATCTTGAGGGTCAGTACTATCTACTGTGTCATCCATGTTCTGGCAGCACAAAATGAAGGACCAAAATCTGAAGTAAGAGATGTAGATTTTTTTTTTATAATCATGTGCCATGCTTTAGAGTACTTTTGGGACAACATATCGTGTGTCAGAGCCCCGAATCCTAGCAAGTATTTTGCCACTTTAAATTATCTAATAAAAAATTGGTTAAATAGTTCTCTCTCTTTTTAGAGCTCTATGTGTATATATATACACGCACACATATGTACATATTTAAATATTAAATCTAATATGTACTGACAAGACAAAGTAGTTTTCCCCTATTCTTTCCCTTACGTGAACGTAATGAGGCTCTGCAAGGCTGTTATGTCTCAAAGTACCATCAGTGACAGATAGGTAAATAAATAAATGTGTCATCCACACCCCTTTTTAAGATCTTTGCTCACAGTGTCTCTTGCTGGTAAGGTCAACCTGACATAAACCAGTTCTCAGCAGGCATCTCCCAGCTTTCAAAGACCCGCCGAACTTAAGCTCTGCAGATGATAAAGCACCTTGTGTCAAAACCAGTGCCTTGTGACTTTGGCCTTGCAGTTAAACCTCAAAGATCTGTTCTGAAATGATGTAATCCACAAATTATTTTTCTTCATTACTGTTTTTAAACTTCATAGTGGTGAATAGATTAACAGAAAATCATGGCAGGCAAGAAAAATACTTACGAGTAACAAAGTGAGAGGAGAAATGATTCTCAGATTTTCATTAGCCTTCTTTACTACAGATAATTAGCAAGATGGAAAGAGTTGATGCTATTTGAAGTAGTTTAAATCATGACAAACAAAAAGGTCCAACTTTGATTAGCAAAGAAAATCACAGTAACCTCAGTTGTTTGGTGTTCCCAGGTGGCAAGGAATGGGTGTGACTTTTCTTGTCCAGAATAGAAGTGTGCTGACCCTGAACTTCACTCAGCCACATTCAGGGCATAGAGTTTTCCCAGCTTTTACACCTTGTTTTGGCTGCTGTTAGTTTATACAGCCTTTCAGTTAGACACAAGACCTTTCAGTTTTGAGCTAGTTCCACAGTCCATTTAAGAACCCATTTTCTAAGAAGGAAGAGCTCCATTAAATAACACTCCTGCAATGCGATCCTGCCAATGTTCATATTCAATTGCTTGACCTGTAGTGGCAAAATACTTCATGAACCTACTGCTGCACATCCCGTAGGCTCGCACTTGGCAGTGACGGATACTGCTGGCAGGCAGTTCTGTCGGCCTGGTCCAGCCACACAAGAAGGCCAGTTGGGGTGTGTATGTGGTTTCTTCACTACACTTATTAATTTCAGCAGCTTAGATGATATGTGATATTAATGGACTAGAGGCAAAGACGGGAAACATTTACTTACATTTTAAAACCACCAAGTCTTAAATTTGGGATGAGAAAACACAGAAGGAATCCCAGCTCAGAGGGCAACTTGCTTTTAAAACCACTGCAGCTAGAGAAAGGCATGCGTTTGGACAAGCTTTATTTTTATGTACTTGGGGACTGATCAAGAGTAAAGCACCGTCACACTCCTTCCAAATAGCTCATGAAGAAGTAGTCAAAAAGCCAAATTGTTTCATTCCCTCTCCTGTTCCTCCTTCTGAAACCCTGCCACACACAGGTGATGCTCCTGATGGAAGGATGCCAGGAAAGTTAGTTAGGCCCTCAAATTAGGTTCATACACATATTATCTATCTGACTAACCACCTACTAAGAGAGAGAGAGAGACAAACAAACAAACAAGAAAAATCACAGAAGAGGCCTGGACCTGAGGTACTCTGAGCATTTTGGGGAATAAACTATCCAGGAATACAGAGTCTTGTGCACTTGAGAGTGAAGAACTGTTAGAAAAGATAAGGAAAGAACCCTGAATATTCTGGGTATTTCAGAAGCGCAGAGTACTTGAAGCCAGGTTTTACAGCACAGGAAGTTTGGTGTATCGGTTCTGCATGTCCATGAAAGAACATCCTGTGAATAGAAATACAAGCATTCACAAAAGCATACAAAGCTGAGAGCAAGAGAAAAAGAAGCTAGCAGTGCTGTAGTTAGAGCAGCACCAGCGACAGTGGCATATGCCTTTTTGTTACCATAACATGAAAACATATGTACAATATTTATATCCTGTGCCAGGGAGCCTAAGCCCTGCAACCTTATCTCGGGGTGAGAAAAACAAGGAATTTCTGATCTGAATGTAGACTGGGCAGGCACGGTCCTTGGGATGAACAGCAATGAGGGCTGGTTGGCTGCCTGCTGCATAACGTTTTGAAGGGGATGTTAAGCTCCAGCACAAATGAGGGCAGCGCCTCAGAGCTACTAAACCTCCCTGCCGTGACACGATCCAGACACAGCGGCTCGTTTCCACGCTGCAGTTCTGGGCCTCCGATCCCTCGTCCAGCAATCCACAGTGCTCCAAATGGAAACACAGTTATGGGAATTTGTTTCATTAGCCTTCTGCGCAAACATTACATGTTTCCTTTGCACTCCTTTAATCTTTAAAAAAGAGCTACTGATTCTAAAGATCTTGGCATCTCTTCCTTCTTGTGCACTAACCCGTCCAGCACAAGACAAGTTACAAGTACCTTTATATTTCTTTCCAAAAGAGTCTCTGGTTTCTAAAAGGAAAGGAAAATGAAAGAGATGTGATTCTTCCCTAAAGTCTCCATGGATATTTGTTTTCTCTGGATGACTGTTTTCCTAAATTTTAGCAAATGGCCTGGCTGCGTGACCCTCCCCCTCAGCACCTGGGAAGCACATTGTCAACTCTGGAAGTGTTTATTCTCTGTAGATTAAACAGCATTTGCTGGACGGTGATCACAGAAAGTTGTAAAAACAGATGGACAATGATCTGTCCAGACTTCCAGAGCTCACCACGAGAAGGCTACTTACATAAAAACATTTTGCTGAAGGATCAAAGGATTTTCTTCCCCCCTCTCTATACTCAGTTTCATGAGGTCTTTTATATAAACATGGGAATGCAAAACAACCATCTTAAATAATGCCTAAATTCTGACTTTTGAAACTAACATGTCAAATTAGGCTAATAGAATTACTGGATTGGTTTAAAAAACCCTACACAAAATGAAACCAATTCTATGCATGATCCTTTTCCCATTTCACCTGCATCTTGAAGTCTTTTTCTTTTTTTCCAGATATTCAATCATTCATTTTACAGTCATACTATTTTCAATGAAAATAACAAAACTATTTATTCTCACTAGAGCTCCAGATCACACTGATTCAAAAGTTGACATCAGTGTGCCCTCTCATGCATCAACATAACCAAACAATGCGCTGTTTAAAAGCATACAGGCTTTCATCTAGGAATAAGAAATAGCATTTTTCTAGGTGGTGAGCTCAGCCCTGAGCTGTGCCTCTGACAAAGTCTCGAGGTCAGGCTAAATGAGAAGATGAATACAAATTCTTAGAGTAGCACTGCTTCAAGAGGCTACGATGTGATGAAAGGGGGATAAAGGGTGAGTAAGTAAAACACCTTGGCTCTAGTGCTTGCAATCCAGGAACTGTGAGGTCCAAGTTCTCACTTTCACAGTAAGGACTTGGAAAAACTAGAACAGTTTCCAGGCAAAAATCAGGAATAATGATGAAAGGATCAAAGCATTTGCTTGACAGTGTGAGATGCAAGATGATCAATTTTTTTAACTCATCAAAGAGGTGGTTTAGAGGTGGCTTGATCTCAGCCTATGAGTGCCCATATGGGAAACAGAAATTTAATAGATGGCTTTCCAATCTAGGAAAAAATTGCTGAGATCAAACAGCTAGAACCTGGTTTGTTCATATTAGAAAATCATTTGCTACCTCTCTGCCACCAATCCCAACTGTATAACCATCTGGTCCTTCTTCACATACTTCGAATTGAAATTTAAACAGAAAACTAACCAAAGAACTAAACAGTACAAAACAGGAAAGAGAATTTACCAACTACATGAATGGGAAAAGCACCAATGATCTGAGCAGTATGCAAATACTATTTTCCAAGCTCTGACTTCTCCATTCCATGTTCATGTTTTTCTGCATTTTGTGTTTCTAATTATCTCATTTACTAACTGTTTGTTGGTAGAGAACTAACTTCTCTGCCAACAAACACTGTCTTTACACTTACCTTCATGCAATCAGGTTTCTATATTGCCTAAGAAGTCAACATAAGTAGTACCTTTACTTTGTGTACCAGGAAGCTTGAGTTAATCCCTCGCCTGGAGAGCAGCAGTTTTCAAACTGGAGATAGAGGATTGCCATTTCAGTGGCCCTTGAGAGGTTATCAAGGGGACAAGATGATTAGCATTTCTGCTCCTATACAAAATGTGGCCTCCCATGCTTTTAGGCATTTTGTGATAATGTTTTGCAGTCCCCATGGGGCATGCATCTTTGTACAGGGATTTAAACAGAGTTGGGAGGTTGGGAAAATCTACTGTACAGGAATGTCATAGTGCTACTGCCCAGAAGGCAGCAGTATTTTTTGCCTTTTGTTGCTAAAGAGGAATTTTGTGTAATGTATTAAAAAATCTGAGTAATACTATAAATTTGCACGTGCAACTTTCAGTATAACATCCATTATTTTTTGAGAGTACTTGATGTTGTTTATTTTCTCCTATTATGGTAGTTAAGCATTGGGATTTGACAAACAGTTTAAAAATAAAACATAAGGAAGCTCCCAGAATAAGTTTCAATCTAAACAAGGCAGATAAACGTTGGGAAAGGGAAAGACCCCATGTCAAGAGCACCATATTGCCTGGCATGCAAAGCACCAGCGTGATTGTTTGGAGCTTCATGCTTTCTTGGTCACATCCTCAATATCATTATGCCATATCCAGAAACTTATAAGGAAGTGGGCGATATGCCAGCCTTTCTCAGAGAAGGCTGAATGGTTCGGTACTAAAAGCTGCTAGTGCAGGGTAGCTGCATGCTGTACGTATTTAATCCACAAGCACCAGCACTGTGCAAGCTCTCCCAGACAAGAATTTTGCCTTGTGTGGGTTTTTTTTTTTTAACACATTTAAAGCACTTTGTAAGAGTAATAGTCCTGAAATACATAAAAAGAAAAGTGTTTGCCATACCAGGGTGTGAAATCCCTGAGCTGACAAGCTGTGTTACAGCACAGAACAGAAGAACATCCCACACTTGACTTACCTAAAGAGCTCTTCATGAGCAGCTGAGTCGGACTCAGAGTCCAGCTCAGAAAAGGCTAATTGAGAGCTTTCTGTTGTGAAAAGTTAGGAGCAAATTACAGAAATACAACAAGGGAGGACGGAGGTACATGAAAAGCCCAGCCCTCGGCCTGCATGATCTTGGTAGGGCACCAGGGTGTGGAGACCCCAGCAGTCTCTCTGTACCTGCTCTGATCCCAAGAGCAAGCAGCCTGCCCCTCAGAACATAGTTCAAGGAGGGTGATAGCCTACTCCTTCCCTGTCTAGACTGTCACATTGGGAAAACTCAGACACTCCCTCTGAACGAATAAAATAGCAGACACAGGGAGGAATGAGAAGAATCCTCTCTCAGGAGGTCCCTCAGTTTTCACTCCATACCATAAGCTGCACTTTGGTGACAGAATCATGCCCCTGAGAAAATAATAATTAGATAAACATCTTCAAGGAGGAAGAGACAGTTCAACTGCCTTTTTCAGTGGTGATGTCTACAGAAGATGTCCTCTGGATCTGGCTAAACCATTGCCCCTCAAGGTTCTCATCCTGCCAGCCCCAGGTGAGAATGTCCACTCTGGGGTGCAAGACCAAGGCCACTCACTTTTCAACTGTCACAAGTGCATAAACATGCTCACAAGAAATAAAACATGAGTGAAACATGGGCATTTATGTAATTTTATGTTATGTCACTTACTCATGAGCAGAAGGAAAGCCATTTAAACAGCGGAAGCAAAGGAGGAGTTAAGCCTGTCTTCCATCTTTCTAATGAAGTACACAACTAAGTTAATTCTCCTTTTCCCTATCTTTGTCTTCCCTACCTTCTCCCCTATTGAATGGTATTACACATACATACAAGTTTCAAATGGGGTCCTTGCTCCTGACAATCAGCTCTTCTTGCTCCCTGCCTCAGGAAACGCAAGATGTTTGGCTAACCCTCCGTTTTTAATTTATGGAAAAGAGCTACAGTGCTGACTAGCAATTATAAGCAAGATTAATGATTTGCCAAGAGACCTCTTTGTACTTTCAACTACCTATACAAAAGCTGCTCTTTGTCTATAGAAAACAAATAGTGTTTTGAGAGAAAATGTGACACAGTTACCAGACTGGAAATTTTCCCCAGAATAATACAGGTTGAATATTTTAAGCCAGTGCTACAGTAAGGCCTGCTTTGCACAGTGTCTGTTTGTATCAAGTATACCCTACCAGGCAGAAACTCCTCTAGTTTACCCAAACCCTTACACAGTAATGTTTTATATGGGAAAAGCTCCATCAGAGAGTAGCAAGCACAATGCAGACACACCATGTAGCCCGTTAAGCTGCCCTAATACTTATCCGAATTGTTCTCAAAATACTGCTACTTTGGAAATAGTTATTGGATCAATTAATTGTAAAATCAAGCAAAGATAGCTTTTTGCATACCTTCTCTCTCTCACTGATAATATTTTTTTTTAAATTTGCCAATTTTTCCTAGGAAATGAAAAGGGGATCACTGCTTGCTATTACGATGAGTTCAAATATATTTTATTTTCTCCAGTTCCCTAGAAAGCACTAGTAGTGTTTCTAGGCATCACTGTGTTTGCTATGAGGATTCCTAAATGTCCTTTCTCTGTGTTGAATCCTTCATCTCCATGTAGCTTAAAATTTAAACAAAACCTTTATATATCATTGCATGAAAACAAGACAGAGGCCTACAAAAATGCTATAAAATGCTATTATATTTCCTTAATGTGCCTTTCCTGCTGCTTGCCTTTTTGCTTAATTGCAGGAAAAAAAATATGAGCAATACTAAGAAAAAGAAGGGTTATTCAAAATAGGAATTGTGGTGCAGAAAACAGATTTATATTTCATAGAATTGTACTTAATTTGCTCAATAATGTTTACTATCTAATACAGCTCCAGCCTCCCATATACATGTGCATATCCAGAGTATAGATATTTTCACTCTACACATCTGGAAAAGAACTGATAGCTTTCAAATCCCACTAAAATTGGTGAGAATTGCTGGAAATTAATTGTATCCTGGAATTATTCTATGACTTGGAAGAATAAACACTAGGACAAAAGAAATAATTGCAATGACTGACAAAAATATGAGCAATTTGTTAATAAACCCAAATGGTTTAACAGAGGATCATGCTTACTACCCACATCTATCTTTTTCAGAGGGAAATTATGACAAACAAGGAGTCACTGTAGGTATTCTCCTTGTGACTATTCATCATTTCAGCAATAAATTTATGCCTAACTTCATTTTGCTACTGATAGATTCAGATTACCAGCAAAATGGTGTATATACCAAACAGCTGCCTCTGTTGTCTGATACAAACACTTTGTAAGAAGACAAACAGGTCTGAATCTTATGCCTTCAAACATTGCTACCATATTCCTGGGGAAAAATCCTCCAATAATTATGATTAGTGCTGCTTTATGTTGGGTGCTAAAAGCCCTGGGTAAAGGTGATTTCCTCACCATCTTTCTAAAAATATATCTTTTCCTTTCACTCCAGGTAGTTAAACTAAATACAGTCCAACACATTTTCCCTCACACAAGTTGCAGAGGAACCACAGTCAGCCAAAGCACATATGCAAGGCTGTGACCATCTCTTGCTTACACACAGTGACATCAAAGTCACCAACCAAAACTACAATTCAAGCTAAGACAATTTATTGGAAACCTCTGACTAAGCTCACTGCATATGACCCTGTGCTCCAAGGGCAGTGTCAGTTCTTCTCCTCAGAAAGAGGCTGTGTTTATAGGGTAATTCTGTAGGGATTTCCCCAGGAACTCATTCTGTCCATGTTATGAGCAAAATGAAAATCAGAGAGCTGAGGTTAGAAGAGAGTTGAGCTACAGACAGAAAAACTGGCTGAGCAGTTCATGCATTTAATTTTAAACGTAGTTAGGCTCCTCTTCTGAACAAAAAGTAACATGATCAATAACACCACTAGAATTGCACTACATTTTAAAATATTTTTCTGAACTAAGGTCGGGTTTCAGTATCTCTTAGAATTTGGTAAAAAGAGAGAAGGCTTTTCCTGTTAAGGCTGTGCAGATGTATTAATGTAAATGACTTGTAATTCAGTTGCTACCAACAATAAAACACTTAAGAAGATGATGACACTAAAGGGAGCACATGCAAAGTAATGCAAATAGAGAAAAAAAGGCCAAAAATGTAACCATAACATTGCAAAATCTGAGAAAATAATGACAAGATACATAAATAGAGAATGCGGTTTATTAATCAATCACAATGCTGTTTGCAAAATCCAGTATTTTCTTCTTTCTTTTTTCCCCTTTTTTCAACAACATTTGACATGTATTTCAAGTAGAGGAGCATGCAGGGAGGGAGTGATTGCTGCATTATCTTTTATATTCAAAGATGAATAATTTGCCTTAAAATCTGAAATTTCAGAAATAAAGGAAAAATACTGATGGTTAAAAATGTTTGACTAAGGCAAGGCAACTCATGTTTACTTCCATGAGCCCCAGAGTGGAGTCTGCAGAAACCACAGGTAGTTTGTAGCTGGTTCTAGAGAAAGACTTCTGGAAAACTCTACTTTATGTGAAATAAACAACTCTAATAAATGAAGCCAAGCTGAGGATTTAAACAAACATTTTCTTTCACCATCAAATTAAATGCCTTCAATGAATGTCAACCTTCCTTCCAGAAATATAAATCTCCAAAACTGCTTCCTACCTCAACAACAGCTACAGATTAACCGGCTATGGATAGTAAACACCTTGTGTTGTATTTCAAGTAGGTTTTCTTTAAATGCTGGGCATAGCAACTAGGCATTAAAAAAAGGTATCAGGGCAGTGTAGCTACAGCACACAGTTTGCAGGTTGATTAGTAGAACAAAGCATGTTCCCAACTATCTCTATTTCTGTTTTCTGCAAAGGAGAGTATTTATGAAAAAAACCATAAAGCATGCCGCACATATCTACAGTCACATGTTCATCTTCATTCCTGTTCCTCAGGATGGTGGATCATTTACTTTCTAACACCTCCTGAAAGATTAACATTTTTTCTATAATTGCTCCCCTTTTGATGCTTCAAACCCAAGGCAGTGCCACACACTGGAAAGGGAATTTAAACAAGGAAGAAGAAATGCTACTAACATACAAGAATAATGGAATAAATTTCACATGTTGGAAAGAAGGAGCATTTCTCTTCTGCATGAGAAAAGGCCAAATTTTTAAAGAGGCATCATCCTAGGCTTAGCACCAACTTCCCCTTGATGTAAAACAATTTATACACAAAGATCAGTTCTTCTCTGTGGAAAATACCCAGCTATTGCAGAGTTCCATTACCTACATGTATCATCATCTCCCATCATTTCTTTATGCTGGCAAACTTTTTGTCGATTACATACACAAGAAGGATTCTTACCGGGAGTGCTATGAATTTACATAGCTTTTTATCTGTCACCTATCGACCTGACTATTCTCACTGCATGTAGGACTCAGTACCATTCATGCATTTGCAAATCCTTCTGCCCATAGAAAATCAAGAAGAAACATATTTTTCTTTTTTTATACCAGTTCTTCTTGCAAAAACTTCTCTTTATAAAGTTTCTATTCCTCATTCTCAATCCATTCTTAACCATCTTTTATTTTCACTCATATCTTTTACCAACTATCTTTAGAGATGTTCAGGAAACCTCTAGATAAGGTGGTGACAGATCCAGGAGGAAAAAAAAAGTATAGCACCAATGGCAAAAAAATATGTGAAACAACATGAAAATTACAAAGAAGGATAACACTTTCTCTTTTCAAATTTTTCCACAATCAGCTCTAACATACTTCCCATAACTTCACAAATGACACAGATAAAGCAAAAGCCTCATTATGTAATTAGACAAAATCTTTTAATGCCACAATGTGCACTAAATGTCTATCTGACACCCAATAAATATGTGGGAGGCTTTCCATTTACTTCAAAGGTTACTGGATTAAACTCTGAGTGTGTGGGCTCACTAATGAGCAACCTGACTTGTGCTCATGAGCCTGGCAAAGGATAGCTCCAAGAAAATGCAATCCCTACAGCTCATAATTGTTCAGATGCTGGAAAACTAAAATAATGAACTGGTAGAGACACAGCCTAAGACACATTTGCTTTTCATGTATGCCAATAATCGAAATTTGTGGCATATGATTGGAAGAATAAAGATTTTTTAAAAAAAGAGGAAAGAAAAAGAGCCTAAATTTGTTACCTAGGGTGGATTGACAGCCCATTCATAACTTTGGCAGGAAAAGTCTGTCATCTATTTGGAGGCATGCATGGAGACAGTGCAGAGAGAGGCATACTTTTGGGGCATGTTTACACTGCAGTGCAGGAGAAACCCAGCCATGGTCTTAGAGAGTTCTCAACAAGCTAATTTATCTTGTTATGCAAATTAGACATAGACCTAACCAGAATTATTTTCTCCGAAGCATCTTTAACCCTCACGCACCCACTACCTAGTATCAATCTAAAGCATCTTTAAAGCATCAGGTCTTGATAAGATTAGGTTGAATTACAAACATGAGATTGGTACTTTGATTTACTTTGTGCTAAAATACAGCCAGCACACAACATTGGTTTTTTACTGCTTTATGGAGTATACAATTACATGAAATACACATCAAACTCATCTAAATAGCTGGCCATTTAACTGTCTGTTTGGAGCAGTTGCACACTTTGTCATCCTGTGTGATCTAAAGCACAGAGTCAAGTCTGGCTGCTGTTTGTAATTTAAGATAGGTAGCTCTGAACAACAAGGCCTTTCCCCCTCCTCCCTCCCAAGCAAGGGAAAGCTCTTAAAAGGTCAGGCACCAATGCAGTTTACTGAATAAAGCTCAAGTTTGAAGAATGTGCCTTCTAAAGTGATTTTACTACCTGGGATGTAATGAGTTTTACAGACTCGCTTTGTTAAATTGCCCTGACAATTTCCATTTCCACTTGCTTCAATCATATTAACAGAAGCTAAAGTTCACAAGTAGTAAAATATTTCAGTGTACTGAGTTGGGTCTCTAAAAAATAGATCACACACTTGACAAACATATAGGACATAGCGTTTGGCATTCCATTTCATGTTTGGCTTGGCATGTCTCGTTTAGGGCAGGACAAGATGCCCTATCACAGTATCTCTTTACTCATGGAAATAAAACACGCTTACACCAAGGACTTGACAAATCCCATTAAGTATGTCAGAAGGACAGAATTGCCCCAGTGACTTGGAGTGGGAATGAATAGGGAAATATTGGAGATGCTCCACTGAAGGGAAATATACTTAACATCATAAAACACGAACATACAAAACCTGGGTAAATAGGTAAGAAACCAGAAATCCCTCACTGAAATGAGAAAAGGGACAGAAAAAGTAAAGACCGTGGGGGTAAGTCTTGTTATGAGGGGATAATTCTCCCATTAGAAGAGTACACACACTACTCTGTCACTACCTTGTGTAATTGCCTTTGCCCTTTTAAATTACACAATCATTGGGGCATGGGATGGCTCTTCCTCTGCCTTTGGTAAGTGTCCAGTGCTCCTGGGAAGGTACTGCAATCCAAACAACAGTGACCAACAAATGACAGTTTCCCCTTTTCCAATGCTGAAATAGTTCTGAAATCTTTTTAGAGTTTGCAGAATATAGCAAAGAAAACTTCAGTGAATGATTATCTCATGCAAAGGAGGATTTGAAATCTTGCATTAATTCAAAGCAAAAGTTTATAATGTGCAACACAAAAGGCTCACCCATGTATGTTGATTTACAGATTTTATTTCCCAAGTGTTTTTCTACATTGTTATCCTTAAGTGCCATAGCTTTGGCTACCTTGTAAGACATATCAGCATTTTACTGAGATTTAAATTGATTTACTATGACTTTGATATAAAATGCAACTTGGTGCAACCAAGAGAAGAGCTGGGCCAAGAAATGCTTTTGCTAAGCTAACCCACACTAAGTGACACATAGAACAAATAGAGCATCTCAGCATATCTGAAACACCCAACAGCAATCTACAAACTCACTGAGTGAGGGAGTCAGACACAGATCTTTAGGATGTTGGTTGATGGACTATTGAGGCTCTTCAGAGGCAAAAGGTAAAAAAAGGAAAATCAATGATTTTAAACCTATTTTAAAACAAAAAAAAAATTGAACTATGCATTATCCAATTATTCTCAGAAATATTAAAAATGCTGAAGCAGGTTCAGATACAGTCAATACTTAACATAAAAAGCAAGAAATAATAAAAAAAAGAGCAGTACTTGAATAAATGCTGTACTCATCACTCATTGCTCCTCCTGAGTCCCAGACTCCCGTAACTGGCCTGACAGCGTGCTAACCAGATCTGATGTGAAAGATCTTTATTATATATACTTGTCTGGTGGCACTGACTGAAGGTGGCAGACAGTATGAGAAGGGAAGATGAGTGCATAATGGGAATATGGTTCCCCAAATCCCAGAAGGAATAAAAACCTGTAGCGATCAAGGTAAATCAAAGCTGTATGAAAAGAAACGCTCATCTCATTTAGATGCAAATACATCCGGATGCCACTGTACGCCACCTCTAAACAGTACTGCACAGACAGTATTACTTTCATTGTACCAACAAATGCCTGTCTTCGCTCTAATAATGTTCCCTTTGATGCACATGCTGTGGAAGAGTTAAGGCATATTTACATTCAATCAACAAAACTTCATCAGCACAGCAAGATGAACAGAGATCATATCCATAGCTCGCATCTGACCTTTTCATCGCTCTCTCCCTGAATGCACGCGTGAGGCAGGCAGGCATGCACATGCACACCAGCAGAAACGAGAGATAATGCCTGAAATCAACTTCTGCCCTAGGCATCCTGATAGTTTCTCCTATGGTAAGTATTTTATTCACTGCAAGCACTGCTTTTTAATTTGCAACATCTACAGAGCTATGCGCAGTGTTGGTGCTCAGGTAATGAGCGTTGAATGGAATTAGAAGAAGGCGATAAATAAAAAAACCCACATTTGTTAAGTAAGTGCATTACCTTTAATTGAAACCACCTATTTAGTAAATTACTTATTTACAAATTCACAGTATTCAACCAGGTTCATGACCTACTCATCACAGACCTCTGCATATTGCAGGACTTTGGTACAAGAACAGGTTATTACACATCAACCACTTTTCAGAATCCATTTACATGACTATTTTTCTCTGAAAATACAAGTAACAATTTCAGGTTAGTTTATCTTTCAGTAAAGGAAGGATAAATCACCAATGTATTACCATGATATAATTTGTTTATGTGTCAGGATCTTTAGAGCTTTACACAGTTGGACCTTGATCCAATCTGTCATTTGGCATCTAGAAATAAAATCTTTACACATACAGCGAACAGCAGAGTTAATAATGCTTTTGATGCTACAGTTTCATCTTGAAAAGCACAGGACATAGCAAACTGTATTAGTATAACAAGACAAACTGTAATGGTACAATAGGGCACTGGATGGAAATCTTCAGTTACAAAAGCTTCTTTCTTGCATTCTGCAGACTATGAGAAGCTATTGACTTCTAATTTTTAGCAAGCAGATTAATTGTGGACTTTTACTTTGTTAGGACTGGTTTTGAAAATTCCAAGCTGTCTTAAAACAGCTAAAATATTTGCCTTAATGTACACTGCTTATACAAATCAGTTGTGATCCTCTTTTGAAAAGGGTTTTTGAAGAAACTGCTGGAACCTTACCTATGATTTAGGCCCCAACATGCCTCAGTTGCACCTCCTGTCAGCTCTTCAGATTTGTGAGGGAGGAGATGGTTCATGGATTCAGCAAGTCAAGTGCACATCACTGACTGTGGCTGATAAAGTAAGAGCTGCCCAGAAGGCCAGATGCTTAGATTTTGGTTTCAGCTTGATGGGCCAAGATGACCTCTGGGAAAATTCTGTTGTCTCAGCTTTGCCTTCAGGCTTCAAACTATCCACAGTAGGCACAGAAGGCCCACACTGAGATACACGAGGGTTTTGTGGAATGATTTAATAAGGATATTTTCCTCTATTTGGGTCTTGAATTTTAAAGGCAAATCAGACCCCCATTCCCAAATTCTCCCAGAATAAAATCTTGCACCACACTGCTAAGGGTGAAAACCAAAGTTTGTTGCTTGTTCTTAAAGAAAAAAGCTTTTAGTGGTTTTTGTTTTTACTAGAATGTTAAGGAAGGGCGGTTACATTACTGATGACCAAGTAGAACAATACCAAATACTTGAGGTTTTTTTGCCAAATACATACTACCTTAGATTATTTTTAAAAGATCAACAGAGATCATTTGTTGAACAAAAACCTTCAATATATTCCATTTCTGCAGAGAGGTAAGATAATAAGCAGAGATGACACAACAAAGTATTTTACATAGGTGGAATATTAGCTAGGTACCCAGACTGTCAAAATCTTGAAACAATCCAGCACATCTTTCTAACAAAAGACTTTATACTCACTATTGCCAGCTGAATATATGTGTTAACTTTGGCTTCAAAATATAGGTCTATATTTTAAAACAACTAACTTGAGAACCACAAATGACTGCTACGTGACTCTGAGCAATCTTATTTTTAAACATGATTAGAGGTGGCAGTACAACAAGGCTGAGGGTCATCTGAGTCATCCAAATTTCCAGATTTGAGCTCCTACTTACAAAAATCAAGTTCTGCCTTAAAACAACCGAGCTTGATTCGCTGAAAGATATTAGCACATGTATCTGTCACCTGGATGTTTATATTGGGACAGCAAGATTTCACAGTTGTCTAAAACAAATATTAGAGACAGATATATATGAAAAGTGCATCTCTCAAGAGTACCAATTTGAACAGAGTAGATAATTCTCTTAGCAAACATTTTGCACATCTCAAGGTTTTCCGCTACATAATATTTATGTGAACAGTAATTCTGACAAGAAAAAAAAAAAAAAAAGACCACAACACAAACAACCAAAAATATGAAAGGAGAACTAGTAAAATACTCATTTTCTTCTTATAGGTCTCTAACTTAGGCCTATATTTGTCACCATTCTATCTTCATGTTAAACCTTTCAGCAATGAAGTATCTGCATAGATAATAGAGAGTTTGTGGTGGTTGCTTTTTAAAAAAGAAGAAAGTAATCTTAAAGGTAATAAAAACCTTCCAACTTCATGGAACCTAATCCTCATTTCTTAAAATGTGAAATTTTATCATAATCAAAGCAAATGTTCCCAGGGGGCAAAAATTCCAAGATGTTAGAAACCCATTTACCCTTTATTGCTATTTTCTCACATCCACTTTTCTTTGTGAAATGCAGCATTTCAGAAAGCATTTAAAGTTTAGAAACACATAAATATAACTTACTTTCTGTATCTCCTATTTGTTTTACTATATTTTTGGAATTACACATGGCTAGAAATTAAACTCTGGGACATTAAGTCTCTTCTAGCACAACTCAAGATACTTGAGTTGTCACATTTATGGTGTTAAACAGCCAACCAGTTGATGTACTCACTAAAGACAAGCTGAAGAACAGATTTTTAGCTGTGAATGTTTGCAAACACTTGTAGCATCATTTTAAAACTTGCGCTTATAAAATATAACATCTGCATTTGAATCTACACCTGGTAAGGCATTCAGAGATTTAATTGAGCAAAAGAAATTTAACAATAGAACATGTAAAATAGTGTCATTTATACACTTGCTAAAAATAAGAATTTCTAATGCAAACTCTACCATGCTCATCAATTGACTAAAAGGTAGTAAAACACACATATTACAGCACTGCAGACTCTCTGAAAAATAGAGTACAGCTACACTCAACCAGATTTAAGATGGATGGTAAGTAGAAAAGGTACAGAAAAATGCTGTCAGTCAGTGGAATATCACAAGAACTGTGAATATCCAGAAGAGAGACTTTGTCTGCCTATGCAACATTCACCCAGCTCAGATCCAGAACTGCAACACGATGGTGATAAGTGTGTAGAACCACCCTAAAAAGAATGTGTTATATTCACAATAGCAAAATGAAGGATGCAAGATGTGGTATCTTTCTGCTTTCCCAATGCTTTGTGTGGATCGACTAGAGCGGAAAAGACTAAAGTGAAAGGGCTCCACCCACATGGGAACAAAGGGGGACATAACAGAAGGAAAAAAAATCGTGAAGGCAAAGACCACTATTAAAAACTTCTAAAATATTAAGTGAAAGACCAACACAATGTGTTATCAAAGAAATACCAGTAAACAGGCAATAAATATTATTTTCAGCTATCATTCAATGCCTGATCTGACCTAGGGACCGTTAAGACCAGGTGACTTTAGAGTGCTGTGCTTTGCGAGACATTTCCATCACAGTGTAAAGTGTTTCAGGTCTCAGCTACTACACATTCAAAAGACCTCTCGATAAAGAAATAGAGAAACCTTTAGTAAAACCCACTGTAGAGGATAAAGTACTAGATGATGCTCCCAGGAGGAAAGTGCCTAAGTTGCTGACTTTCAGACCACATCCTTTAGATAAGTCTGCACCAGGCTTCCCAGATGTCTTGGGATCAAAGAGAGCCAGCACAACAGTCACTTAGAGGAGTGCAGAGAGGTGCCCCTGTAACTAATCTAATTGCTCTCTGACATAAAATATTGAGCCTTTTCAAGGTACCCCTGTAAGCCAATCTGGAAATTACTTATATACTCGAGAGAAGTAAATAGCGTGCAACAAAGTAATCATGCAAGATGAAACTATTTATTTGAACTTCAAGCAAAGCAAAGCAGAGTCTGCATCCAACACTCCTTTTTAACACAGAAAGCCTGAATTCAAGAAGACTCAGAAGACTGATCATACGAAAGAGAGCCATTACGTATTTCACCTAATGAAATTTTATTCTGAAAGGAAGCATTTCTATTACTCTAGGCTCAGCAGCCCCAGGAGAAAGGGCAAGGCAGTGAGACCACTGTGACCCCGTTACAGCCAGACTTCAACCTGGTTTGGATCAGTTCCGGCTCCTTTACCAAACCCATGATTTTACCATGTGAAATGTGCTGGGCAGGGGGAAGGCAGGCTGAAGTGAATTAGGTCATGCTATTAGGAGTGGTGACCTTTCACTGATGAACAGTTTTTAAACAAGGGAAAAGATTTTTTGGAAGCTAAGACACTGCGAAAACCCTCACTTCACTGACTCCACATGCTGCTTTATGCTGCATCCCTATAATAAAACAACACAGACATATAAATGATGGTCCTGGCTTTCTGTAACAAGCTATAATTGGAGTAGGTGACTAGGAAAATGTTTAGATAAATGGTGGGATCATAACCTTTTATGCAAAATGGACAAATAAGTTACGGAAATATCTGGGAAACCCTGAGGCTGTGTAGCTCTACTGCAAGCCATAGGCACAGTTAAAGCAGACAGTAAATCATTAAATCTCATCTCAGAGTTTACAATTTTGTTGTTGTTTTGGAGTTTTTTGCCAGGTTTTGTTGACAGATGGAAAAATACTGGCTGATTATGACCAAGATTTAATTTACCTCCAATTTCCTTCCTATTTCTACAGCACATTCCTAAAAACACCATAGTATTTTATTCTCAGGGCTTAGAGGTATTACTAGCAAATACTCATTCTCCAACAGCACATATTATAAAAATACCACTGTAATACTTTTTGCTACTCATGAGAATCTCATTATATGATGAAATTTTCTCAAGAATATTTCTAAATTACCATCTATAAATGTGGGTATACATTGATATAAATACAGTTTCTTGAATAGTTATGAACTAGGCATGCACAGAGTAAAACCCTATATGTCCATACACAGAGAGACAGAGCTGTGATACTGCACTGGCACAGCATCATCTATCAAATAAGTGGGGTAGTAAAGTGCCAAAGAAACTTTTGAAGATGGTGAAGTCTTTCTTCAAGGTGTCTTCTCTTTCTTTACCGGTCTACCAACTGCATTTAAAGACCAAAAATGATTCAACTACATGAAGAAGTGACGTCTGAGACACAGATTTCAGTCTCAACTACTAGAAAGGTATGCTTACTTGTTCTAAGGAATTCGAAGCCAAGCTTTCTAGCACCAAGCCTTAATTATCCCAACTCCAAAGCTTTTGACTAGAAACTAACATCTTTCTTCACTATCTCTTTTCCTTTTTGAATCTTGATAAGAATATCAAGATAGCAGATGACTGACAAGTGGTAATTATTGAACACACCCCACTTTGTTACTTACTGGCATCCAGACAAGCAAAGCTGTATCCATTTTAACAACGGAAAAATATACCTCCTACCAAATACCATATCCATATTCTAACTGTGTGTTCACACAGGGGAGGTCCAACTTTTCCAACTACAAAAATGCCTTTACAGCTGCTTTCATCAAAGTTTTCATTGTTCTCTGTGGTTTCTGAGACCGCAAAGTTGTGAGGTACAGGTAGAGAAAATAACCATTGCACGTCCATTAATGCAGTGTAAGGGGTGTCTTTGGTAGGTGTAAACCTCCCAGACGTACTCAGTACAGACCTTTGGGAATCACAGAAAGACTCCATCTGCCTGCACAGTAGAGGAACTGGCACTTTAGGGCCCCTAGGTTCTTCTACATGTCCACCATTTTGAACTATGACTAATAAAAGGGTCGTTTTCTTCCATGAGCTCTAGAGAAAGCAGAATATGAATATACATCTCTCCTAAATAGGGATTCATTGCGCAGCATGACATCTGCTGCAGTCCTTTCCTTGGCTTAGATATGAAGGTGTGTGCTGCAGCATCTCTGGTCACATCATGCCAGAGCAGTGGGTGCAAGACAAAATGCACAGGGGTGGTTCAGTAGCCCCCGGCAAATTTAAAGTCCTCAAGCCTGCTGACAGAATTGGCCAGATATTGACCCATTGGTGGCATCAGTTTCAAGTATTGTGCAGCAATATGGCAGATACTAATTTGATCTAATATTTAAGGAAAGCTGTCACCAAATAACTCCAGACTTTAAGGCACGTATTTATAATGCCTTATTTGTACATGGATGGAAGGAATTTGGTATATTTCCTTTTGACACACTGAACATATGTCCTCATACTTGGGAATGTACTTCACTTGCTGCTTTAAAGGAATGGTTCTGTTACTTTTTTTGAACACTTCAATTATTTCTGGGGTACATTTTTCTAGGGCTGACAGTTCTTATTTAGAAAATTGATCTTCCTAGGTTTAATCAAATATGTGCATTTATCCTTGTGCAAAACGCTCCTTACAAAGTACCTGATACCAGCCAAATGTACCCTTCCTCTATGTGTCCATTTTCCCATTTCCCAGGCTGCAGCACTACGCAGCATTAGCAATACTTGCCTCATGTCCAGCATATTGATATAAAATGACCCTCTAAGCTTCCTGTCAGCTCTGCTCTCATATTACAAAGCCACTTTAACATGCTTCTCGTTCATTACTTAGCAACTGCTCCTTGCTTCTAAGAACCACATCCTTATTGACGCATGCACATCCTGGCACATCTTTCTTAAAACTGGAAACAGAACAGGGATTAAAGGAAGTTATGATTGCATTTTATAAAATCACAAGTGCCATGAAAAAGATTTAATAGGAACAAGAACCTTCTGTCTCTTCTGATACAAGAATTACCAAGCAATCAATGAAATCAACATCGCAGGTCTAGAGCAAGCAAAGGAGATGGATCTCTGAGGCACATGAGGTTAAACTGAAGAATTTCTTATGGCTGGATGTTGTGCTGCCAAAATTTTAAATGCAAAACAGACAGCATAAATTGTTTATTTGGGGATGGGGAGGCAGTTCTACAAATGACTATTCAATACAAGGGGAAGAAATCCCAAATTGCAAATTGCTACAGGCTAAGAGACTACTCTGGGGAAGTATCCTCAGATGCATGTCTGGTTCTTGTACTCCTCTGTTCGCACATGCTACAGTGCATTATCAGAAAAAGAATCTGATATCAGAAGGAACTTTATTCTGGTCTGATATGGCCAGTTTTACATTCTTATATCTATTACATTTATTTTGGTCACATCAAAGCTAATTTATGATAACTACAAATAGAATTCAACCATTCATGTCATCATAATCTCCCTTTCTGAGCACAAATATGTAAAGGGAAAGGACTAAAAAATTCAATGAGCTGCCATCATGATGGTAGCTGTAGCATGTAGCATGAGGGCAGTCTAATTTCATATTTTTATACAAAGGAAAAATAGAGGTTCCTTTTATAGCGACAAAATTATCATTCATTAGTGGACAAAACTGCATGTAAAACTAAATTTATTTAGATGGCAGACAAACCACTCAGACATGTTGGTTGAATCAGAGACAGTCATTAATAAAGAAATAACAAGCAGAATATTCACTAATATAGTAACATTTAGATATTCAGAGGGGGATGCATAGGTGCACAGGGAATATCAATGCATATTACTGCTGGATTTGTGTTTACTGGTAGAGTGTGCACCTGTGTATTTCCAGGCTGATGAGCTGTTATACAGGCACTCACATCAGCTCAGAAGAAATGCTACTGAAGTTTGCACACCTGCTTTCCAAATCAAACCAAATAATTAGAAAGTGGCCTGGTTTTCACACAAATTGCATTGCTTTGTTGAAGCTGTGTCTCAGTGCAGGCTAAGTGGCACCCCAAAAAGCATGCACATATCCTCCTGCTGGTGGTCATATGAATCATCATGCTAGATACAATGAATTTTTGTTTCTCACCTTACAAAAGCATTCTCCTCAGGCTGATCTACAGAAGAACATAATTAAATGATATGTCACTGAAAGAAAGGCTACGTCCATTTTATACCACAGTAATATTTTCTAAAACCACACGTTTTTGATCATTTCAGAGTGTGCTGGGTTTTTCCTGGTGAGCAAAGCTGTGCTTACTGAATTTAGAACATAGTTTTGCTCAGTCTGAGCTCCAGATTCCCAAGCTGCATAGTTGTGGTTGGATAACTCCTCTGTGGGGCGTTTGGAGTTTCCTGACTATGGAGGCAAAAAAGAATTAATCTCACTCTAGTGTTTAACTCATTTGCAGGACTCAGATTTCCTGTTCTGCAAACATTAAGGGTTTGCAAAGAGTGTGTATCAAAAATGTATAGCTATGTGAGTGCTAAAGATAGGGAGCCCCATTCTTTTCCCCAGCTTAGATTGCCAAAGCTCTGTGGATTTCAGCTGTATTATTACCAATTCAAATGTGTTCCAAGTCAGAGGAAAGTCAAGAACAATGTGTATTTATGACAAAAAGGCCAACTCTTGTTTGGCTGAAGTTCATAACCCGAAAAGAACCCGTAATTCCACTATTCTTCAGCCTAAAAGCTGGCTACACTTTTCACTTTCAGCATCTGTTCTGTGGTGCAAGGCATTAATAGCATGGAGGTGGATATATTTACTGATTGTTTGTATTTTAATTTTCAAAGGCAGAGGAATGTTTTAATGTAAGATGAAGTTACAGTACGAAAAAAAAAAATCAAGTAAATCTAGAAACTAAAGAAGCACTTGAAAAGGGAAGGAAAATACCATGGCCAGGTCTGTCTGAGGTGATAGCTAGAGAATAAACATGATTGTATGTGCTGTAAGATTTTCTAAGCTAACTTAGCGGTTAACAAAGATGCTGAGCTACAATTTTTGGGAACAAAGGAACATAGTACTGACCTAATTCCTCTCAATTAGCCAACAGTAAAGTTCCATTCACTTTCAGAGAGTAGAATTATGACAAGTTAAGCATTTCTGAAAACCCCCAAAGAAATTTTTGTTTATAAATTTGGCACGTGTGGTTCAAACACTGCCGATGTTCATATCCTCCTTCATGCTGATCTACACATTTTTAGGAGCAACACATGCAAGTGTGAAAGGACTGCTGGATTTTAATACCCCCAGGATTACTTGATGTTCTTTCAAGAATGGCTCAAGCTAATGCATTCTATATTGGCATGTGAATGCACATCTGAAAGCAGGAAAAGGATCCTAAGATCATTTCACATTGGCTACCATACAGTTCTCAGGTAGAAGCATGAAATTTTCAAGGCTGAATAAGACTAGGAAGTCCTTCCATCAATGTAATGTATCTTTGCTATCACCCCAATCCATCACTGTTTGTGCAAAGCTGCTCATTGCTTTAGTCTTGCTTGTCTAGGATGCTCATAGGACACTGTTGCCTGCTACTGCAGATTTTCTGAAATTTAAAGTTAGCACTTTGCTAGCACATCTGTGATTTGAATCCTGAATTTAGACAGTGTTTCATCTGGGAAAAAAAACCAAAAAACAAAAACCAAAAAACCAAAAACCAAAAAACAAAAAACCACCAAACTTCCATGTTTGAAAGGGACATTTTCCTAAGAAATTTTGAGATAAAACATAATACAAGCAAATAATTTAGCGGCTTGTCAATGCTCTTGCTTTGTCAATTATTATCCTTTAAGGAATGGAAAAATATCTTATATTTACAAAACCTGCACTTAAATGCCCAGATCCATCTGGGAAACTATGATTCCTCATTCCAAGAGTAAAATACAGTTTATGCAAAACAGAGGTAAGCAGGCAAGAGAGGATGAGGACAGCTATTTCATAAATAGCAGTACATGAAACTTGGAACTTCTGGTTACTGCTTCTGCAGGACACCTTTGGTATGTGCAGGTAAAAGAAATGGTAAAAGAAATCAAAGGAGAGAGACATTTGTATGTGTAATTTCCAAATCTAAACTGAACTACCTCTCATTTCCTTCCAGCTATAACTTTTCATTGCCATTTAACCCAGGACTGTTATCAATTCAGGTCAGTATTGGTCAGCCAGCATGCGCTGTGCGAAAGCACATGGGGGAGAGAGTGCACATATTAGGAAGGTAAGAGGAGAGCTCACTGGAGAGTGCTCCACACACACACAGGAGTTGTGCCAAACAACTCTCTGACAACTGTTGCAGCAGCAGCAGCCCACGCCTGGCTGTGCAATTCATTCGGAAATGATGTGGAAGGTGGCCAGCACAGCCATGTTCTCAGCTTCTCCTACATTGCTGAGCATGGCGAGGTTTCCAGAGGCACCAGCTCCTGCTCTAGCAGCAAACAAAAACAATGTTCTATAAATCATCGATACAAATATTAGACTTCATAGAACAGTTTGCTGGGGATGAGGGATCTGATAATTAAAGCACAGGAGTAAAACAAAGCCTGACAATTTCACTACTGAGCTCTAAAACCCCTAGAATCCCACTTTGGTTTCTAAAGGAAGGTTAGCTCTGTCAGTAGGGCTGTTAACCACAAATACTATCAAAAAACTTGACCAACCAGTATCCTGAAGTTCAATTAGCTAAAATTTGCAGACATTTCAATCATGAGCTAGGAAACCAATGCATCATGTGTATAGGCCATATTTCATATTTTGTAGGGACAGCATTCTTATTATTTTCATGAATTTTTAACCCACAAAAACAAACCAAACGTTTCATTAAAAATCTAGATTAAAAAAATATTGGAAAGAAGGGTTTTCACCAGAGTTTTTCCATTTTAAGGATCAGCCCTTTAGAGTATTGGTGTCTGACAGAGGAAAAAAAGGGAAGTAATTTAAAAAGAAGAGAAAATGAAGCTGAAAAATAAGCAGACAGAATGAATTTATTTGGTCAGCTGACTCATACCAGAGCAATGCTTAAAACCTACGCAAAAGTCTGGAAAATAAATAAGAGTCTTCTGTGGGATTTCCTTTCCCTTGGTCCTTGAAGAAAATCTGTCTATTTAACTATACAGCAAGCAGCTCTCTGTTCCTCTTTAGAAGCTCTTGTGCTTGGCTCTGTTCTCTGGGAAACAGCTCCCTTTTATCTTTCACCTAGATGGTGATTACTCCCTGTATTTAAGCTTCTGCATGATGGAGAGATGAGAAAAACATCACACAAGAAGCAAAATCACTTTCTGCAATTCCCTTGTGGAGGAAAACACATCAGAGCCTACTGGCACAGCCCTTTTTCAGAACCAGCTCCTGCAGTGAACTCTCTGGATGGCAATTTCTGCAGCACAGTAGTCAAGAAATGGTTCCTTGGACTTAAACAACTGTCAGCGTTAATTAAATATTCCTTCAATGTCGGCATTTTTCATGCAGGTCTTGAAGATGTCTAAATGCATTATACGTACAAAAGGAAAACCCAGAGAAGACACACATCATCAAATACATTTTATATCCTTATAAAAGCGGGATTGAAACCACTTCCTTTGTGAATGCATTTGTTTCAACACTCTTGATGGGCTGCTAGGTATTAAAGAAGCTATGAGATACTCTGCAAGGGCCTACCTTTGCCTGGACTTCCACATTATGCAATCTTACAGCAGACTAGAACTGGAAATAAAAGATGGTAGAGAGGACCCCAAATGGCTATGAAGGTATAAACTGGTTGCACAGTTCAACTGCAGGCTGACACAGGCTCAGATGCTCAAATTTATTTAGACAGCAGACTTCTATTGATTTTTCAAGTGATTTAGACTCCTTGGCATCATTAAAACCTACATATAAAGTAGATTAAAAAGTGTCCTCCTGAATGTGTAATTCTGGGTGAAGGACTATTGCAAATCCCAAGAATAGATGTGGCTACAGATTTTATTAGAACACTGATACATTTTTCATGTGTACTAGGCTTCCTTGCCTACTTGTCTGAGGCGACTCCCATATTCCTAAGACTCTCCTTATTAATTTTCCATATTCTGTCTATAATATTTTTCTAGGAAATGCAGGAAAGGAGCATCTGGAAAAACCTAAACTGATACATAAATCATGCACATAAGCAATGTTCTTTCTGTCATGTTTCTGTAGTCCCTAGCATAAAGAGACAACCAAATCAATAATTCCTGTGAGATTATTCAGAGGCATATAAGTTGTGCCATTTTTAGTAGGAAGACAAACTCAAAAAAACACCTGGACTCTACGAGCCTGAATAAGCAGGCACTACATACACGCAAATGAATTTGCATGTCCAAAGGCACGCAGGAAGCGCACAGCAAAATAAGCCAGGCCAGCTAGGAAAACATCCCTCAGCAGCTCCACAGCATTAATTCTTCTCAATAAATGAAATGCTTAATAAGGACTTTTGAAAAAATTGACAGCTTAGATGGACTTTATTGGACATAGGATAGCGAGAGTAGTCAGAATCCCTGCTTCATGTACCTGTGAGAGAGAAATGCTAAAGAAGCCAGGTGACAACACATGCGTGTGCAAGAGCCTCACACAAGTCTCTTGTGGGTGGGTGGGTGTAGTGTGGGTCCTTGTGTGGGTCCCTGTCCCACCAAATGGGCCAGATGAGACCTCATGTCCATGGGCCCATGAGACCTCATCTCCTCAGCTGCCACCACTACCTCTGCAGGCACACTACTGCTGTTCCTCTCCCTCAGCCGAATCCTTGCCCGCCTGCTTCAAACCAGAACAAAAAGAGAGATTCACACATATTTAGCAGTTGGGGTTTTTTTCCCTTTGTGTGTTTATGGGGTGTATTAGCCTTGACACAATAAGTTTTCCAATACTAATGGGACTTGGAGCACCAATCCACCAGAGTTTAACCTTCTTCCAGAGGCAGCAGTCTGAAAGAGAATCAGCCAAAATGGTGTCCAAATGCTATAAAAAAAGAGGGAGGCAGCTGTATTTTAGCATCGATAAAATGAGTATATTTTACTCAAGTATCCACAAGATACTTATGCTAGCCAACATGGGTGGGGGTTCAGTTCTGCTTTTTGTTTTTCAAAGAAGATTCCTGGATTTCTATGAGAAAAATTATATTGTGTTAAAACGGAGAAAGAACCACTCTTTCCGAGCAAGAATTCTCTCCAGGAAAACATCACAGACAATACTGACACTTCAGCATACTTTCTCTCACTACTGAAGAAGGCCAGGACATAGAAAAAAGTTGGTCAATGCCTCTTTCACCTTTACTCAAAAGCATCCATAGCTGGAGTGAGATTTTTGACATTTGCTGAACACAGGTTACAGTCTGTCTTCTCCCTGGCCTCTGCACGGGGCAGTTTCACTGCTTTGCAATGCAGAGTAAAAGACAGAGGGCACTGACACTATGAAAGTATGGCACACAAATGGTTTAGGGCATTTCTTCAGACAACTCTTTTTATTTTGGTTTCATTTGAGAACCACCATTCACCACTAATTAAAGCAGCTCTTGAAATAAAACTGCTCTGGATAAACTTCCAGAAACGCAGGTTAAATTATTGTTCTGCTCCTTTCCTCAAACCTCTTCTGAGCCGTCACTGGTAATTCAGACACTGGCAGGTAACACTGTCTCTCAGTCCTGTTATGCAACTTGGCTTCCAACATGTGCAAGAACTAACATGTTTCTCCAGATAGATTTGCTTTCCCAGGCTCCTGCCTTCTCACCAGTGTGAGGTACTTTGTGTGGAGTCATCTCAATTTCCTTTGAAACCCCATTTTTTCTAAATACTTAGATTTTTTCAGAGATAAGAAAAGTCAGTTGTATATTTATCTCGAGCTATCAAACACACAAAAAGAATCTATCTGAGATTCCAGGCTCCATGGCTAAATAATAAAAATACAGTCAGTCTTATGCAAACAAATGTGTACACACCAGCCACCTCAAAATCTTACAGGGTAAAAAACTACTCCTGCTACAGATTCCCCAGAAAACAAACCAACTAAGGCTTGGTAGAGCCCTTCTCACTCTGAAAAACAGCAGACTTTGCTTTTAGTCCGAACTGTTGCACAGTCCAAACTACAATGTTTTAAGTCACCTTCTTTTTTGGTGTTTCCACAAATTCAAGTACTGCAATTGTTCATTATTCTGAATCATGACAACCCCAAGCACAGATTTATCTTTCAATCCTATCTTTAAATCTATAATTTTAAATCTATAACTGTACAGTTTTATATGGATTTAGATTTTTTACAGATTTATATAGATTTATTCCTTTCTAGAAATGGCTATTTGATATCAATCATTAGGACAAAACATATCTCCTGTCTTCAGTTTCTTTTCCACAGCTTGACTAATGCATCAAATTGCCTATATTTTAACAAGGAGATGCCGTATATCTGAGAAATAAAATAGCACAGTCCTTAGTAGAAGTTCCCATTCTTCAGCTTGCCATCTTTTACCCATTTGAAGCAAATATTTTTTAACACCATGTGTCAATAAAAACTAAGAGCCAATAAAACAGCCTAGCTTGCATTGTGGGGTACTGTTAAACAGAAATACATGGAGGACATCCAGTTTCTTTCAGGCACAGTGAGTGTAATTCAGTAGAAGGCAAAAGAATCTCATTTACCAGCAATGAATTTTCCCTGTAAAATTAAAAAAAAAAAATTCCAAACCAAAACACAAACCAAAACAAAACAATGTTTTTACTAAGACATCATTGAAAAACAAAGGTTTAAACCACCAGAGTTCGTTTAAGTGGAAATCTTCAAATCCGATGGTTGTTTATTAGCTGATTTCCCTCTTTTTTTGTAATTACCTGTTTGCTTTCACTGTTTTAGATTCTAGGACAGCATCATTTCTACAGAGACTAAATCAGACAATATTAAGTGCTTTTTGTGATTCTCAGGCAAGGCATTTTTAAAGTACAAAGCAACAGCTATTTTTGCTGGCTGACACAGTCTAGAGCCCAAAGATACATTATTCCACCTTCAGAAAGGCAACAGCTGGACCACACAATGGTCTCTACTATAACTCCTGTCTCCCCATCAGCCCCTTTGCCTGGGGACAAAGGACAATTCCAAGACCAGAGTGACTGAGCTCACTGCACTTGCTGTGGGTCCTGCAGCCTCTCTGAACAGATGCCAATCACCTCCAAACAACCTTTAGCAACTATTCTTTCAGCAACCTGCTACACTTCCATTTAGGTCTTCAAAATAAAAAAAAAATAAAAAAAAACAAACCCACCAAAAAAACCCCAACAAACAGGAGAAGCCAAACCTAGGCAGATCAACCAGATTTTCCTTATGCTCAGTCAATCACTCCTTCAGAGAAGCCCACCAGCCACGTCAGAAAAGAGTAACTTCTCCAAAGCAAAGGAACCAAGTGAAAACAAGTCCAAGATGAAGAAAAGGCAACTCTTTCACCCAGCAGTTAGCAAAAGGCATTTCCAATGCTCTTCCACTCTGGTGCTCTGTCTTACAACCCTCTCCGGACAGAGGGACAGAGAGACAATCAGAGCAGAGCCCATTACACGAGACAGCTCTCAAGAATGCAGACAAACCATGGGATGAACAAGGCACTGAAGCCAAAGGATGAAAGAGTCTTTGGAATAAGCAATCCAAAACCTTAAGAAAAACAGGAGCAAAACAAACCCTTGGAAATTTAACCCAATAGCTGAAATAATCCTGCAATAACATAATTCTTCTTACCTTTGCCATCTGCGCCTGCACGCCATTTGCTTTGAGAGATGCTACTGCTTTCTGTGCTGCTGCGGGACTGTCAAAATCTACAAAACCATAACCTGAAAAATAAACAGATTAATACAGATTTTCAGTATTATCCATGTGTATGAGCACAGATACAGATTTTATTCTCAAAAAGAAGGAAAATCTTTCCATTCTCTCACATTGTCTCACAATTTTCCAGTAGCACTGCCACTATACCTCTATTTGTTGTATCTTTTCTCCTGAACCTAGTGGGGTTTAAGGGAATGCAGTGACCTGATTCTTCAAAGGGCCAGAAGATATGTAGCAGAGGCGAGTGTAGGCAGGTCTCTGTCTGTCCTAACAGATTAAAGGTCCCTGGCAGCAGAGGGGCACATATGCTCATAGGATTCCAGTGCTTTGGAGTTCTGCCCCATCTCTGCCATAAGAGGATGTAACAGTATGGACCTTCCTGGGATAGAAAGCTACACCTTGCAATGGCTGGTTTCATGAGAAAACACCCCTTCTCCTGTCCTTTAAACCCATACAAGGGTTAAGCTTCAGAAGAGGAGGGCAACAAGTCTCTGTGGCAGGCTGGGGCCATCTGTGCAGGGGCAGGGAGAGCAGCCTTCCAGCAGGTGGGACCAATTCAGGGAGAAATCCCAGTGTGTGCTCTACAGGCAACTGCCAGATAGCTCTAGAAGATGGTGAGATAGCAAAGTCTCAGCTTTGGTTAAACCACATCTCTTTCATCTCACTGGTCTCTCTGCTGGAACAAGGAACAGATCCTTGCCGGGAATTGCTTTGGGGTATCATCTGAACAACAGCTTAGAGGTTAGATCTTAGGGACTGGCAAGGATAATCATCTGCTTTTAAGTGGCTTTCTTACTCCCGGTATTTGCATTGGTTTAGTATATTAATCAGCCAGTCGCTTCCTATCTTCTCTTCTTCCCTCTCCATTTTTTCTTCCTTTAACCAGCAACACTGGTATGTTCAAGCAAGCCCAGTGCTGTTAAGCCCCTACTGGATAGCGACAACTCTGAAAGTATTTCTATTTTTCTAAAGATATAAAAGGAGGGGTAAGAGGGCAAGGAATCAACTTTTCACTATTTTTAAAGCACTGAGCTCTCTCCGATCTTCAACAGCATTCACACATCTTGCTCATAAAGATTTCAATTGAATTAGGAAGATCTAAAAATCTCACCAAGCACCTATTTAGGCAGCTGCAGATATTTCACAATCCATTCAGGGAAAACCCCTACATCTTATTAAGCAATTAGAGTGCAGGTAGGCAAGTGCTTCTTAGACAAGCTGTGGCCAAGGGCCACATCTTTGGCATCTCCTTGGAAAGCCATATGGATGAAATTGAACTGCCTGAAAGCTTTAATAATATTAGCACAAGCATATTTATAGCTTCTTTGCAGACATCTCCATTTACTAGGTCAATACACATCCTACTGGAGGCAACCACAGATATGATTTCCTGCTGTATCCACTTGTATCTCTTTTCCCAGCCTTTCCTCCTACTCCTGGGCGACTTCATTGCAGTCCTCTCTGCAGCAAATCTAGGTATAAGAGCATGTGCTTGTGATCACCTTGCCCCTCAAATTACAAACATCTCTATTATCATTTTGGTATGCACACATTACTCAATGCAGGGGTTAGTCCAATCGTGAAAGGATTTTGTGTACATGGATGGTTTCTTGGCTTAAATCTCATTCATGAAGTTTTAAGAAAATTAAAAGAAATAAGAAAAAAGAAACAGGCAAAATTATTAAATAAACTGCTGAGTTAACATGAAAAGCACTATTCTGTAGCAAATCAAGATCTGAACTTTTCTGTTCTTTTCTTTGCTCAGTCTTCTGTTTTGGTTTGGTTGGTTGGAGGTTTTTGTTGTGGAGAGGACTGGGGAGATTTTTTTGGTAGGGCATTACTTTAGACTGAAGGACACTGTGATACAAACACTGACAGATTGAGAGACACTGTGATAACAAATCTAATAAACACTAGAGTTTGATCAACATGGGGATGTGAGGAGTTTTTGACCTGTGATTCCCTCATTTGATTTTCCCTTTTTACTGCAAGCCATTTTTAAATCAGCTTGTTCTACATCGCGTTATCCTGCACAATGCTGTCCAAGCTCTCTTCTCACTGCAGAGCAGCAGTAAAGCTGATGCTGCTTTGTACTAAAAATCATGCTACAAGAGAGCAAGAGTCCTCCATGGATTTCTCCAATGCCTTTGCCCTTTGGGAGAGCAACTCCTGGGAAGAGGAAGGAGATGCAATTAGATGTAACTTCCATTTTCCTATATGAGAGATCCCGACAAGAAGCCAGAGCTGCCAAACGGGAAATCTGAAATGTCTTGGGAAGTCATCGGATGGCTTGGACCAAATACTGAGAAAATTACTTTTTAGGACAGTGAGATGGTCTTCTCAGGAGACTAAAGTTTTTTAATTTCTTGCCATTTCCATGCCCAACAACTAGGAGGTAAAAGTGCAAAAGAAAGTTTTAATATTGTCATTAAAAACAGATGATGGAGTTAGATTTTTATATTTAGCATCAGTGTACAGTGCAGGCTTCACATACGAAGTAATAGAAATGAAATTATTTTTAATATGACTTTCTAGACAGCACAGTAATTATTCAAATCTAAGTTCATTTTGCTTGTAAATATAAACCAGAATGTGTAAGAATATTTCAGGGTTGTATCATAGATAACAGGTATACCTAGCACAATAAATTATTGAAGAGTAACATCAGCCCATAATATCTAAAACCATGAATATCTTCTAAGCATTTTTTCAGTGGGCACAAGGGGCTATATGACCATATCAGAGATCCAGTGAGAGTCTTGAGACCAAAAAAAAATCTTTAGCTGCCCATTATGTATTCTAGTATTACTACTCCCAGTCTCACTGCAAAGCAGTTCTTTTTCCTTCCCTCAAGCTCATTTCCATTCGAAGTATCTTTTTCTAGCCCTCCCCCCTCCTGACACATCTTTCCACCACACACAGAACATCAGGACAAAATCACTCCATGGCTGAAAACCCGTCCAAAGAACATCAATCTGCCGCAAGGGAAGCCAAGTTCCCAGGCTGTTTCAGCATTCAAGTATCCTTACAAGAACCCTGCAATGCTATATAACAGAAAACCAGGCATATTGCCTTCTTGTATAGTTTCCATTTTTCCACGTAGATGTTTATAGACTATGTTAGTGACCTACACTAACATATTTCATTTGTTTATAATCTCACTTCATTTTTTGTGTCTTGGGTACTAACTAAATAGTGTTGGTTTTTCTCTTTGGGTTTTGGGTTTTCATGTGTTGAGGTTTTTTTGTTGTTTTGTTTTATATACTTGTCTGAGTGGATGAAGTTTAGCCCCCACAAAAGCTAAAACTGGGTCTTGGAACATCCCCTCCAGTGTTGTCCACAGTGTAAATGAACCCCCAAACTGCCTGTGATGAGAGTCCTTCCCTCTTGCCCAGGCTGTGGCTGAGTGGGTTGTCCTCCCCGCCAGCAGAACTAGGCTGCTGTGGCTGCCTCTGGCAGGTGCACTGTGGCTGGGTTTGGCTGCTCCAGCATCCATCCCTGCTCAGATAACTGTTCCCTGGCTCCTCCTGGGAAAAGGCAGGAAAATGATTGGAATCATCCCCTGGGAGGAATTCAGATCAGGGTCTGCCAATCAGACGCTGCTCTAAGAAAACATCTACATTTGTTTTTCCTCCTTTAAAAACAAGTGCAAGCCCCATCAGACTGTCCCGCTGCTGGACTCAAAAGCTTTTTTTTCTTTTCTTTCCCCTGCATTTTTATGGTGTGTTCACTGCCTTGTAAACATTCTGGTCAATGAATTATACATTTTTTCCCCCCAGTTTTTACGCAGAACATAATGAAAAACGAACTCAGATTCTAAACCAGGACCTTCACACTCTGCTCACAAGAATCCATCACGACCACAGGAAACCAAAACCAAAACTATTTCCCCTTTTTTCCTGAAGCATCCTGAAATTTTCCCTTAAGAACTCCAAACACAAATAAGGAAAGCTGCGCTGTCCCCAGCTGCTTTGAGAGACAGGAATTGAACTTACCACTAACATGAGCCCCTCACCTCAAATGTACTTACACTGAGGGTGACTTTGGTACTCCAATGCTACAAGTATTCCAGGGTCCCGAGAGTTTTTTTTCATAGAATGACATGTTACTAGTTCGTACATGCAAGCACACACACAAAGAAACTCAGGACAACACTACCTAGAATAATTGTTAAACCTTTCCTTTAAGAAATGCAGTGCCTGTAATTTTGTATTGGCCTGATGCCATTAGGGCTAAATAATTAAATTTAAGAAATAAAACTAGTTTGGTTTTTTTTTTTTTGCTTTTTTTTTTTTTTTTACCTGTGGGGGAAAGAAAACAGCTAAGCATCAGCAAACTCAAGTTTATAGCTAGGTGCAATAAGTGCTACCCAAATACACTGGCAGACACTAAACATCTCCTTCTCCTATAACCTAAATGGCTGGGGGCCTCTTGGTCTCAGTTTCTCAGTTCCATAATTAAGCTTGGCAGCAGGTTCAAATGAATTAAAACTGAATGTCACTATTTCCTCAACAAATCCCTCATCCTTGTTTTTTCTTACTTGTCAGGAGAAGACCAGCAGAACAGCAATTAGTGGTAAGCAGTGCAGTGAAAAAGAACCAAGTATACACTAATTAGGTCACTCGCCAAACACGTTCATTTCATTGGCAGATTTAATCAATGTTTTCCTGAAATGCCTTAAATCTCCTATGCTAATTTAAAGTTTTGTTATTGTTGTTACTTTAAACACAGATGGGATGCCTGGAGATTTTCAATTGCTTTCCACAAATCCATTTCAAAATAACAACCTCTCCTATAGTATATCATCAAAATTTCGGCACAGGTTTTAGGAAATGGCCTCTAATTTTATGCCAACATTTTTGTGCCTGCAAATACCTGTGGGTGCAATTTTGTGGATTTAAGTAATTGCAGGTGTGTAGAGCTCTTAGACATCAAACTCTGAATTGCCCTGACGGATCGGGTACTTAGGGGTAATGCCAAATAATTTAAGGGACTGCCTGCCACTTGAGGTTCCCGTAATTCTTGTGAAGTGCTGGACAGTGGCACAGAGCAAAGGTTGAGTTTCCACTGGCACACACAGGCTTTACACTTCACCTCCAGGAAGTTCTGCTGGTGTAGTGACAGGAATGAGAGCCTTGCTGCCTTTTTGGAGCATTGAGGCAGCTCCTCAGTCGCTGCCGAAAGCGGCACTAGTTACTCAAAGTGCATGGGAACAGAGGTTTCAGGGTGTCCTGGAAGCTTGGCCCCCCAGTTAGTGCTTACAGCTAGCACACCCAAGGTGCTTTTTTGCATGGAAGACGTTCCTTGGGCAGTCGTCATTGCTGACGCCATCGGGAAGGGAGCTGTCACGGCTGCTGAACTAATCTGCACCACACCAGCCTGCTCTGCCCTCCTTCCTGTCCTGACTGCACACCCTCGGGTCCTCACAGCGGCTCCATCCTTCCTGCTGGCGCTGCCCCCAGAAGCGGCTCGCCCACGGCCCCGCAACCGCCAACGGGTTTGAAAGGGCAACACGCAGCCAAGCCACAGCTCTGCAGTCACCTGATCACCCAGGGTCAAAATAAAAGCAAAAAAAATGCCAAAGAGGAGGAGGAGTGTGGCTTCCCAGAAGTGAGGAGTGGAGCGCCTTGGCACGCTGCTGAGCTGGAGCTCTGCAAAGATAGGAACCTCTGGTGGGGGGCTGAGAAAGGAGAAGCCATGACAAATGAGGGAGGATAAGCTGGGAATGGTGAGCTCTCAGCCTGACCCCGACACAAGGCCAAACACCACATCTGACCTCTGACCAGGTGCTGCTTTAAATCACTTGAATTCAAGTCAACCAGCACTCTCTGTTTTCTGGCTCCCACACATCCACACAAACACAGACAGGAGACAGGAGACCTGGCCCATCCAGCCAGGAGACTGGCATGGAGTCTGGGCGCTAATTCAGCCGGTGTTCCTGGGTCACTAATCTTGAAAGCACCAAAATACACTGATGGGGAGCTCGCACATACTGAGGAGCTCTTCTGGTTCCACTGATGTCAACAAACTCACTTCATCAAAAGAGTTAATGCTTGGTTTCTGAAAGTTAACATCTTTGCTTCCTTCCTGACAGATGGAAAAGGCCGACTGTCCCAGGCAGCCCCCGCTCCTGCCATGCCCTCTGTACTAGGGGCTGATGTGGGCATTTAAGGGAAGCTGTGGCAAAGCAAGAACTCCAGCTCTGACATTTTTCCACCTCGGAGAGCTTGACTGGGTCACAATGACTCCTTCTGGCAGCATAAGATTTTTGTGAATTTTGCATAATATTACATAATAGTGGAGAATTTTTTTTAAGATGAACACAAATGTGCTTATGTGTAATTACAATTCCATTATACCTAAACTTTTTTTCCTAGGTCTGACGTACCAGACCATTTGAAACTGTGCCTCCCACCAGCATACGCCTTTGTAATGTAAGAAAGTTCCCAGTCCTTGTTTCTGACCATCTAAAATTCAATATATCAGATCTGAAATCCAGATCAGAGAAGACTGAGCATATCATACAGATTGAGTCTTCAAGGGGTGCAGCGGTTGTTTGGACAAAAAGAAAGATAAAGTAATTTTAAGACAGTGCTTGCTTTTTTCATCACTGTTTGTGTTAACATTACTTAGATATTGGAAGTTAAAAACCACCCCCAAAAGGAGAGATGAGGGAGAGGAATACCAGCCTAGGGAAGAGGCAGCAGTCAAAATTACTTGATGAATTAAGAAACCATGAAATAGAATATATTTATCACAAATACCTTATTTTAACTTTATGATATCACCTCCTATACATATCTGTACATATATATGCATACATTTGAAGACAGAAGCACAAAGTTTTGACACAAACACTAGTATAAATACACAACTAAGCAAATATATAATAATCAGAGAGATATTTCTCCTTCACGCTTAGAAGAAACCACAAGGATTTCACAAAAAAATAAGTGAATTTGGGTTGTAAAGTTCACTTTTGCCCAGCACTTTTAGAGTGTCTCTTAAAAAGCAGTATTCGTTCTGACAATCAGGTAGTCTGCAAAAAAAGTGATTATCTAGTAATTTACTATGCAATTTTCAGACATTGTTTTATGCTCAGATAAAGAATCAAATTAAAGTTTTATAAGCCTTGGAAAATTAGAGCTAGCAAGCAAAGAGGTTGAATCACCCTTGAACACAAAATTAACAAAAACAGCTTTTTCTTTCATTGTTCAAATTGTGCTAAAATATTCCTGCAGCTCCAAATGCTCAGAGTAATAGTAAAATAGCCTACATTATTACTATTTTTAAATCTCTACTTTATAAAAATTTTCTCAGTGGCTAGAAAGCATTGAATCGTCACCTTTTAATTAAAATAGCTAATACATAGTTAAAAAAATAATTGGAAGTGGAGAGTCTTAAGTGCAAGAAAGAAAAGATAGTCCATTTCAGATCACTCCCCAGAGATGCACCTACATTGTTAAGTATGCATATATAGCTGATTTTTTTGTTTGTTTGTTTGCTTTAGCTTGATATGGAAATACAGCACAAAACTGTCACTTTGATTATGTTCCTGCAGTGATTTCTTTCGCCTCTTGCATTATTTGAATCCCCTTTATAACAAGAGAACTGGAGAAAAACAGCACTAACATAGAATTTTTAAGAGATCTGTTTGCGAACACATTCTTAATTTGAACATTCAATTACTTCGATTTAAGCAGAGCATATATGAATACAGGTTATTAATTGCATTGGGTAATTAATGATAATATTTTCAAGCAAAACTGAAGCATGGAACTCATTATGATCTTTTAATGTATTTTAAACTGCTTCTAAATTATTTTTGTTAATCTCCAATAAGTAAAGGAAACAGTACAAGGAAACCTACAAAATTTTGCTCTGTCGGAAAGAAGTACTTATACAATAAGTAAGTAACTATATGTATATGCATATTCATGTCTATTTTTCTGGAAGTTCATGCTTCCAAAAACTTAGTCTCTGAAGGAACAGAAGCAGATCTCAGAACTGACAAAAGCTCTTTGTGAAAGATGGTTGCAATAACAACTGTGAGGGGGAGAGGCATAAGAAGTTATGAATTTAGCAAATAGACCTATCAAGAAAACAGTATTGCACTTGACTACCCTCTCTCAATTTACAGTGCATTCCTGGCAATTCAGAGCCCCAAAGACTGGCAAACTGAAGAAAATTCTAGAAAGAGCACAAACATAGCCATAAAAATCCAGACTTTTCAAATGACTGTACTCCATTTGTTTATCCCTAACAATATGACAAATGTATGGGGCCTTAAAAGTGAACCTACATGTGAGTGAACACTTATGGGTAACCCTAATTGCAGCACGTGACCAGCACAAACAGAGAGACCTAGGACTTTGTGAGAACCTGTTAAAGAACGAAAACCTTGGTGAAAATAAACTGAGAGGGAAGTTGAGAAATATTTCCTGGTATTTGCTAACAGTGCGAACTTGGATTAATCACACAAAACCAGTGATGGAAAATTCATTGCTCAAGTTACTAAATATGGACTGAATAAAGAAGAAAACATATTGTAAATCTTGCAGTGGCAGAAGGACAAGAGATAAACACACTTTTCCATCTTTAACTTTTGAAGTAAATCTCTCTGCAAGTCCCATTGATTTACTGTCAAAATCCAAAATGAAGATTAACTCTATTTTTAAATACAGGGATAGATCACATCTACAATTGCCATATAAACCAATATATGATTCAACATTACGGTTATTTACTACCATAATATTTTAATCAATGTATTAGTTGTATAATGTAATCATTAAGATTATTTTCACTAGATTTCTGTAGCATGAGGCATTCATTGTGGCTCTGCAGCTGAGCTAAATTTCACACTTGAAGCAGTGACTGAAGAAAGCAGAATGTTCTCCCAAAAACAAGTACTGCAAGAGGAGTGCTTAGTTACATATTTACATAAAAGGGAGGGAAGGATACAATAGCTGTTTCTTTCCTTGACTGGAGAAACACTCAGTGACTCACAAGTGATAATATTTTGCAATACTCAGAACAAAATAGCCAGAATTTGCAGTTTCAGATTTAGATCACCTGCTTTGAGATACAGAGTTGCGGTATCAATTAACAGCTTCCCTGAAAAACTTGAAAGGAACCCTTACACCCAAGACTGAAAAAAAGTTTGCTTTTTAAACCACTATTTTTCATATTCACTTTCCTCTGATTACAGCGACGTCCAGATGCTGAAGTTTCAAAATACCACAAGAAAGACTATTTTCTCGGTATTTCCAGACAGCAGGAAACACTGACACTCTCATGAGAAAGTCTGTTCTTCTGAGGTTTCATGCTCAGTTATGCAGACTCCAGAGCTTTACTTAGCTTGGATAATGTTTGGGTAAGATATGAAACCAAATCTCTTGAGATTTGTCCATCACTTATTTTAGACCTGAGTGACTTGAGTAAAAAACCTGGTGTAAGAGTTTAGAAACTCTGGAGAAAGAGTTTAGAAAAAAATCTTTCAGCCATTACTTCTGAAAGGTCCCAGTGCCTGTGTAAGACAACCAATTTTCTCTTCTAAATACTGGACCTCAGTTTACCCAAAGCTAAGCAAGTTATCACCAGCTGTTCACCTAAAGGGCACATAACCTAAGAAACTATGAGACTGATTCCAGCTCCTGTGGACCAGCTAGAAATGAACGTAAATACTGTCCTGCATCTCTCAGGCTTGGTATCTGGCATGGTGTTCCAGCAGGCATTTATGGACAGACAAAACAGAACCAAAGGCTGCTTTACTTCCAGTGTACCATGCCTATGGAAGACAGCAGTGAAATAGCGAGAGGGGGGAAATGAAATCTCTCAGCAGCCAACTCTTCCAGCACTCATTTTAAACAGTGATACTATTCTAGGAGGCAAAGGAGGATGTTGTGTATCACCCAGGGCTCTTTGTCAGAAATGAAATATTCCATTCTCTTCCTCTCAACATTGGATTGCTCAGCAATCTTAACATTAAGTAACTGCAAATCCTTGCAAGTAGGAAGAAACAATCTGACAAGAGAAGATGTACTTGATCACACTGTGATTACTGTACTTTATTAAAAATAATTTTCTTTTCAGTATGTTTTGACAAGAAAATAGAAAGCATCTTGTGCAGGCTTCAGGAAATATTAAAATAACCCAAGGTGATGAACATGTTATTATCCAGTCTGTTCCAAAGGGAGGATGCTCAAGTACTGAAATGGTTTTCATTTCAAATACACATTCATTTTCAAGACACTGCACTTGAAAAATTGGACTGTATATTTGTCATACAGTAAGCAGTGATAAAGAGCACAGCAATTTATGTTCTTTATGCAAACCACTTGTAATTCAGAAAACAACTATAGTTGCTAAAAGGCAGCAAAGTGATAACACTTTCCCAAGAAAGTGAAATGTTTTTTTCATGCCAGTTGGCCAATTCTGGCATGTCAACCTTTGCTGTGATAAACATTTTGGATAACATGCAAAGAGCTCCTATTCCAACCCATCAACGCTCATGATGTCTTGGAGCTTTAGGCAGAGATGAGCAATACCTTCTGAATATTTCATAATTCTAAGGAAAGGATCCTGACACCACCCTTGCCATAATGCTAAAATACTGATGACCTTTGAGGAAGAGGTCAATGTGCTTTCAAGAAGTGACTGGTGGTAACAACTGGCATTCTACCTGTGCTATGGAGGAGAAGCACAGCAGAGATGGGCAGCACAGAGCAGGATGAGCCAGAACACAGAGGTCAGAACAAAATCCATGTTAAAAACGCAACATACATTTATTGCCCAATGATTTTGGACCTAGACAGTATTTCAGACAATCAGAATTTAAGCACCCTTATAGGTTTATAGCTATATTGCCCAGTGTATTCTTTTTCTTTTGTGGTTAAATACCAGCTGCACCTTCAGAGCCTTTTTTCATGTATCTACCACATTTATCTGTAACCTGAAGTTCAAAAATGCTATTATTATGGTAGCCAGAAATGGCTATTAGTTTTCCAGGCTGAGACAAAAGAAAAAAAAGAAAACAAAAAACCAAAAAATAATGGAGAAGAAATCACATCAGAAAATCTCTTTTCAAGATCTCTAATCCATTTTTTTCAGAATTGAGATAGTTTAGCCATCTAGGTAAGTAGAAGAAACAGATAAAGTGGGTGAAATATGGGCTTTTAATCAAATCTGAATTTCGGAACTAGTAGAAGTTTCCTATCACTATAAATCACATATCTCTAATACAAGAAAAAGAATCAAATGAATAATATAACATTTGAATCTGAAGCAAACACCTTCCTTCCTATCTTGAATATAAGGTAGCTCTTTAGCGCCAGCTTGCGTGTAGCATTCCCTGCTAGTACCGAACAGGGGTCACATACCACAAAGGTCTGGTGAAGAAGCTCACTGTTGAAGCCACCTGGATGATGACTGAGAGGCATCAGAAAGTCAAACCAGGAGGAGGACAATCCCCTGTGTACAAATGCCAATATGCAGGAAGCTTCTTGCACACAGAAATCCATGGCCACAACTAGCCTTCACAGTGCTTGTAGAGAAAGAATGCACGAATATGGGACTGGAAGAGACATCCTGGGTCTTTCTGGAATGTGGGTGATGAAAACTCAACATTAGGTGACCACATGGGGCTACACCAGTGACTTACATAGTTCTTTTAATATTACCCCTTACTTACTGAAAGGATCTCACCTGATACATCCTTGTACCATACATGTTGCCTTCACAACAGTGCCCATTTTTGGCTTGGGCTCTTACAAAATCATCTGATACTTTCTCTATAAATAATCTTCCAACTTTCCATTCAGAGTTTCTTCTATTACTTGCTAAGTAAATGATTTTGCTATTTGATGTGTTCTCTGTTTCTCAAAATCCTGTCCTCAGGATCATCTAATTACCTTTCCATGTAATTGCCTAATTCTTCCCAACTTTGTGGAACAAGCAGGTATTGAGGGAGATTTGGCAGCAATATCATTGAAGAAGAAATGAGAAATCTGGTATATGCCATAGAAAGAGGGGGTGGGCAGGCATTGCTGATTGTGGCGATTGCTGTGTCCTACCCTGAATCCAGATCATAAGAATATCAGCAAGGACTATGTTCCGTAGCTCTTATTAAATTCTCAGGCATCCTCTGAACATAAGCTGTTAAGTTTAGGGTCTCCAGAGACCCTTAAGGATTTAACTAAGAAGCAAACTCATTGATATACATTGCCAGTGAAAGGCCAAATATATAATGGAAAACAACTTTCACCACATGAAGTCAGTTTAAGGTATGAATTTCAAGGCTTAAAAATAAAAGGTAAATGTGAGGAAGGGGGATTTCATATGCTAAAATATTCTTTTTTTAAATGAAAGTGAGGACAATTCCGATATAATCATATTCTGTTATTAATGAGGGATATTTTATTATTAAAAATATCATCGTTTTTATAAATTATACAGAAAATTACTGAGATGCCCAGGTCTGTAGCAGGGTCTGAGTTTGCAGAGAGTGGTTGTGCATCAGCGTAGTACATCAAATAAACAAAAATGAAAGAGGAAGCAGCAAAGAATTTTGCTGGGACACACAAACCCAGCAAACGTATTTTGCCTTGGAAGTCAAAATGCACAATAAAAGAAAAAGACATTTGAAATGCCCAGCAGGATCCTCATACACCACATTAAAGAAATAAAGAACCAGCAACCAAAAATTATTTTTCAGTCTCTCAAGAAACAGTGTGAAATCTCCCACAGTTTTGTGTGTGTGTGCTCTTGGTCAGTCGCTTGGCCTACATTTGCCGTAGCGGGCGAGAGAGAGAATAGACACAGGCACTGCAGCGCATCTCTCACGCAGACGCCAAATACATGTTGGTGTTGTCAATGCAGAGATATGTAAATGTTTTGAGACTGAATGTCTGCTTCCTGTCAACAGCAAGAATTAGCCAGACAAATATCCGGCAGGCACGGCTGTGCTTTCTTAAGAGTATAAATGTTGTACTATGAAATTTGCTGCTTGCTCTGTCACTGGCCTGTAGCTCGCAAAGCCATTTTTGTGACCAAATGCAAAGAAAAGCACCTTCCCACAGCACCATCAGACCCTGAAAGCAGTGAGGGGTGTGTGTGGAAGAAGACGATGAGGTACTGGCTGGCTGAAAAAATGAACACAGAGTTACTCAGGGTCCATGACCTAAAGGGTGCCCTCAAAAGGAAAGTCACCTCATTTCCATTACACGAGACAGCAGCCTTGGCAACAACTTGCTACTCCTACACCTTCCCAGGCACCATTTTGTATTTCTGGGGCAGACCTGGAACTCTTTCTTCCAGAGGTGACACAGGCAGGTGGTGCATCAATCAGAAGAGAGCATGTCCATCTATTTCTCTATATAATGTAATCGGAAGATCCTGTACTGGGTATTTCTATTACTTTGAGTGATATTGTGTTATATGACCCTGAGAGCAGGTATATTTTTCACTGCTAAAGGGCAAGGGTGGGGGGTAATATGGACCTCAGGTGCAAATTCCCTCACATGCCAGGCTTGGAACCTTTGAAAAAAATGGGGATTTCCACTCTCATCTAGTCATGAGGTGCAACAGCTTCACCCTTCCTAGTGCTCTCTCTTGCACTGGTAGACAATATGAGGTTCCAGCAACAGACAGGGAAGACATTTAGAAAGAGAAAAGCTCCCTAGTCTTCCAGAAATCATACCATTCTGTCATTTCCTTTTATTAGTTACTTTTTCTTTTTTCTTCCCAGATGGTTGAGACAAACATTGCATGTGAAAAAGAAATAGCCTTTCCTTGCCTTTATGGGGAGAAACAAGCAGATGGAGCAAATGAAGGATCTCATGAAAAACACAATGGTGGGACATGATGGGAGACAGACTAGAGTATTAGACAGCCTTTCCCTCCTTTACTCTGCACTACATAATTAGCATGCCCATTTTACCTTCCTAACATGGATTTTGTCATTTAGGAAGTCTGCATTTATTGCATCGAGGCCTTGTTGTCCCAGATAACAAAACCTAAGATCTTTTAAAAAAAGAAAAAACCAAAAAGAAGTCCAGTAAATCGTGTGATTCCAATCCTAATTCACATATGTGGCACAAGTGCACTGCACTTGTTTAATGGGCAACCAACAGAATCAAGCTTCCCTCAGGAAAGTCAACATTTTAGTGTACGCTAGGAAAATTAAGAAAAAGTCCGCTTCCAACCAAAAAATAAACTCCACATTTAATAGCTTAAAATGAAGCCACTGGAGACTAAACATCTGGGCTTTTTGGATATTATCCCAGATGCTGCGTGTAGCACCGAAACTCTTCATCACAGTATCCTCTTAAGAATTTCAGTAAGATCATTCCCACAGTACATGTTGCTTCTCTGCATAACATCACAAAAACATGCATGTTGCAATAAGATCTCTTTGCTATGTGTGTGGAGATCATACAGAACCACAGCACTTTAGACTTCTTTGGGTTCTCCAGTACTTCACATAATAGTAATCACCCATCTGCAGCAGTGGCAACAGCAACAACCCATATGGACCACAAAAGACAATCAGAGAGGGATTAACAGAAACACTCTAATAAATCAGCAGTGTTTCTAGAACTGCCACTGGAGGTCAGTGGGATTTCCTCTTCCTGAAATGCAACAGGCACATCCACACGCTTCTCATCAGCATCCATCAGAGACCTTCCCAGCAGCGTTGAACAAAGCAGTACTGCCTGCATGGCAAAGAGCAGTGCCTCACCAGTGTGGTCCTCCCAGAAGATTTAAGACTGTTTCTCATCAAGTATAAAAACAACTAGCAGAGCACCACTGTGTCACTGGTTTCAGTACTAGTTTGGACAGGTCTAAACTAGTACTAAAACTGCGCTTTTGAAAACCCCAGTTCCTGAACAACTTGTTTTGAGATCTCCACTGGTCCCATCTTCCAGGCCGTACCAGCTGTGCTGAGGTGAAGCCTGGACTAACTGGGATTGCTGCACAAAGTTCTGTAGGCGGTTCTGTGCAAAAGGTCAGACTGATCTGTGAATACATTTAAGCTCTGTGAACTTCTGAGAAAGAGTGTGTGGAACATGGCCACTGGAATGTAACTGAACCAGCACAACATTTCATAGGCCAGAGGCACACAGATTATAGCTACAGCCAAACTACACAGTGTGAGAGAGCCACACAAAAGACAGAAGTATTGGATAAGGCTGAAACAGAATTAGCCTTAATAGACGGTGCCTCCCTAGAGCTTTTATGCTCACAGCCAAGCAAAACCGTTCTGCACAGGAAGACAAGAACTGCAGACTTCTGGCATGGGTCTTGAGACATAAACAGTATGAGAGACTTGTTCCCATAGTGGAACAAAGAGGTGAAGCAGACCCCCTTGAAACAAACAATTCTTGGCCATCATACCATCCAAACAAGCACAAATAAAATTTTTTCATTTAAGCTTTCCCTTTATTTTTAAATAGATAAAGTAGGAAATAATATTTTTAAAAGTTGCTAGCTTTTCTTTTTTTTAATTGACCTTCCTCTACTTCCTCTAGCAAATCATACACAACCATATTCTCCCTTTTTTTTAAAGATACATTGGTATTAGGAAACTCTTGTAGACTCTCTTTTTGTTCCTTTTTTTTCCAGAAAGCCTTGTCCATTTTCTTTCCAGCCCTGAGATGATCACTCCTGTTCTTCTTTCCTCCTCTCCCTGCTCCTCTAAGGTGACTTAAAAAGAGAAAGACTCACACATAGGCTAGGAAGATGGCTTGATTCATGACTTCTCCAATCCTGTAATTTCAAAGGAATCATTCTATCCAGGGATGACAATAGGGAAGATGATTCCATAAAACCCAGTATGCTTCCTGCAAACACATAAGCATTCCAATGCAGGCAAGGAGAGAGTGAAGACCTCATTCTCTAGCAAAGCAATTATTTTGCTTTTCTGTTTGCTTTTTCTCCCCATACTTTCGGGTTTTCCCATACTTCTCATGCTTTTATCTTTCCTTTACTGCATTTTACATATTTCTGCCATTTTCTTCCATCATCTCCTCTTTCCTAGCCTGTTTTTCTAGCTTCTCCAGCCTGCTAACTTCCTTTGTCTGCTAATTTCAGCAATTAAGATGGAAGCAGTACTTCTCAAAACAAAACAAAACAAAAACCAAAAACCTAAAATGCAACAATAACAACAACAACAACACCCTCAAAAAAACCACCTCAGCTTTTAAAGTTGAAACGGGAAAACGGGACTCTGAAAAAAGGTGAAAAGTAAGCAGAAAGGTCTGTTTTGAAATGATAGTGCAACAAAGGAACCAATTAGGGAAAAATAAAGTGAAAAACTAACCCAACTTTTCACTTGGAATTCAAGCTTTCTTTCAGCTAAAAAATAGTTCTTGTCCAATATGTTTCTCTACTCACTGATTTTATCCATAATGGGGAGTAGACTTGCCAAAATATCATGAGAGTCTTACTAGTAATGAGACTTTTAGACAGAGAAAATGCCAGAGTTTCTAGATAAATCAGAAACAGAAAGTACTAAGTATTCAAATGGAAAATTTCTCTCATGAAGGAGTGCAGCCCTGTATCTCAAACAAAACCAGGCCCTCGAACTGCTGTACTTACATTTTTAATACTCTGCCATGTTAATCAGCTTTCTAAGATTCAGTCTAGCTGCCTCAGGAGGGGCTGTCTTATCCACGCCCTACAATACACCGGACAGTTTAGTTCTAGCTGAAAGGCAAAGGGCACAGAACAGAGAACCCAAAACCACCTCTTGATGGATGCTGCAGTTTGAGGTTGCAGCACATTTCTAGGGCAGTGTGAGAAAGCCAGTACTCTGCTGCTGTCACAGCCTTTGGCTGCCTGCTGCAGGGATTCCCTGCTGCAACTTGCTTCACAGACACTTGCTTCTGTCCTATAAACACAGCTAGAAAACATTCAAGGTGAACTTGGGACTTGGAAAGTTTCTGAACTAAAAAAACTATTTTTTAATCAAAGGAACATGTATTAGAAGATTATTATTTTGCTTCTCAAAGTATGGTTGCTACAGGAGAAAACTTGTTCACCGAAGGACAACTCAGAAGATAGCTCAGCTCCTGAACCTCAGTTTTGCCCAGCTTCAGGTAACGTTAACTAATTTAGGAGACTGGAGCCCCACATCCTTCATGTGTTAGAGGAAATGGAAAGCAGTTCCTTTGTAGGGCATTTCAGAGCCCCAAAGGTAAATTCACTTTCTGAACCACCTCTGAAGGAGCTTCTCTCTGCAGGGTTCATACAGATTCTAGGAAAACCAGTTTTTAAACTGAGAGTTTTGGGTTTGTTTCTTAAACTGGGCAGGACAGACATTTCCCTCTGCAAGTGTCACTGTTCAGCCTTTATCAGGCTTACAGTGTGGGGCAGGATCTTGCCAGCTCATGGCATGTGCCAAAGGGAGAAGAAAGGAAGGGAAAGGAGGGCGAGACTCTCACGCTGGGATTGCACACAGAGGAAGGGACAGGGTAGCGAGGCACTCATGCAAGGCACAGCATAGGTGGATAAGGAAACAGAAAAAAAAATCAGGGATACTTGCACATTGGATTTTAGTTCTAGTAAATAAAAACTAGGGCAATGCACCCTTTTTTATCACAAGGCTTCACTAATGAGAACACTGCTAATGAGAACACAACGTGGACAAAAGCTTCTCTCAAAGCTTTTTCATTCAACACCAAACACTTCCCAGTCAAAATCCAGAAAGACTTCCTAATAGGGATTAGCTCATTTTCATTGTGAGCCAGAGGCCTTTGGAACAAAAATACCAAGTGTTTGGTCAGGAAAAGCAATTTGGGCCAAATATTGTTCTCATTTGCTCTTGGTCTCTCTTTCCCTCCCCTCTCTGTTCTCTCCTAGTGATGATGAAGGGTATGACTGTCACCACTACTTCTTCCTGTTAGCACACAGGAAAGACTCAGGCAAAAGGCTCTTGCTCGATTCCATTCACTGCAGCTGGGTCATGCAGACAAACCACAGCGAGCTGATACAATGAAAAGCAAGTTTTAGCTGGAAAGCATGATTTTTTTTTTCTTTTGCCTCGAATTGTTCTGCTCTCTTATATAATTTTAAAGCAATGTACTACTATGTACATTTTTAAGGAGCCGAATAAATTAAAACCAATGAATCCTTTCTTCTGGAATTCTTTTTCCTTACATAGAGGGCAGAGCATACAAGCATGTATATTATTACATGTATGCATGACTTTTAAATAAAAATAAGAGGTCAAGTTTGGTGTGATTTACTATATTGACAACATGCCCCCACCAAGTACTCAGCACCCTAACAAATCCTGAACTGCTCCCTTAAATTTGCATAATACATATGCACTATCACTCAAATCCAACTGTGGATTGATACAGACATCTCAAGTAAGAAACAACTCACTGCATAGGCAAAGACTACAATAATAATTATTCTCTGATTATGGCTGATGCCCAAAAGATTAGCTAGCTAGTGGAAACAACTATCTACCAAGCTGGCTCAATTTAATGAGCATTTCATTCACCCTCAATGAAATTCTCTTTGAAATAAAAATGAAAAAAAACAAGACTGTGGTGGTCTTTTGCTTAAATTAAAGTGGAAAAAAGCATTACAGACTTCAGGTACATCTGCTGAAGTTCGTCATTACCATGGGAGATCAAAGCATTTTTCTTAATCTCTTCTTAACTAAAACAATTTAAGCCTATTTTCATTGTTACTTCCCCAGGCTGTACCTTTCAAGGACAGTTCCACTGTTTTTAATCTAAAATACAATAACCTGCTTCATACACAACACACATAAATTTCCAAATCTCTCCGTGCCAGGCAAGGGCAGTAAATTGAGAAAAGGACGAGGACGATAACTTCAGGTGTGCAAAGCCTGTTTCCTGGCAGGGGATCAATAACAGCTGACTGCATTACGGTCAGAGAAACTGGCACCAGCTTTGCTGCTTTGCTGCTGGAGGTCACCACTACCCTCAGTGCAACTGAGCCTGATGAGGTACATGCCCAGGGTGGAAAGGTGTAGAGATCCCTGAAGGAGCTCCAGACAAGCTAGCCTGGTTGCTGGAAGCAACAGAGCTGCAAGACCCAAGGAAAATGGTCGGTGCAGACCCAGGTTAGCACAGCAAGTGACTCACAAATTTCTTCACTTCTTCCACAGCTTAACTAGGACTATTTTTTAATTCTTTTGGCCTCACACATCACAGCTTTACTGGCTACATCCATCTCCCTAACAAAAATAATAACGCTAAAAAAATTTTAAAGCACAAGCCTTATGAGGAGCAGCTGAGCAAGTTGGGGTTGTTTAGCCTGGAGAGAAGGGGGAGGCTCAGGGAAGAGCTTATCGCTCCCTACAGCTCGCTGAAAGGAAGTTATAGGGAGGTGAATGTTGGTGTCTTTGCCCAAATAACAAGAGATAGGACAAGAGGAAATGGCCTCAAGTTGTGCCAGGGGAAGTTTAGATTGGCTATTAGGAAAATTTTCTTCACTGAAAGGTTGTCAGGCATTGGAACAGGCTGCTCAGGGAAGTGGTTGAGTCCCCACCCCTGGAGGTATTTAAAAGATCCACAGATGCAGCACTTGGGGATATGGTTTAGTGATGGATTTAAAATGCTGGGTTAAAGGTTGGATTCAATGATCTTAAAGGTTTTTCCAAACTAAATGATTTTCTGGTTCTGTCTCAGTTTTGTCTTTGCAGGGGTCACACTTTACCCTCAGAAAGGAAGAACGAGTTGGTCCAGCTCACAGAGCTACAAGTAAAAGGGTGAAATGAAAGATAGAGTTCTCACTGATTGTCCTAGATCACCAAAGAGGGAATGTTACTTTATTTTATCTCCCTTTCTGTTTATCAGTTGAGCTTATCCTTTTTATTCCCTTTACTCCAGCAATGCTAAACAGTCTGCAGACCTTCCTGTAACTTAACCTCTTGCTGCCTCAATTTCTTCTTCTGTAAAATGGGAGTAATACATTTATATTCACCTTTTGGCAACTAGATTAACTAATCCAATTAACCAGTTATCACATATTTGTAAAGCACCCTAAGCTCCTCAGAAGCAAAGCATTACAGTAACACAAAGTTTAATTGTTATTGTTGTAAAAATAATCAAAATTCAGAGGGAAAGGGAAGATGCCAGCTGGCAGATTGAATATCCAGTCTCACTTATTGGCAGCAGGACCATTGCTGATTATGCAAACTTGTACTTCCAGTCTTCAACTGGTTAAGGAGCTGTTGTCAGCTTATTTCACAGAAAGCTCCTTGTGGCTCAAAATACTGTCTGATCAGCTTCTTTTCATGGATCCAGGATTCCCAAAAGAAGAAGTCCTTAAGCACATGCTTAGTGTAAAACTAGCATTTAGGTGCTCTGGTTAATCAGACTCACAATAAAAAACCTGCTTAACGCAAGAAAATAAAAAGATTTTCTTCCTCACGAAAATACACATATATTAGAGTATCCATGGCCAAAATTTCTCTTAATAAAATTCATCTCTATACTCTGCATTTGCATACAGTTTGTTTCAGCTAAGTATATGCTTATATATACATACAAATATATATAACATGTATCATATATATTTCAATTAAATAAATCTTTTCCTTGGGGCTTGGGTCTTGGCATTGCAGAAAGATTGCAAAACTCTACTAGGCTTTCACTCCTATTCAAGAGATGTGAATTACACAGATCTAAGGGATATATTCCAATTTAAAAGGGCCTTTCCGGCTGTCTAAGAAAAGTTATGTGGTCAGGGGCATGGAAAGATGGATGTGTGGCACAGAACACATCGAAGTAACAGACTCTATACTGGCAAGCATGGGCTCTTGTTGAAAGCTGAAAAGTAACAAAATCTGTGAGGATGTACAACAACTTTTGAAATAGACGCTTGGAACATTTGGAGCATGGCTGCATCAGCAAAAAGGTAAAAGAAAGGTTACAAGAAGAGTCAACAAACAGAATCTCATCCTGGAGTAATTACTCTTCTTGGAATAAGCAATAGTTAATAATGAGAAGCAGACAGCCACTGAAAAATGAAAATAAAAACACAATTTAGTTGAAGAGAGAAGATGGTTACCACACACAGGAAGCATCATTAATTAGGACTTCTAAAAGAAGATTTCTCATCTTGAAGGAACTTATTAGCAACTGATTGCTCCAAGGTAGGTTTCAAAACATGTGAAAGTAACAATTATAGAATGTTACTAGCTCAACTGTGACTATGATGATGAGACCAAAGATTAAATCTACAGGTTTTTTATGGGCAAATTCCCACAAAAGAGAATGGGAAAATGGGAAACTTCAGCATAATGGAGATATTGACAACTGAGTAGAGAAAACTACAGGCAAGTCAGACACTGATAACCATTGTCTACTCAGTAGAAAACCAGGTTGATCACCAGAGAATTGTTTCCCCAAATCAGTGCCACCATGTGACTTGAAACGTATCCATAATATTAGACCACATCACTAGGATGTTAGAGAAACTAATATCATGAGCAATATAATTCCTGATAGGTAAAACGACAAATCTAGCTTGGAAAAACCTGATGCTCTCACTCTTTTAGGGAAAGCAATAGCTAGCAGATGGATGGAGGGTTCTACAGAAGATTTGATGCTACCAGAGAGATCTAGGCTGACCAGAAAAACAGGCTTCAGTGTTCTTAGATCACATCTCAGGAACTGACACACCACAGTTTTGTCTATATGACAAGTGAAAGGCAATGCAGCAGCTACAGCTGCAAATAGCTCCAGGGAGGCTCATCTGAAAGCCTGCATATGCAGGGACACCAGCATGAGAAAGAAAACGAGTCAAACCAAATGTTAATTTCTTCAAAATATGTCCTCAAAGAAAAAGGCAGGAAAACACAGTGTGTAAATCAAAGGTGGTCTAAATGAGCCTGATTATTGGTGACAGGGAAAATAGATGACCCATATTAGCATATCTAAGAGAAGAGCAGACTGGATTTCAGAGTCCAGAAGACCGTGTGCCTACCGCATTTTCACCTTCAGAACAGTTACTGAGAAGCACATCAAGTGGCAAAACAAGTTCATTAACTTAATCAGTTTTTGATGGCATCTGACAGCCTCCATCACTGCTCACTTAAACACTAACAGAGGCATCTGAAGGTTGATCAGAAGCAAAACAGACTTTTGTTGTTGCAGACACAGGGGGCCATGGCTGGGTTGTTCTTGTCACTGGAGAAGAACAGCATAAAGGATTTGTTTTTAAGGTCTTGAAAGACAATGTGAAAAGAGTCCCCTTACACTTTGCCCTACCCCAGTAGTAGCCACCATCCAGCCCATGCCAACACCTTGTTGGCCAAAGCACCAAAAAATGTAGGTTCCCAGGACTCTGCCACGAGTGACATACACATCAGGGCCACTGCTGTTATCATCCAGGCTGTTGTTTAATTTGTTCACTTGTAGCACCTCTGCGTCTTTACATGCCATGGATTCCATTAAAAATAATGACAAGCCATAACATTAGCTATCAAAGTGAAGCAATAAAGGCACGGGAACAAAATATGTTGCTTGTCTTCTGCAGGACGCTGCCACAGATTTTGTCACAAGGAATAGATAAACGGATACTACCTAAAATCAGCGGACCCTTTTAGCATGAGGCCATAGTTTGGCATTCAATGCCAAAATAGCAATGTCACCGTTCAGCTATCACATACATGCCTCAAAACTTCATACCCAGTAATGACAACACAAACAAGATAACAAAAGATAACAAAGATAAGATAACAAAAATCACAAAGCACAAATTAATTAGTAAAGCAAAAAACATAGCAGAATTCATATATATTGGCACTAGCATGCACATTGAGAGGGATATTCACAAAGACTTATCCGCAAGATGCCAAGAACTTACTCATTCAAACTCAAAATCTGGCTGTCAAATCCAGCACTTATGACTGCAATATATGTACTCTTCACCTTAACAAATTGGTATAGAACAATATCCTTTAAAGATAGATTTGCTGTCATTGTCCCTGTAATTTATCTTAAAATCAGGATGAAAATACCTAGTTTATTTGCTAAGAACAAAGCCTTAGCATCAACCACCAGGCAGCTGGGGAACATATAAGGGTATCTCTCCTTTGGCATTTCTTTTCTTCAGGAAGAGATAATCTATGGGTTTTGTCAGAGAAAATGCTCTGATACCAGGCCAGGGGTGTCCAAGAGTGAGTTACTATTTGAGATCACAGGATGTATTCCAGTTAAAGTATATAATCTACATACATTTATTGCCCTTACTCTATTATTGTCTATACTCCAACAAATATATCACTGGACCTACAAGCATTTTTGGGTTTTTCTTGTTTTTTCTTATATAAAAACAAACCCTGGGTTTCTACTGCTGGTAGTTCTTTCATCTGAGATTTCTTGGTGTTGGTGACTCATCTAAAAGTCAAACTCAAGGGTTTATTTTCCTAATAATTTTTGATTTGTTGGTGGTTTTCTTTTTTAGTGTTTGGGTTTGGCAAAAGATGAGGCTTGAGGAACAGGAACAAACAAACCTGATTAAGCACATAATGCTACCTCTTCGAGTGCTCTTTTAAAAGATCACCAAAAAATATGACACTGTGATAATCATTGATTATTTGCATTATATTCTAGAAGAAAGGCTAGCACTACACTTGGGACCCACGTTGCAAAGCCTCGTAGAGAGCAAAATGGGAGATATATTTCATGTCTCAATCAACTATGGATAAAATATGCATGACAACTTCAGCTTGGGAGGCCCAGAAAGGTTATTTATTTTTCCTGTCTGGGAAAGAGTTATTTGTTTGTTTAATTGTACTGTGCCTTTTAATAAGGAATGTTAAGGAATCTTCTGTTGACAGGAAAAACAATACAGTCCAAACCATTTCAGCAAGAATGCCTATTATTCACTGGATAGTGTTATGCATATGACATGCATTGTATTTGCTGCAAACAGGAGAAACATTTGCTGTTTTGCTCAGCTGAACAGAGAACAGCTTCTCACCCGTGCTTTATCTATTTTTTTTCAAACATTAAATATTACATCACTGTGAAATAAATTAATTGACCTGTGCTGTGAACAAATAAATTATAAAATTCGATATGCTGCTTTGAATTTGCAGCTCATTTCTGCAAGACAGTTTTGCAGTAGCTCTAACATATGAGTTAAGTAAGCCTTTCTGACAGGTGTAAAAGCCTTTTATACCACTTGCAAGGTTATGCTAGCGAAATATGACAGAAAACGTGGACTAGTCACAATATCATATGTTCCATATCAGCAAGTATCATAACAGAAAGGCTCACTACACCAAATAAAATGTACTATGTGGTAAAACAATGGGTGTGCAGAAGCAATGACATAACAGAACAGGCAGGAGCTGGGACTCTAATTTGGCAGGTTGCCTTGCCATAGGATTCACCCAAATGAGACTCATTATCTGGGAAAAATAAAATAATGAACTTATCCATCAGGAGCATTACCCTACGCTCGGCTAAAAAGAAAGGAAGCAACATTTATTTATTTATTTGTTTGTTTTTTAGAGCCAAAAAGAACTCATAGAAGATTTTGGCAGTTTTCATATGTGCTGCCTTTCTCTGCCATCCTGTTGCGTGCGCTTTCTCGAAGGGACTGTATCGATCTCTCTTCCCAGATGTTTCATATTTGAGGAAGTGTCATAAATCACTGCTGGAGTGGGAGACATTGCTGGCTTTCACCCATAGAGTGCTCCAAAGCTGAATTTGATTTTGTTTTGCCTAGTTAGTAGCTCGCGCCCAGCCCTTGGCTCATCCCGGCCATACCCTGCACACTACACAAAGAACATTTTAATGGCCTTGGCTAAGGCATGCTTTTGGTTGCTACCAAAGCTGGGTGACTGCTGAGCCACTCCATTCAGAAGAACAGCGAATGCTGGAAAGGAACTATTTTTCTATCATAAGACTGAACAGTTGATGAGGCAAACATCATCTAACTAGTCACTTGTGATTTTGGAAAGAGCTCTACCCTGGAAAAAAAAGGAGCCTGTGTGGAACTGCAAGCTGGACTTCAATCAGGGTCTCTGTGCTACAAGGCCAGCACTTCATCTGGTATGTGATCCAGAAATTTCTGCAGAAGGTTTATGTGAATTACACATTGCCTCATGTTGAGAGTCAGGCAGTTAAGACATACTGTTCTAAACATCCTTGTTCACATGAATTTCAACCACTATTTACTAGAATTCAAGAGAATAAAAATAAATAAAAATGACATCAACACTGATCTAATGCTTCGATTTTTCACTAGGAGGACAGCTGTTTATACCAGTCTGCCTCACATCTGTGAAAGAGCACAACTTATCAGGACAGCTGAGGGATGTAGGGAGCAGAACTGAAAACCAGGTTGTAAACTCCTCAAACCTGAATTGACACAAAAAAAGTAGATTTTTTTACTGCCTCCCTTTAAAAAAAGCCAAACAAACAAAACAACAAAACAAACCCACAACACCATAACCAGTCTTCAGAGAAAGAAATGAGTGAGGTATCAACAAACAAAAAACCAACCCACCAGGATATATAAACTAGGGATTAATTGTTTTGCTCTATGACCATCAACAAAGTCTATCCGCTAGCATCTATTTCTAGAACCTCCAAATTCAAATTACGTCTAATGAGTTTACAGTACAATTTTTAAAGGGTCTCGCCTGAGTCATAAAGACCGAAGCAACCATTAAGGCCCATTTGTTAACAGCTATGATAACTACACTGTCATTACGCTCGCTGTAGGACATTGTGCTACACAAAGGACTAATGTTATTGCTCCAGACTAGAAGCACTTTAAAGTCATCTTGTGCAACTAGTAAGACAGGCAAAACACATTTTCTGATCGTAAAAAGCATTCTGGAAATTGCCAAAATTCATGCATTAGCATCAACTATACATGTAAAATATGACGTTATTTTACCTTTTAAGTAGACTGCATTAACCTGCCACGTTTAGCTTTGCAATTTTGTAACTATGGTTATCTAAACACTACTGGTATGGTTATCTGTGCATTTAGGTTTGATGAAAGTTATGTCCTCTTATGCCCTTTAAATTATTTTCATTTGAGGCAGCAAATTTGTCACCCCTTTTTTTTTTAACAATATTAATTAACATGTTATTTTTATTACAATTGTTCACATAGTCTAGACAATGACACGGAGTGTCAGCAGATATCAGCAAAAGTGATGAAAATTGTGGATCTCTGCTTGAAGCTTGATGGGTAATCAGAGCTTATCTACTTGCAATTAAATTGTCACCAGGCTAAAGATTTCAAATTGAAATCTACTGACCAGATTCTGGTCTTAATATATACCTGGAGAACACTGAGGATATGAGAGATTATTCTAATTTAGAGTGATGCAGCTAAAATTGGATTCTGAGGGTTTGTGTCTTCAGTTCTAGAAACCAGGGCTTTTAAAAATGCACATCTAAGATATTGTTAGAAAAAGCAGATTTATCTCAATCTTAAGGATATCTTTATGTTCCCACTTATTTATAGAAAATTAAAATGGAGCAATGGCATGTCACAGAATCCTATGGCCATGATATGCCAGGCTGGAAGTCAGACAGGAGACCTTTGATAGCTCTTTTATATCAGAAGGGAGGTGTCTCTGACAGCATTGACATGAGGTACCAAAAAAGTACCGAATCAGTTTTGAGAGGACTGCTGCAACAGATAACAACTGCTACCCTACCATACCTTCACCCCACGAAAACATACAGCACGCATTCAGGCTGTGGGAAAGTTTCACTTCAACATTTCAACCAAGGTATTCTCAGAAAGCCTAATGACTTAGATCCAAAGAAAGCAGAGGTATTGCACAATATGCAGTGGTTTATAGAGACAGATCAATCGCAACATGGCATTCTGCTTTGCACAGAAGGATGTGAAAGACAACTTAGAATAAAATTTTCAAAATCCAGTCTCTGGAAACCTCAGTTTATGATCCATTTATATACAGCTTTACCTATGATACTGTGATGACTTTTCTAGACAAGCAGGAAGAATAAGCAGGCTTTTCATATAGACTTAGCAAAAATAGAAAGAAAGAAAATCTTGGTCAAATCTGTATGTTGAAGGTAGAATCTGTATGTTGTATGTTGGTATGCCAGAGAATTAACTATAACACCATTTGTTTACAAGCTTCAGAATAAATAAGGCATCACAACACGGAGTGAGCCCTTGTTCTCCCTTCCTTACAAGTCCCTTTATCATTTTCTGAAAGAATTATTTATAAAAGATTCTCTACAGATATTCATTTGGGGGCATATGCCTAAAGAGATAATCACTTAATATACAAACATCTTAATTTAGAGTTAACCTTTGGCAGCATGTTCCCCTTAATGTTCATCTGGTAACCACCAAAATGTCTCAGCTTAAAGAGGGACTTTTATCTGAGGGAGGAGGATGGGAGGTCCATAATGTCTAATGTCAGAGCAGTGTTTTAATCCTCTTATCAGTCATAAACCTTATGTCTTACAGTGTTTATACCACTTACTGTACCTATTTAATTTCTAAATCAAAGTCTTTCCCCCATCTTACTATGACATCTTCCTACATGCTCCTGTCTGCAAGGTTTTCACCTCTACTTCCCACATACAAGTCAATATATTGTAATGCCCCACAGTTACAGCTGTGTGCTGGTGGTCAATTCATGTCTGAAAGCTGGATGCTTACTTCTTCTGATTAAATTTAACTTCTAGGCTTCTAGGCCAGACTAGTGCACTCCTCACTGCTCTAACTATTTCTAGTCTTACAGTCTTAGTGCCAGTACAAACTATGCCAAACTGCTTCAGGCTTTCCTTTGACCAAGTGTAGCCTGCGAGCAGTCCTGGACACAGGCGTGTTCGCTCTCTTGGGCTACATAACCCAACACTTCAACTCTCCAAGACATTGATACTTTTTTCTGCAACTTGCTCCTAAGGCAGATACAAATACTGCAGGCTCAACAGCAGAATGGGCTGGGAACTTGCCAAACAAATAGCTCTCCTCTGAAAAATACCCCAATCCATTTAAATTAACACAAAACAATATTGAGGTTTCCATAGACCTTTCGCCTCCACATCGTAATTTCTACTAAAAGTTGTGACAGAGCTAAGGGAGGCAGAGCAGCTTGAGGGTCAAGACACCCTCAGTGGGGGTGGAAGGGGTCAGGCTGGGTGCTGATTCAGACCCAGAGCTCCAGCCCGAGCTTTTCACCTCTCAGCCAGCTGTCTGAATGGGGTGTTTCTTTCCCTGGCTACTATTAACAGTGTGAAGCTAAGGACAGGAGAAAAGCAGGTACAGACAAAATACCTTTTACTAGACCAACAGATAGTTGGAAAATATACTTTTGCACATATAAGCTTTCTTTCAGATTTGAAAAAGCTTCTGTTTCTTCCCCCATTCTCTTATCCAGTGCCTCCATTTCTGAAAATCTTAGGTTCACCCCAATCCAGAGTAGGTGAAGAAATCCTCAAAAAGACTTAACAGATGGGAAACCCCTGCTTCATCCAAGAGTATTAATTCATTGCTGACTGCAGCTGACAGAAAAGTTGGATCTCGAAGGGAAAAAAACTTACTGAAACAGCACTCAAAAAGGATGTAGGAAAGTACTAGGCAAAAAGCTTATTTCTAAGCTTATTTCCTCTTTAAAAAATTAATAGAAGTGTTGTTCCAGTTGACAATGCCTGCTTATACAGTAACTGGCAAAAGAAAGTGACTATTTCCATTAAAAAAATCTTGCAGAGATTTGGGGGCTTGAGTCTGAGGGTCTTATCTTTGTGATGGCTATGTGTAACTACACCTATTTGTAACTAAAATATTTACAGACAAGAACATTTATGCTTGGAAATGGCCCACATTCTTGGTTTTTTCATGATAGCCAAGAAAATAGTCCTTTCATTAGTTCAAACTCTGTATTGACACATGGGCTTTGCTATCCAACCAGTAAAAAACACAACTCAGCTGAGCTGCCAGATGTTTTGAACTGGCCCAAAAGGCCAAGCAATGTGATCAACATCCTATCACCTAAAGCTGTCTTCCTGAGCACTCAAGTACACATCTGTACTGCATATTTCTTCTTTCACCAATGACATCCAATAAAAAAACAACTAATTTAACACGCTTGCCAGCGGATTCTTCAATATTTCACTTAAGTCAAGAAGAAAACAGATTGGTTTTTAAAAAAATACAGCTATTTAATGTATCACTGCTGCTTGGACTTGGAAGCCAGGCGGCAGGCACGCAGCTTACAGAAGTCACTGAAAGCAGGGAATAAAAATGTATTTTGAAACAGTATATTGATTTTTATTTCGTTTTTAAGGGCATGTGGAATTTTCCCTGGGTGTAATTCAGCTTGCCTTGTCAAAGAAGTGTTCTCTTTGTGTGTGCAAATTGAGTGTTTATCCTCTCAGCCACTTGGGAGCCGGTGGCTTTGTGCTCCTGGTGCCCCTCACGCCAGCAGCATGAGTATGCTCTGCTCATCCATTTCTTACCAGCCTTTCAACAGTGTGACACTGGGGCCGAGCTAAAGGCTGCCTCTCAGCTGCATTCACTTATGATATCATTGTGTTTCCTTTGTAGTCCTTCAAAAAAGGACGAATGCCAAAGAAGCCCTCTAATACTCAAACTGCGACCAGCCCCTCCACGTTCTCAGTTTGCAGCCACCACTGGTGCCCACTGGTCTTGCCCAAAGACACAAAAAGTTTCCAGCAAACACATACATTGCCTTCTTTTGTCTTCCATTTCACAATCCAATTCTCTCTTTTTTTTTAACTCCTGTGTACTTCTAGGGCAATGTGGTCCTTTTCACTGTATGTGATCCATAAGCTGCGTAACTTTACAGACCAAGATGTAGGTTTCAAAGGGATTTTCAGGCACCTAAAATCTTGGAAGCTGAGGGAAAAAATGGATTAAAGGAGGCTAATTTTCCTGGCTGCCCATGCCAAAACCATAAATATGACATGAAAATCAGAGACATAAATGCATGGATAGGTGGTCTGGCTCCAAAAAAAGATGCTTCTTGAGTCCTAACACATGGGACGGGGATCATTTTCCATGTATAATAAGCTCAGCTATTTATTAACATAAAATCATTTTACAAAGGGGAGTAGCTTTTCTGGAACAAACACACAGTTAAAAAGAAAGAAAAAAATTAAGAAATATTAATTTTCCATATTCAACAATGTTTGTTCCCATAAGTATAAAGCATTACTTCTCTTCCTTTATGATAATTTGAAAGCTACGCTATTAAGAGTACAACAATACCAGGAATGTATAGAAGGGAAAAATGCCAGCAATAAATTAAATTATATGGATAAATGATAGGAACAATTAATGGCATACTACAATTAGAAATATGACCAGATTTTTTTTCCTTTAATCTTCTAAAACGTTTAGTATTAGTAACTATTTATGGTTTTTTTCGCAATTTTTTGGAAATGTTTAATTAACCTGACTATTTCCCCTTGTCCTCCAGCCATTGGAAGCAGTGTGCTGACACTTGAAAATTATCTGCAAGTACTGAAATGTTTCAGATTGGAAAACAATGTGGAAGCTAGGTTGGTTGTGGGACACTGCCCTAGCCTTTCACCTCTGTTGAGCTGGGAAAAGAAAGCTGTCTTAGGTCATAAGTCAAATGGGCTTCGTGACATGAAGGAGTCCCTCAGGAACGCAGACACAGAAATGAGGAATGAGAGAGAGACACACACTAGGACTCATAACCTACTTCTGTATTGCTCTGAGCCAGCTTCCTATTAAAACCTCACACAAGCAAGCTCCTTCCTACCAAATTTAACCTGGATGTATCCTCAAAAATTACTGAAAAAGCTAAGCTTTCGATCTTCAAAATCACACACACTAATACACAAAAAGCTCTTCAACATTTTTTGGACCTAGACTGATCTTTATTCAGCACACTGAGCTCTTGGCATGGAAAATGCAGGCTTAGTTCTTCCCACCGCTGCCTGTATAAACAGGCATTTGTGTCCCATGCCCTGTCGTGTTCAGTGAGGTGACTCACAGCAATGCCCAGCCACTGCCCCCAGCAGCCTGTGACACAAGCCTGCTCTCCAAAAGTGGAGTTTGGATGTTCAGCCTCATCTTTCTTTTATTTTCTTTATTTCATTCTGTAAGCCTTCATCTTACTCTCTTGGATCATCCTCCAGGCCAGGTAGGTAAGGAATCTCCTTTTTATATGAATCCCCTATAGCTCAGGACAGCAGTAAAATGCTGGTGTGCCAGGAAGATGGGATGCACAAAGGATTACCTGAGCAGAGACATTTTCACTACAATACTTTTCCTCCCTGCCATAAGCACTAAAAAAGCAAGGCAAATCCTATAAGGCTCACAGGGAGTAGCAGTGACTTTTCTGTAGTCCAGCTCAGATAGGAAGAGAAGAGAAGAGAAGAGAAGAGAAGAGAAGAGAAGAGAAGAGAAGAGAAGAGAAGAGAAGAGAAGAGAAGAGAAGAGAAGAGAAGAGAAGAGAAGAGAAGAGAAGAGAAGAGAAGAGAAGAGAAGAGAAGAGAAGAGAAGAGAAGAGAAGAGAAGAGCTTTGGGGCATCAATGACTTTTTCAGGGTTCCCTGTTTGATCACTGCACTGCTGCAGCTACAGCTATGTATTTGTTCCTGTGATAAACACTAAAGGCATTATACATATTTATATGTATATATAAGCATATATTGATACAGGCATGTAGCAGAGGAAAGGAGCTAGACAGTGAGATGTTACAGGTAATATGACAAACACATCCTACTACAGGCTTTGCATTAAAGGACATGTTCAAATATAGTTCTTTCCTCCAGTTCCTGAAGGCCGTGCTTAGGCTGGACATATTGCAACAGAGCTGTAGCAACTGTATTAAAATTGTTTTCTGACAAGTAATAGTACATTTTCACGAGGCTTTACACATGGTCAGAGATTCAACACTGCCATTAAGGAGAACAGTCAGCCAGCAAATATTTTGTGCTGTTCTTCCCTAGCAGGAGTGTAATTACACCCCAGCATACCAAACCGCTCTATCTCGTCCTTGCGACCTTTGTCCTTTAGCAAACCCACAAAGGGAAAAGCTGGTATTCCTGCTCCAAGAGCATCACATATGAGTTTTAATCTGCTTCAAGATTTCACTGCCCTTAGAAACACTGAACTCTCTTCTGTGCGAACAACCTGACAAGAAGCCAGGCAAAGGGCCACTCGCCGGTCAACAGGAAGTAAGTTGGGACAAAAGGTCCAAGTTGAGGAATGCTTCTCTGGGCTCTCTGTCGATGTGCAGCCTCGGCAGCCTGCACTTGGGGCAGAGCCAGCATAAAAATGTACTCCGGGTAACTGTGGGCTTTGATTAAAAAGCCACAGTGCTTAATAACAAAACCTGACTGGAGAGAAAAGAGGACTGAAAAAGAAAGAGCAGAGCTTATGAAAAATAGCTCGTGCCTTCGGGCTCATTTTAAAAATGTGTTTTATTGAGTTTTTACTCGATTAAAGGATATTCTTATTCTCTCCTTAGATACTGTCCACTGCTTCATCCTTCACATCAGTAGATGATGAACCAATGCAAAAAGCTCAGGTAAAGCAATCCAGAGCCACTGTGTGAATGAGTTCATGTTTCTCTCAGCATCTCGGAAAAATGAGCTCTTGAACTATTCGGAAATCCCATTAAACCCACACATGGATAGAAAATAATGGCATTTCCAGAACGTCTCTATGTGCACTGAAACCATGAAATACTAAGTATGAGTAGAAGCGAGTTTCATGAGCACTTCTGAGTTAACTGCTGTGAGGAGCAGAAGCTTGCAGGCAGCGAACCTGGTGGCATTGCAAATACCAGAAGATGATTTTGACCAAAAAATCTCCAAAGTAGGACTTTGAGCAGAGATAGGAAGACTCTTTAGAGATCACATCAAGTGCTCAAAACCAAATCTCTTTCCTCACTTGAAATAGCCTTCGTGCATACAGAGAACATGAAAATGTGTCTTGTGGGAGAAGATCTGTCTGTAGCCATTCCTGCAATTTTACTGTATGCAGCTTCGGGGGAGTCAAGTGGATGTCTCTTCTTCCTCTCCCATCTCACCCTTTTTAAAAAAGATTATGAATTTCTCTTCCACATAAGGAAAAAATACCCTTAAAATGAGATCTTGCTGAAATATGACTTTCTAGAACAGGACTGTGTATTCCTCTCCAAGTAATTTAACTGAATGACTAAAAATTTCAACTGAATTATTAAAAATAGAAAGATCCTATTTCCTTACTGCCAGAAAATTTCTGAGTGCTCTGAAGTGAGTTGGCTCAAAATGTATCACTAATAAATAGAAAGAATAAAAATAATTCACAATTTTAAATTCAGCAATACAATTTCTAGTTTCAATTAGGAGACTTTTCCACTATATTACAAGTTATGCTTATACAGGCCTTCATATTTAAAATGTGTTTAATTATTTTTTCTGATCGTTCAGGATGAAACCAAAGTAGCAATACAAGAGCAAATTACTATACATCATCTACTTTGCTATCCCCTTTGCAAGTTCTCACTCCATTAAAAATGCAAAGCAGCTTGTTGCTCTTTTGCTGAAAGTAATCTCTCTGGTAAATAACGTGCTTTTACCCCAATGTCCTGAGACGTGTGCGGACCTGAACAGTCCCTGAGGAGCATGCAAGAACTCGCTGCTTCACGGTAACCTGTGCATACGAGTCCTCACTCACTCCCTCTCTCCTTCCTTTGTTGACTTCACTGTACTAATACCAAGAACAAAAAAAAGTGGTAAGAAGAGATTTTTGCAACAAGAGTAGTCCAATACGATGCTTAGGTCATACTAGGGACATACTTTTGACTAAACAGGGGAATGACTGCCTGGCAACCACTTTGAAAAACACATGCTGGAGTTAATAGTGCCAGCAGAGTGACCGATGCCGTCAGAGCACCAAAGAGCAGATCTCACTGCAATGAGTGAACAGGAAGGTGGTGCAAACACCACCTGCAATAACCTTTCCACTGTTCAGTTCAGAGGTGTGTGCCCTTTTCTGAAAGCCACATTTCATGACCAACTAGTAAAGTCCAGAGTAGAACAGAAAAATAATTACAGGCTTAGATAGTATAAGCTAACAGGAAAGATCGAAAAACTCAGGGTCCAGTTGCTAGACAAGGCAGAGCAGAGACAGGATGACAGTCATCTGGCAAATTAACAGTTGCTGCAATGTATAAAGATAAAACTATGTTTCCTTGTTCACTGGGAACAGTAGCCTAAAACACAGCAAGGAAAATAGATTGGGTGTCAAAAAAAAAACCAAACCACAAACCCTCTGGGTAAGCATAGCATACATTGTCTAGTAACGTTTAGGAATCCCAGTCATGGAACTTTCTGGGGACAGGTTGTAGGAATAACTGTAGAAAACCAATCAGCCTGCCTTAGGATCAGGTGGATGGACTAGATAAATTCTTCCCAGCCCTATCTTCTATAAGTATTATTTTTATCTAGCCTCATTTTAATCTCACTTGGAACTGCAGAATTTATGCTAATACTACAAGGAATATGTCTCACAACAGGTTTATACTACGGAGCCGTCATTGACAATCTGAGGCCTGTAATAAATATGTTTTGTAACTAATGAAATGTTATACATATTAAACTACCAGCTGAAGAAAGACTGCATATTTCATCGCAGAAGTTTTTCACTTCTAAGGATACCAACATTTTTCTCATGTTAACCTCTGTGAATTAAAAGACAGACTAGTGCTCAAAAACACAATGTATGATGTGGATAAAAAAATCTCAATTTTACAAAAAAAAAATTGCATAGATATAAATTTTAGGCTATCCAGACAGTCAATCATTATACAGCTGGCTCTTCTGTTGCTGTCTGTTACAGTCTGTTTGAAATTACGACCATCTCTCACCGTAAAAGCTTGCAGAAAACTTGACAATGGTTTCTGATCCCTTTTTTACTTTCACTGCTCAGTAACAAGACCTGTGGAGGACACCTGCTTCTATCTTCTGGACATAACTTTCTGCAATCTTGACTGGTAGAAAATAATAAACCTCAAACCCTCATTATAGTGGTAGCCAGCTCTGTCATAGTGATTTCCCATAGTCATCCCCTCTAGAATTCAGAACTTCAGATTGATTTATTAGGAAAATCTGAAAGATATTCTGGAGTACACTATCTGAAACACAAAGACACTGATTTGCTATTTCCTTCTTTTGTGCATTCTGTGTTGTTTGCCTCATTTGTTCATGTGTTACACTGTCAGGCACATTGGAATTAACCAGAAGATATGACCCAGATGTCAGTGCATTTGTAGTGGAAAAAGGCAATTTCAGAGTCTAGTGCTTAATAAAATTTTTGCATGATTTCCTACAGCTGTTATCCATGTGTTATTTCAGGATAGCTGAAACACTGCACTGTTAAAGAACTGAAACAAACACTCAGAACGCGCTGAAAATGCAAATCCACAAGTTACTTTAATGTGGGATGTAAGCCTAACAGAGTATTTGGGGCTAGCGCTGATAAATAACCACTATGTTATCCTTGCCACCAGATTCTGGGTTCCAAAACCAGAAACCTACTAAACATATGTATTTGCCATATGTAATTATGGCATCCCGATTTAGTCACTGGAGTCTCTTCTTTCCCTGAGGTTTAATCCTGTTTATTTTTGACACAATGTGGGTTCTTGTTGCATTCTAAAATCTAGAGACAAAATACAAAGCCTGTGGAATAAAACAAAATTATACAGAAATCCTTCCTCATGAACTCCATGTCTGATGATTCTAAGGGCCACAGCTATGTGTAAGTTTCAAATAATAGTCCTGAAGCTTTAAAAAAAACAACTCCCTTTCTCTTTAAATATTAAAGAAAGCAGGAATTGGTTTGCCCTATGCTATGAACCAGGATGTGATCCTTCTTCATTTCCTACACCACCTTTGAACACAAAACTTTTGCCCTGTCTGTTACACAATAGATATGTGACTTCAACAAGTGTTAAGCTTACCCTAAAAAATAGATGAAAACAAACATCCATGCTTATGAATACACTGCTACTGCACTTGGGTGGCCATCTGCAAGAGAAGAGATGCTGGGACCAAAGTCTTCTCTGCTATATTTCCAATGACCTCAAGGTTACATCAAGACCTACTTGCCCATTGCACTTACTGATACACATCAGGATTTTTAAATAAAAACATATCTTGGGTGAGAGAGTTCCAGAAACAGATGCACAAAGCCTTAGAAGGGTTTTATACTCAGCATGGTGTAACCGAGTGATCCTGTCCAGCAAAACACCGGAAAAGCACATTAATCAAGAGCCAAAAGCCCACATTCTGGATTTTTTTGTTTATCTTAACATAATTTGTTTACATAAACTTTGCACAATATTTTTCAACCCACTGTTCCTTTGGTATTTACTTATCTTCCTAGAAAAAGCTTCCTGCCAAATAAATAATTAGAAAATAGATTTTCCCCTTCCTAATTATTAATTATTGCCACTTGTAAGAGAAAATATTTAAAGAGATTTGATAGTCAAGAACAGCCTCCTCTGATATGTTCGTCAGTAGTCCCACAATTTCAGCCCTTTGCACTGTTTCAGATAAAAATAGAACATAAAATTATTAGAAAATATAAGGCTTGTACAAAGACAGATGGCTGAAAAGATCATTCCAGGTACAAAAAAAAGCCCTAGGCTGTGATTTAAGAAGGTCTTTTATGAAGGAAAGGAGATTTTGCAGAATTTCAGCTGCAGCGGGCTGCCTTCACAGGAAAGGACACAAGTGAGGGCAGGAGTTAGAAAGAGGGGAACCAGTTACAGACACCTAGAAGGTGGCCGAGTATTCATTTCTGCAGAGTAAGGAGCAGGATCCAGATCAACACAGCAACTACGGTATCTAAGAACGATCCTTACATGCCCAGAGCTCTGGCTATAATCCCAGGTAAATACTGACGAGTGTCCTGTCATGCTTCAGAGCAGAACACTGGATACCTGACCTTCAGATGCTCTACTGCTGCCGAAAAAAATGTTTTTGTAAAACTACTGGAAATGCATGTATCAAATCTCCTTCTAGTACCCCCATTAGAAGTAATTAATGATGGAAATTTATGGGTTTGCATAGAAGTAATCACTTGCAGGCAAGTCACTACGAGTGTTCATGACAGAACTTGTATTTCTTTTTTAAAATACCTTAAATAACCACTGAACAGACACCTTTGAAACAGATTTTGTTGTTTAAAAAGTGTGGCCTATCAATAACAAAATAACACACCCTCAAAACCAGCTGCTTCACATTCCATTCATCAATCTTTTGGTTCCTTATGTCAAACATTGTCAGGTTTAATGTATTGAGAGATAGGAGTTTGTCCTTGGCTCCAGCAGGAGGGAGGAAATGACGGCTGAGCACCAGCTCACAGCACACATACTGAAAAGCCTCTGGAGTAAATTGGGGCCTTGAAAAAACTCATCCTTCCATGCCCTGGGATCACCCCGCACAGACGCCACAGGAGGTGCAGATGTGTGTGCGTGCCACCCTGAGCAAGGACAGAAATAGCAATCCCTGAACTTTTTTTTGGATGCACTTTGGGCAGTGCAACTGTAACAGACATAAGCCTCAGGTACTAGATGGTGGGCAATTCCAAATCTACCCCAGGCTTCAAAAAAAAACCAACAAAAGAAGTATGTTTATACAGATATATATACCAGAATGTTCTGCACTGACACAAGCAAATAGCCCCTGCAAATGTAAGCATACCTTAAGCAGACAAATAGTTTGTCCAATTCCAATTTTGTGGGCAAATCTGAACTATGGAAAGCAAGTACAGGTATCTTCAAAAAACACACATGTCCCAAAAAAGAGCAAACGTAGTACCTGTTGCCTGGTGAGACAGCTGGCAGAGGAGAGAGCTGGAGAAAAGAGGAACAAATGTGAAGGGCTGTTGTTCTGAAATATTCCCATGCTTTAAGGAAATAAAAGGCATTGGTGATACTGAATTAAGATCTCTGCTTCCAAATGACAGGTTTTTACACAGAGTTTGGGAAGCCATTTGATCACAGCTAGCACTGGAATTTTGTCCTGTCTTGCAGTGTCTCTGAAACAAATGTGTTTACCCTTGTAATCTGCTGATTAAAGGAAAAATGGGGCTGCAAGGCTGAGTTTGAGTTGGATCCTGTTTCCCCACAAACCTGGTAGCATCTCCAACACTTCTCAGGACAGTCCTTGGTTTCCTTGGGATTTCTTCCCCCCAGCCGCTTCACAGCTTGCTATGAGAATCAGGGCAAGCTCATTCCCATGTACATATACCCAAGATAATTTGTTTGGGAAAGAAAGGCATCAGCTTCAACCACAAAGACAGCAATCTTTCCTGTAAGTTTGTAGTGCTGACACGTGACACCCTCTAGTGCAGCAGAATATGTCCGTATTGCACAACAAATTCAAGACACTTACTGTATTCTACTTGTGGTATATGTTATTACTAAATTCATGTTGAACACAAGACTATGTTTTGAATACTGCCAAAAACGTGGTCATATTCCCATTCTTACACAGGGCACCATTTCCCAGATAGAAAGAAAGGTTATGTTCACTCCCTGGTCTTGGTCAACTTGGTCTACAGGAAACGCAGTGGCTACGTTACTGGAGCTACTTGGGACTGCATCATCTGTCTTATGAAAACAGTCTGAGGGGGCTGGGCCTGTTCAGTTTTGAGAACAGACAACAGAGAGAGGACCTCACCAATGTAAATAAATATCTAAAGAGGATGTGCCAAGAGGATGGAGCCAGGCTCTGCTTGGTGGAGCAGAGCAATAGGACAAAAGGCAATGAGCAGAAACTGATGCACAGGAAATTACACCTGAACATGTGGAAGAACTTCTTTACTATGCGGGTGATCAAGCACTGGAACAGATAGCCCTGAGAGGGTGTGGAATCTCCCTCACTGGAGATATTCAAGAACCGCCTGGACACAATCCTGTGCCATGTGCTCTGGGATGGCCCTGCTTGAGCAGGGAGGTTGGACCAGATGACCCCACTGTGGTCCCTTCCAACCTGACCCATTCTGTGGTTCTGTGAAGAGCAGTTTTGGCCATCCAGCTCTAATCTGATTAGGAATACCTACATTTTACTGAGAAATACCAGTGGTGTAGTCCATGTCACGGCATATTTCCTGAAAGATTGTCTTGGTAATAATCTAAGCAGGGCCTACCTTGGCTAAGAGAAGCAATAGTTATTTAGCCAACTCAACTGCCCAACTGACACCTTCACCCACAAGGATAATAGAAAAAGTAAATGTTGCTCTCAGGATCCTCCACCTTCTCTGGGTATTATACACGGTTAGAGGGAAAAACATAACAACCACTGACCTGGAAAATCTGCCCTACCACACACTTCCTTTAAAATTCTGTAAAATGGTATTAACCGTATGCGTCTCATCCTGGGGTGCTGTGAGATCAAATGCATCCAAGACTGGGAGGCACTCAGATACTTCAGTGATGCAAGCCATGGAAGAATCCAAGATAGACAGATAATCCTCATTTATACCATACGGGGAAACACTGAAGCAGAGAGAAGTTAAGCAACCTGTCACTCAGAAAAAATACGTGGAAAGTGCCGCAAGGAGAATTTCATCCCCTCCCTCCAGTACTTCAGACATTTGGAACAAGCTTCAACATGAAGAATATTACTGGAAATAACAGCATGGGAGACAAGTGACTAGCAGATTCCCAACTACATAGCCCAGTGCATATAAAACACCCTCTCCTCTATCCCGTCACTGGTGTTAGCATATAGATCACAAAATGACTGAATGCAGCATGACTATAATCATTTTGATAGCGATTGTTTAAGTCAGTCAAGAGAAGAGCTGGCTGTCACTTCTAATCCTTTTGTTTGAAAGGTGGCAGCGCCAGCTCTGCCTCAGTCCTACTGCAGGATCTCACACCTCTGAGCACCGAGGGCTTGCTAATACCAAACAGGTTTCATGGCAATGTATTAACTAATGGCATCGGAAGAATGACTCGTGATTTCCACTGGCATTACCTCTGCCTGGGTGGTTTAAAGAAAAGAGTTATCAGTTAAGGAACAGCAATTTATAAGCCATAAATGTGGGGACAGAGATGCCCACGGGATTTGTGTGTTAGCTTTGCTTGCAAAAATAGATTAGGAAATCAGATTGAGAGTTACCAGGAAAAAAAAAAAAAAGGCAAGAAACTAAATATGGACTGACAAGAATTACTGCAAACCCTGCACTTTTGAAATATAGGACTGATAATATAGGTCTGATAAGAAGATACTCATTGGTTAAGAGAGTTTATACCTCCCATGTGTTCGTTCACAACCGTAACACACCTACGGTACTTTCCATGTGCAAAACAGTCATATGTAGTGATTTAAACTATTTAACCAACATTTTAAAGAATTATTGTTTTACTAACAAATGTTCAAATAAAAACTCAATGCTTTTTAAAAGTGTTTACAAATCAGAAGAATGTACTGCCACGTCTGTAGAACAAGAAGCACCAATATTTCACCAGATATTTTAGTACAAATTTTGTCAAGCTCAGCCCTCCAGAAATGTCCAGTTTAAAACAATGAATCTTTTTAGAATGATTTGGGCTATAAAAATACATATATTTATAATATTAGCAAAGAATGTATAGCAATTTGCTATGGCAACAGTACTTCAGAACTCAGTAATACAATTACACAAGAAAGGAGCTTACTTAAATATGAATTTTTATGTCTGTTTTTACATGGCATACATTTACATATTTAAGCTTTTCCAGAAACAACATCAACATTCCAGTCAATCACTTAAAAGCAAATACAGGTGTCTGATTCTTATTTAGCTATCAAAAACCTTTCATTGTGTAACATTACATTCAGCAGTTCACTTGATTCTCTCTGGAAAAAAAACAAAGTGCTGAGCTTGTTGAGTTTAAACTTAAAACAGCAAAGTACCATGACACACTCCTGGTTTCTGATGGCAAATGCTGATGGAATACTGTCCTCCCTCCAAGACTACAATATGTCTCACACTAATGTAAGTAGTGTGAATGACAACTGTGAAACTCTCTGCATTCAAATAGTAATGCAGAAGGACCACAAGGATGTATGGCCACAATAAACTCATTATCAATTCAAAAGTATATGGGTGGGAACATATCTGCAACTGTTTATCCATCACTACTGCTATATTTTTATTTTCCTGAGTCACTGTAGCTATAATTTGCATAAGGTATACTGCTACATGTTTTTAGTGGATAAATTTGGAATTTTCATAGCACTTCTAATAGCTTGCATGGCCAGAAATCATTATGTTTCCCTACAACTGTGCAACATGAAAAAGGGGGAATCTCCTTTTTAAAAGTCAGGTTTACTACACAGCATTTTAAAATGCAGAGTTCATTTTTATCATTCAGTAATTTTATTTCACTTGCCAGGACTCCCTGTTTTAGTTTTCTTAATGATGCCAAATAATGCAGACTTTTTCTGGTCTGAATGGGTTTTATGAATTTCTTACCTCCTGGAGATAGTTGTAAAGAGTTTTGTGTGATGCACATGAGACAGGAAACAAAACTCAGAAGGTTTAATCCCAGCTTTGCCAACACTTCCCTCTGAGACTGTGGATAAAAAGACAACCTCATCCTCCCTCCTCCTGTAGCTTCAGTTTCCTTGAAAGGATCTCAAAATAGACTAAAAGACCACCTGTGAGGAGATCTTAAATTCATTAAACTCTTTTAAGGAATAAAATTTCCCACTATTAATAATTTAGTCCTATTGCTGATCCATTTAAATAGAAACACTGCAAAACCACTTCACATGTCTGTTAATTCTGAAGTGACCAGTAGCCATTATTTGTGGCAGTTCTCCAGCTTCAGCTCACTCAAACTTCCTGTTGCTTCCACTAGGACCCTTCTGTAATCTCAAAGGTAAAGACTTACAATGCATGAATTTAGAGCATTCTTTCAGAGTACTCCTTATTCTTAATTTTCCTGCCTAGCATTTATTAGTGGCCTACAGCAATTTTCCTCAGGCCAAGTAGTATCATCAGCGCTTTTACACAGCTTGGCCTTTCTTCCTAATCAATCATGGAAACATGGTCCAGAGAGGTTCTCCTCTTGGTCAGGTGACAGAAAACCAGGTTATTTTTCTGTTATTCATTCTATCAAAATATTAAGTTCTGGAGAACTTTCAGATGATAATTTACAGGACTTTTTGCAGAAGGAGTTGGCCAATATATCCTAACAGACATCATCTTGAATAAAGGATTTATTCTTTTCAGGAAAAGCTCATATAATTTCTACTTTTTGTAGGGGAATATACCATATTTGCCAAATGACAAGGACATGCTCTTTCCAGCCTTTAATTGCTCATCAGCTGGGACACGGGCTTGTTGGGGTGGGGTTTTTTTGTTTGGTTGTTTTTTTGTTTTGGTTTGGTTTTGGGTTTTTTTTTTCCTACTTGGGTTTGGTTGTTTTTTTTTCTTATTTTTAGGGTGAATGGTAATATGTGATGGTACTGTGCTCCCTTTGAAACTGGAATGCAGACTTTTAAATGTAAAACTTACCCTAAGTGCCCTTTTTCATAGAACCATTATGGTTGAAAAAGTCCTCTGAGATCATCATTAACCCAACACCATCGTGTTCACTGCTAGATCATGTTCCCAAGTGCCACATCCACATGGTTTTTTGAACAAGTCCAGAGATGGTGACTCCATCACTGCCCTGGGGAGCCTGTTCCAATACCTGAATACCCTTTCAGTAAAGAATTTTTTCCAAACATCCAAACTAAACCTCCCCCGGCACAGCTTGAGGCAGTTTCCTCTCATCCTGTTGCTTGTTACTTGGGAGGAAACACTGACCCCACCTTGCTAAAACCTCCTTTCAAGTAGTTTTTGAGAGTTATAAGGTCCCCTCTAGCCTCAAAGGCTCTCTGTTACAGCCCAGATCCTAATTTTTAGAGACCAAAGCTTTTCTCCTCTCCTCAAAAGCCTCCCACGTACAGACAAAGTCTAATTTCAGGGTAAAATCTCCTCACTTACAGTTCAAAACCTCATGTTCTTCATGTTTAATACCTCATTTGGAGCATCCAAAGACCTATTTTTAGGGTGTAAAGTCCTGTTTTTAAGGCCAAAAGATTTATTTGAAGGGTCCGAGCCTGTATCTTAATACCCATGGAAGGAAGAGAAGAAATGATGGTTTTGTCAAGGTTCAGATGATTAATGACAGACTAAGCATTTGTTTCATTAGTGAGTTGTTAAAGTTTGATTACATGCAACTGACACATAATATCTAGGACACAGATGATAATAGCAGGGAAAAAAAACGAGGGAGGGCAGACCTGATAGGTGTGCACAAATATAAGATAGAATGCCATTAAGGAACAGAGAGTCTAATTACTTATTTAACCAACAAAGAGTAGAATAGTAAAGAAGGGGCCTCAAAATATTAAGAAATCATTCCAAAAATAGCTCTGATGGAAAAGGAGAGACATGCAAGCCAAGACTTTTGAAAGGTTCATGCAAGGACACCCACATATATATCAAATGGCAAAAATCATCAAATTATTAAAATCACCTGTGTCCTAAATACTTATTAAATAGGACTTCCTACATACATCTAAGAAGTGTCACACTCTGGTTTGATTTCATATCAGATCATAAAAACTACAATCAATCTGCCTTTAAATAAAAAAAACCAAAAAACAACAACAACAAAAGCCCAAGAAAAAGCAAACAAAAATGATTTAAAGGCACTGATATATAAAATCCCAGTTTACAATGTCACTCACACACGTACCTGGGGTAATGCATCTTGTTCTGATCAGTTTCGTACCAGCAATTTGTAAACAAACCGCAGGGTTTGTTCACTGATGAACAACAACATTGAATAGAGGTCAGCAGAAACTTTTACAAGGAAAGATTGCTGGAGCTGAAATGTATCTGACGGGTTGAGTAAATACAAGAAAAGAGGAGTGCATTTTAACATTGAACTATAATATTGAAGGGTAAGAAGCAAAAACCAAAGAGGGAGAAGAATTAATTAGTGTGGTGCCCAGAGGTAGGGGAGGAAGGATAATGAAGAGTAGTGGGATTAAATTAGGAAAAGCAAAATTTAGGCTGAGTATAAAGAAAAAAAACTTACTAATAATGAGTTTTATTATTTCGGGAATTAGTCTCTCAGGTGAAATGATGGAAACACCTGTCTAAGACTTAGAACTTTTAAATTTAGGTTGCGCCAAGGCATTAATGCATGAAACATGAAGTATGTACAAAGGCACGCACGCTTTGGGGAACACAACAGTGCTGGTAGGGACAGAGCGAGCGGATGCGGCCACATCCTGTCCTGTCTCAGCTCCATGGCTACAGTGCAATTACCAACATCCTCTTCAAGAACGGCCCAAAACACAGCCTACACACATGTGGAACAAGCTCTGCTTGGAAGCACTGCCCACGTGGAAAAGGGATGGCCATGTGCACAAGTAGGTAGTTGGCAGGAGTGCCTGGCCCAATGCAGTTCCAAGCACATTAGGGTAAGGACACATCAGCACACCTGGTCTTTGCTCCCAATTCCAGCATTAGCTCTCTTCCATCCTTCCAGGCCTTCCAGTTTGATGGTAACAGCAAAATAAATCCATAACCAAAATTGTAGCATTTTGTTGTTCTTAATCAGGTAACTCTGTTTGGAGATTAGCGAGCCCATGCCACACCATTCAGAGGCCAGGCTTGGTGCTCCGGTCACAGCACTCTGCTTTTGAGCACTTTCTGGAGTCAGGAGAGCAGTTCAGAGGAACAGCTGCTGTTGCTGCTGCCTCTTCATTTAGTTCACGAAGGCCAAGCAAGTCAGCTAACACCATTATAAAACAAAATAAAGCATCCTTTCAGAAAGGGCTGCAAGACAAAAATGCCATACACTGTGGTTGGCAATCTGATTTCTTGTTTATAGCACTTTTCCTGCTATCTTAAGGGGGAAGCATCACCCACAACAGTTCTAACATTTTTTTTCTGAGGTTTGCTTTGCCTGTCTCACATAAAAGTAAAAAACAGCAAAACCCTTGCAGGCAATTCTGAAAGCACTGCTGGGACCACAACTGGATAAACAGTTTGTGCTTAATAACAGGCAGGCTGTTCACCCAAGTGAAAAAGAAGGGTTAAACACTGTAGCTTTATCAGGAAATTTGAGGCTTTACACTGGAAGCAATTTGTTCAATGGCTATTTTGACCATAGAACTTCCTAATCTCAGTTCCCATAAAGTTTGGCTTGGAGCCAGCCAGAATGGTTCGTTTCAGCTGCACAGATATCTTCCACAGAGGAAATAAAAGGATTTCAAGCCCCGGAGTCATTTCCTTTGGTTCTCGGCTCATTCAGAAAAAATGTCCTTTCGGTCAGTGATATCTCCAACTTAATTCCTGCAGCATGACTTTAAAAAAAAAAGAAAAAAAAGTCTTTGTGGGAAACTTTTTCTGAAGGTTTGGAAGTGTGCCCTATAAGCTCTTTGCCAGTTGGTGTAAAATACCTTCTTTGCTCCCAAAGTTTGCAAAGAAAAATGTCCTCCTCATTTCTACATTAACTCTGAGCTTTCCAGAAGTTTTTACTCATCTAGCAGTTCTCATGTAAAGGAGATATTTACACTTGTACAAACAGATGCATGAGTTTACAAAGCTGTGCATCAAAATAATCCTCTAAATGCATTTTAATCACAGAGATTGATGGACGTGCAGTTTCAGGGGTAGTAGTGCGAGCAGAACAAGCATGCACTTATCAAGTGCAGAAACGTATTTCCCAAAAGTATCATAGACTTTGAGACATTGTAAGCCTCGGTATCTCACTTTTGAGAGTAGTTGACAAACATTTGAAGATTCAGTCCCAAATCTGAAAAGTGATTCAAAAGATCCAAACAGGATATGTTTAAAACAAGCATGCAGGCTAGCCAACATAAATACCAGGAGTATAATGTCCTCTCCAAGTGAGTTGGATACGTACTCCTTGAGGCTGCCACCTTCTTAAGCACGTAGTCAGGGTTTCACTGAAATAATGGAGATAACATTTTTGACATGCAATCTAACTGTAATGATCAAATTCATTCCAAGTGCGTCAGACCCGTGAACACTACCTTTACATCATCATGAAAGGGAGAGGAAGCTTTTCAAATATATCCTCAGGCCTGTGATATTTCTAAGAGTCCTATAAAACAAAATACTGCGGTGCAGGGCTCAATATAAATGGCAGCATTTGTGGGTTCTGTAATAGTGAGCTTACGCATCCTTTGTCCTAAAACGAACTTTGAAGCACCAGGATGCCTCAGAGCTGACACATGTTTCATCAAGAAGATTGATTTTAGTGAAACTCAAAGCCTTCTTCAGCACTGTGTTTCAGCATGCATCTAATACTAAGCATACACATCCTGAGGTGGCCCCGTCTCATGTTCAGAAAATTCAGAAAGCAGAGGAAATGACACATGCAAAATGGAAACATTAATGAGCTCAACCCTACTGTCAGCTTCAAATGTCAGCGCCGATCTCAATAATTAAACTACTCTTTCTAGGAAAGTTTATTGCCAGATCAAAATTATAGTTTTAGTTATTATTTATGAATTAAGCCTCATATAACTTATACATAAATGCTCAGAACTGTTTCTTCGTGCATTATAATGATTCAAGGTGTTATATGAGATGGACTGAGACATCAAATCCTCATAAAGTAGTTCAATACACATACACTCATATTTACATATATCTCCACATATATCACAAGCTTCTTGATAGCACTGCTCTGCAAAGGGCAACTGAGGCCTTAGAAGTGAAGGCCTTCTTTAGCCTAACTCAGATATTTTCTTACCATGTCTTGAACAGCACAGACTAAACCTTCAATCTGAGGATCTCTACCAGAGAGGAGATAACCTATAATATTAGATCATATTTCTGTTTTCTGAAGGAATGTAGGGGGCTATTCAATTTATAAAATAAATAAAACAAGTAAAATAAACAATGAAGCACAATTTTCTATATGCCAATCCTAAACAATGAAGCACAATTTTCTATATGCCAAACCAAACATTTCTGTATTGCAAAGTTCCCTCCATTTAAATCATTATTTACCAGGATAAAATAACAGTGCAGAGATACTGATGAAGCATACAGAAAGAAAGGCATAGGGGAGATTTACAGAACAGCTAATTTTTCAGAGGATAAAGTGGACTTACACTCTAATTGTAATGGTACCTTTATCCTTTTTCCCATTCTTTTCTGAAGTTGCAAGTAAATTCAAACCAAATGTTGAATGGAAATTTTTTACCCTTTTACATTCCACTTTTCTTCTCCCTTTCAGGAACGTCAAACACAGGAGCTGAGTGTCAGTAAAGACTGTCCAAATTAAAACAAAATTTCTGGTTTCACTTAGTCCTATGGGTAACATGTGCTTCCACTCTTCCCTAAAACACAGTGGGAACATGCGGCTTTAAAAGTGTAATCTGAAAATCCTATTTTCTAACAAGCCTTATTAATATGAAATGAGTCGGTGACAGTCAGAACTTCCACTTAAAATAATAGAAGAACATATCATAGCCAGTCCTCTGCCTTATCCTCACTTCCAAAACACTGAAAGCTCACCTTGCTGGGCTTTTGAAGGTTAATTTGACAAAACCCATTTTTGGAGTTGTTTTTCTTTAATGTGCAAACCTGCAGACATTTCCTAGGCCTCACACTGGCAAACACACAGGTAATTTGCAAGGAGATGAACTGTAACAGAGCCACACTTCACTCCTTCAGCTCCTGCTCCCAAGCATTTCAGCCAACCATCACAGCTTCCCCCACACACTCCCATGTACCCCAAGGCAGCCAGTCAGCCTGCCTAAGGATGAGCCAGACAGGTGTCTCCTATTTTAGCTCGAGCCAGGCTTTTTCTTCAAAGAGCTGCCCCAGAAGCTGTCCTCCAGGTAGAGATTTGCTGAGAAGGGCTGTAGATACTGTGGTGAAGTGTCACAGTCCCAAGAGCCCTGAGCCAGCACCCAGCAGAGCCCACTTCCCACATCAGCCACAATGGCCCCAAGGAGAGCAGTAGTCCCAAAGGACACGTGTCTCCCAGCTCCCTCCCCAGTGCTCCTTGTGGGGGTTTGTTCCTATTGAGGCTACTAAAGCAGTTGTATGAAAACACATCTTACAATATTTGCCTGACTCCAGACTCAGAATATTGGGGGAACTCTTCAAAATAAGTGTAGGCACTTGGGCAAGAATCCTGACCCCACTCTCAAGCAGGCTTGTGCCACAACTCCCACTGTCATAAAAACTGAGTGTGCTCCACCCTCCGTACCAAAACTTGGCTGCTCTGGTGGTCAGAAACTCTCATCCATATTTAATCACGGCCTGTTTACTCTCACTTATTCTTGCTGCCAGCATTGTGCACACATTTTTTTCCCTTGCCTAATACCAGACACTGATTTCTTCATAGACATTTCTATTTTGTTCTGGTTTTGTGAGTGTTCATTTAAATGCTATGTCGTCCATTCCTCACCAATCCTTCTCCATATTCTTTCGAGTAAGAAGAGCCTCAGCATTTCCAAGAACTAAACGGAGACCATAGGAGCATGAGTTTGACTGCATGGAAGAAGCAACGAACTCTAGCTTTTATCTTTAGGGCAGCAACAGGAGGAGAGGTCAAATAGGTTACCGGGATAGAAAGAAGTGGTAGAAACAACCCTATCAAATACTTCGGGAGAAGAAATTAAAGTGGGAATTAACCAATTTACTGTGCCAACTATCATTTCCATGTTTTCCCCATGGGAAAGCTGCACACAAGTGCAGCAGGTCTAGGTCTATTAGGGCAGCTGCCAGTTCAAGGCAGTACTCAGGTGGTAAAGCAGGATGTAATCCAGTGCTGGATCTTTCCCACTGAGAGCAGCTGACGTTGCATGTTCTTGCATTGGAAGTGTCCCTCTAGAACTTAGAGCTAACCAGAAGGAAGGAGCAGGTTGGAGTGATGACAATCTCTCTCTCCAGGCAAGCAGATGGAGGAATTGGTAACCTTTGAGAAAATCAGAAGGCGATCACTGGATCTATGACTCTTGCAAACAAAACAAGAGGCCAGAGAACCTAAGTGGACATACTGTAAAGCAAAGTCACCATGGAGTCACTCAAATGCAGTGCTGACAACACAACACAAACATTAGTGGCTCCCTAAGTGTTTTAAGCCTCAAGAAATAAGATGGGTGAACTTAAACACATACTACAGTCAGAAAACAGTCACAGAAAAACTGTGAAAGTGAGGCAATGAGCATGTCATCTTAACACCAAGATCTAACATGCATGGCAAAGACAGAGCAGGCTGTGCTGGTGGGGTAGAAATGACCCGACAAAGCATGGCAGAGAATAGCACACAACCTGCAAGAACTGAAATGCAAGAGCATGCAGAAAAGCAGTAAGTGGAGTGCTCATAGAGGACTTTTATCATCCCTGCACAGATTGGGCAAAACAGGATGTAATGCAAAGATCACATTTTTAGGTGCTGTTTCAGAGAGCAGCTGCTTAGGAAGCTCAGAACAGATGCAACTCTTAATTTTAAATGACCACAGAGAAGGTTATAGGACAAATTGACAAAAGCGAACACTAAAATTTGCAACAACAGATGGTATTCACCCTCGCAGTTTGAAAAGAGCTCCAGGACACAATAACTGACTACACACACTAAGAAGCGGTGTGCAGGTTTTATTTTTCTAAAACTGACTTTGTACCTGAGGACTGGGAGGTGGCACACATGGTCCCAACATTCTGAAAACATCTCAGGTAAGATCCAGGTACATAAAGATCTGTAAACTTGATGTCAGATCACCAGAAATTACAGAAACAGTAAAATCAATGGAAATAAAATATGTGGAAAGACTTAACCCGGCTTCTGTAGGTTTGTCTCACAGACCTATTGGAGTACTTTGAAAAGGTCAGCAAGCCTGTGGATAAGGGTGTTCTGGTTAATATAGTCTGCTCAGATCTCCAAAAGACATTTGACAAGGCCCTCACAAAAGACTTCTTAGGAAGCTAAGCAGCCATAGCTTAAGAGGGAAAGTTCTTGGATAAACAATTGGTTAAAAGATAAAAACAGAGGGTAGAGGGCATGATCTTTCTTACAAGGGGGGAACAGGACCAGTGGACTTCCACATGGAACTTTGCCAGGACCCATACTGCACAGCTCGCTTCTAAATGACAGGAAGAGGCTAAGCAGTGAGGTGACAAGGTTATTTAGGAGACAAAACAGGAGAGGCATCTGTGAAGAGCTGCAGAAGAACCTTATGAAAGTAAGCAACTGGGTAATAAGCCAGAAGAAGAAATTAAATGGAGATAAATGTAGTGATGCACATGGGAGAAAATTCTGGCTTTACATTATGAAGCCCTTTGAAATGTCCATAAAAGTGTCAGCTTCCTATTTGCTCAGAAAGGCAAACTGAATTCCTGGAATTATTACAAAAGAAGCAGAAAGCAAGACAAAGAACATACAGCAGAAATATCTACATATATTTCCCTGTCGGCCCCTCCTTTCTCATAACTTTTGAACCGACTGACCGCATTCAAGCAAATTTGACAGAGGTAGCAATCTCAAACACTTTTAAGTTCCAAAACCTCAGTCTCATTACTAGACACTGGTGAAAACACAGCAGAGGTTTGTTAATCCCAGCAGCCTCAGAAGGATTTGTTGCACAGCATATACCCCTCTCCTTTAAGTGTAACAATTTTACTACTTCTGCAGTAAAAACCCAAGAAAATAGAGCATGGCAGGCAGAGCTATGCAATTCTTTCTGATGTTAGAACTCAAATTCACCCAACTTGATAAATATGTATGTGTCTCCAAAACTCGAAGCATATTTAATGTCTGTTTCATTACTTTCTTCTCTAAAAACTGTCTATACTAGCAATAAAACCAGTTTCTATTTTAAAAGGAAATTACTAAAATAATGTGCAACATATAAACAAAAATTAAGCACTAAAATTTTGAGCATGGATTTTTTTTTTCCCTCAGTTTTGAGGCTTTTTCTAAAGATACCTTCCATCAATTATGTGGAATTTACCCTGCAATTTACTGTGAGCTGAAGTGACTGACAAGAGCAACCAAGATACCTCAGGCAAACCAGGTCATTCAGACTTTTTCTTGCTGTTTTGTGATTAAAGGTTGACCACAAAAACCTTTACTTTCTGGAGAATGACATGCTTGGTTGGTTAAATATGCAGGCAATTAACATAGAGATAACATGCATTTAAATGCAGGTCCCACTGACCCCCATCTCCTGACTGCAACCTTTGCTCTGAAAGCAGACAGCTTAGCAAAAATATTCAATTAATAAAAAGCCAGGAAGGGCAACAAGTCCATTTCAATTAATTTAAAAATAAATAGTGTTTACTGCTCCATATTTAATAAGTTAATAGAAAACAACAGCACAACTAATATCACAAGCAACAAAGGAATGGGCCTGAAAGATCTATATAATGATCATATAAAAATACCCAACTCTTTTTCTCCTTTGTTTAGAATAAATCAGAGCATTCTATAAGCAATGAAATAAAGAAAGCCTGTTGTTTTATACATTTGAGCCTCTTATTTCTCGCCTCTGCTGATTCCTATCCCAAGAGTGATGCTGTAACTTGCTGCAGTGACTCCTATCCCTCTCTTCAAGCATTCCCTACTGTTTCCACCCTCTACTCTCATACCTGTACCTCCCTCCCAAACTTCTTGTTGGCCAAAACCAGCACAAGCTCTGGTTGCACCATAGAGGAGCAACTAGTGAATTACTGTAGTTACTTCGGGTGGACCAAAACTAAACCCATCCTGCATTTCTTGTCACAGGAGCACTGAGTGTCCATTCTACATAGCTGCCCATTTTCTGAAAATATTTAACTTGGTTCTGTTCAAAAGTCCCAGCCCTCTTTCTCTTTAAACTGAACAATAAGTTGTAAATTCCTATGTGAATAAAAAATTGACAGCTTGGAGACTCTGAAATTGGAAACCAAACTAAGAAAATTTAACCATTTGTAATTTTTTATTAAAACTTGTAGTTTGGGGGTCCAGAGAAGCCACATATCACACCACTGCCATCTAATGGAAGAAAACATCAGTCAATTATTGGTCCTGGGGAAGACCCAGTCAGACAAAAACTATTTCACCAAGTAGGAGAGTCATTTCTAGCACCCCTAACATGGCCTCCTCCTTTTATCATCTATAAATTTATCTCTCCTCAAAACATTCTGGGTTGAAAAACTCACTAAATGTTATCCAAATGTATGATTACTCTCAGGAGAGCTGAAAGATTGGTTTGGGGTTTTCTTCTGTGGAGAATTCATTATTTTAAAGAAATGTCACTTAACTCCATTCAAAATCCTGATATTACTTATGGTACCTAAATTGATTGTGGACCCTGCTCTTTTTTGAAGACCTGGACTGCAAAGTCCATAGGATAAGGCTGCCTTTAAATTATTTTTTATAGAGTTCAATTGTTTTCTGTACTGTTGATTTGCACCTAGAGCTTTAGTGCTCACGTAAACGTATATGGCTACCATACCCTAAATAGATGAAGCAATACTAATAATGCCCGCCAGTTCCTTCCCCAGAACTGGTGTGGGTGGGTATTTTGATCAGCACTGAGGGAGCTACATCTTTATTGCCAGCGGTTATGTTATTCTCCTGTGTTGCACATCTATTCCTGTTCGAGCAATCCTACACCGTCTGCAGACAGGCAGCCCTCAGACACCCAGAAAGCCAGACGTAATAAAAATGACGGCACGGTCTCTCAGTGTTTCACTTTCACAGTATACCCTCTACCACGAAAGAGAACATTTACTTAATTCACTTGGGTGAGAGAGCGCTACTCTTCGAAACAAAAGCGGGGGACGCGCAGTAATAGGGGAAAAGCAAGCAGTGACCTCTCTGCTGGCAAACCACAGAAGTGAAGTCGCATTTTAATTCACAGATCTGATTCAGAAAGGTTCCTGTTGAGTACCCACGTTCAATGAGACTCTGTCAATTGGATTCATTATCAAATTGTCACTATATCAAGACAGCATGTGTTTTGCATAAGCTGTGTACTCTGAGGGAGCCTAACGGAGTGGGCTCCAGCAAAACTAACGAGCACTGTCCTCCTCTGGCCTCTGTCCCGGGTTTCTACAGGTCAGCTGCTGGTGCTGAAGGTCTTGAGACTTTTGAGAAGGTAAATCCTGAACAGAGTACTGTCGCTTTTAGAAGAGATGGCTTGCCTTCAAGCAACCAGAGACTGAACAGATTTACTGGTGTATAGGATGCTCTATCATGGCATCAGAAAAAAAAAGTTTAAGCAAAGTGATTCTTCAAGACATTTGAAAAAGCCAAGGCATTGTAAGGAAGCTTTCAACAAAGCTGATTATGAATCACTGTTCAGATAAAAAAAATTCTCTTCTGTTCATTTCTGTGATATGAAATAGACACTTCCAAGTCTGCTGAGACCACTAAGAGCCTACTAGCATTACCCAGTCCCAAAATGCACTTCAAGTGCATTCCAAGCTATTGGCAAAACTTTATACAGACCAATGATTCAAAACATTAATCACTGTGTACAAGTGGAAATTTTACTTTTTTTCATTTCTCTGGAAGGAAACAATGTTAAACCAATTATTTGTCAGTGATATGGGCCTGTAGATTTTGGAAGCAGTAAATTAAGAATAATCACAGATTAGATATGTCATAGAATACTTGAGCATCTTGGGTCTCCTTACAGAAAATATTTGCTAGGCCATGAGTTCATTTATGAAAAGATAATGACCCAGGAAATTTTTTCCTTAATTGCAAAGAAGCTGTTTAAGAAAGTGTCTGGGGAACTAATTAGGAAGGAGTTTCCTCTGTAGAGGACCTGGCTTTAAACTCACTAAAAATTTTTTAGAGGTCTTGCTTGAGACAGAGCACTGTTTAGAGGCAGTCAAGACTGTTTGCTGAGGTGCAGCCACATTTTGCAGACATTGGGGCAGGTATGTCTCTGAGTCCTCACCACGGTAACACAGCGGCCAGCACTGAGGTGCTCCAGCTATGATGACTTGCTGGGCACAACTCACTGAATCCTTTCCTATATCACTTCAGCAGATATGAAAACCATTCAAAAATATACAGACAGGAGAATCTCTGCCTCCAAGCTAAAGTGAGATTTTGCAAACCACTTGCACATTAGCCAAGACATAATAATGCCTGCTGGCCAACCCAACAGGTGCCAGGAAAATTGCTTTGTTATGATACCTAAACACCTATGAACACATCATCTGTAAATTCAAGAAGACAACTATGTAGTTATTTTTAATATATATATGCAGCTTTCCCACCCCCCATACAGTTTCTGGTAACTTCTTAAAGTGGTCAGATTTATTTAAAAGAGCATCATAGCTCACGAGCCCAGAGATCAAACGACCTTTTATTTGCTAAGCTAGGGTGTGAATTTACACTTCATTCGAGAGGGAACAACCTCATGTTTTTTTACTGGCAATTCCTTTCACTTCATTTTGATGTATGCCTGCTGTCATGATGTTTAGATATCTCCTTTAGGTATTTTTTTCTTAAGACGTGACTCTTGGTGTCATGTGGTTCCATAGTAATATCACTTTTTAATTTAAACAGAAAAAAAAATTATTTCAACCTTTACTTATAAAAACCAAAGGAGTAAAGTAAAAAACCATTGAAGTTTAAAACCCCTCCCAGAAAATAGACTAAAAAACCTCCAAATATTTATGAATTTCAAACAACTAGCCTCATGTTGTTTACTGTATCTTATCAAAACACACAGCATTGCTTTTTTTCCTTTCAACTGTTTCAAAATGGGGACTCAGTGACACTGTTGAAGACGTTGTCCTTCTAGCTCTGGAGATTCGGTTTTATCAGCTGGAATGCTAACCAAAAGTGGTACAACTCCGCACAGTTTGTGCACTCTGTTCAGGAGACCCAGGAACAGAGGGACAAGATCAGCTGTGGCTGCGGCAGGTCAGTGGTGAGATGGACCAGCAGAGCCACAGACAAAACCTGCCGAGCGCCTGCCCCACACTCAACACGTGTCCAGCTTTCACAAATGCCTCATTGTCAGAAAACCTGCTGGATTAAAATATTCCATATTGCTACACTTTTAATAACTTGAGAACTATTTTGCCATTGATTATATAACGCTTTGGAGTGGTTCAAAAAGAAAAAAAAAAGAAACAAACACACAAAACTAATGCACAAAATATCAGCACATCTATTGCTACTCTGGCATTGAAAACAGGACTGATTTATTAGCTACACAAGTCTAGAGTTTCAAAATTAAATAAGTCTGTTTTACAAATTATTTACTTTCTACAAGATCCATTTCCCCTTGAAGCACACTGTGCATGCCCTCCTAGTGTGAACAGTTTACGGTCTGTGATCAGGCACAGACCTACTTGTCTGGATTTTTTTCCCTTTCAAAATGGCAATTCTGAGAATCATAAATTACACAGCACAGTTATTGTAATTCGAGCTTATTCCCAATAAATAAAATTTATTAACTAAATAGCTTTCTATGTAGCTTAGCTCTTTCCCACCAGCTTATTATTTTACATAGACTTGCTTCACATTGCTAGTCACAACCAAATCGTGACATCTTAAGAATATGATTTAAAAAATATAAAGTAAAAATGCATAATTTCATATAATCACAAATAACCTCCACTCGTCATAGAATATGTGCAGAAAATACTTTGTTAAATTTGAAGTTTTGAAAGTATTTTATCTAACATACATACCAAGGTATGTACTACGATATGATTGTAAGGTTTGTTTATCAGAACACCAGAGCAGAAGCCTCCAGCACATTAAGCTCCAATGCATTAGAGTATTTAGGGATGCTGGTGAACTTAGGTAGATGAGTAGCAGCACTGACACAAGGCAGGACAGACTCCTTTTGGGAGATATGAAACACCACTTTATCATGCCATTCCAATTATCTGCAGCACTTACAGTAAGCCTCCAGTCACTCCATTTTTGTTACACAAATAAACTCTCAATTTATAAAATAGGTCATGGTAAATTTTACGTCCTGGTCTAAAAACAGCAAGGCAACTGGAGAAATAAAATTGCATGTGATATATGGTGGGTTAACACAGATGACCTCATGGCATTTTTTTTACCGTGAACCTACCACACTCCTAACCACTGCATACCTTCATCCACAGTTTTCATATTTTAAAAAGAAATAGATCATGCTAACATTTCTCAACAAGAAAAATGTCATCATGAAATACTAAAATTATAAACAGAGTCACTATAGTTCCCCTCGTCATGTTAGGCACATTTCTCTCCTAAGACAAACACTGCTATTCAACAAATCAAGTCACCCATGGTTTGAAAAAATATACATAAAATGAGGAATATACCACTGAAGTGTTTGTCTCCTACAAATTACTGTGATTCATAGGTTTTATTTATTAAAAAAAAAAAATCCCACGGGTGGGATTTCAGACTTTTAGTCATTCTACTGTGCTCATCTTCTAAGGTACTAGCAAAATACTCAAAATCATGCAAGCCCCTGATTAAACCAGGAAGCAAATCTGCATGCATGCAATTACAGTGTCTGCAAGGGCAGACACAGATGACAGTAATTCATACTCTAAGAAATGGGCCTGTGTATTTGGCAGATTAACTGTTCTGTATTCCATTGCTATGAGGTATGGAAACTGTACTGGGAAACAACCATTACTCATTCCCTCAGCTCTGAGCACGTAGGTCTATCAAAGGCAAGCCAGGCTGGAGAGGGTGGGGGATGAGGGCTGGAAAGAGAAGAGTCTACACGTTTCAGATTAACGCTTCTCCTGAATGGTTTATTTATTTCATTTCCTCCACTTTTTAAATTAGCAAATACAGTAGGCCCAGAAGGGAAATGTGCAAGGGGAAGAGGGAGAGAGGGGAGGGAAAGGGGAAAAGCAAAAGCAGCCAAAACTCTGCAACTTGTTCATTACAGGGCTTGTGTTCGAACATCTGAGTGAATCATGTGTCTGTTTTTCATTATTCTCCATATGTATTTGTTCTTTGCTTTGTTCAGAGATTTCTGGCCATGTTGTCATGACTGTGCTTATTTTGTTTTATATATTGTTCTGTTACAGGGTGATTGTTACTTCTCCTTTGCCTCACTTAGCAGTTACGCCATCAACAAAGAGCAATCTGAAAATGAGAGGTTATGTCAAAAGGTGTCCCTAGCAAACTCCCTTGCAGCCTATATGATTACTTTAGATCTGACTGCTTAATTCAAACCAGGGAGAAATCCTTAGATAACACTGCTCCTTATTGTAACAGGAATGTTGTGGGTATCTTTTTAAAAATCTGAGCAATACTGGAGAATGACTTAAAGTACATCACTGAATGTTTGCCTCATTTTTCCAAAAGGAAACCTAACACTTCTCGCTAAGCAGTAACCTGTTTTAACAGATCTGCTGTTACATGGAGGTTTTGAAATAATTTCCTCACGAAATTAAGTATTTCTACTTTCAGCTTTACTCTGTGCCTTGGTCAACACACAAATGACACTGAAATAAATTCTGAAATCACTAATCATGTGATAATTTCTATCATCTCTTTGAATTTAATTCACCCTACCTCATTGGATACCCATCACAGGATTATGTGCTCATTTAACAAGATAATCTCGTACTTGGCAGAAAGTGAGACCCAAAAGACTGGAAAGGAGCAAACAAATAGTGTGGTTTTTTCCTGTTTTGTTGTTTGAATACTGGGTTTTGTTTGGGGTTTTTTTGGGTTTGGGGGGAAAGAGGGATTATGTTGTAGGGGTGGTTTTGGTGGTTGTTGTTGTTGTTTTTGGCTGAGTTTTTCTAGGGAGTAGATGTAGACTCCACTGTTTTAGAAACAGTTTCAACTTCTGGAAAAATCTTGGAGCAAATAGTTGTATAAATCCATTCACAGACCCTCAAAGGTGGTGATTAGTCCTATGCAGCAGGGATTAAGAAAGAGTAAAAAATGTCATATCATAATTTTGTCTAAAAATATGTAACCAGTCTTATGAATAGCTCAGTATTATATATTTTAGTTAAACCTTGCTTGTCTTTCATAACTTGAGCAGATAGGAGAAAAAAGGCCTAACTGAACATGCTGTGAAGTAGGTGTCAAACTGATTAGCAGATCCAATTTAGAAAAGAAGCTCTCAATGGTTCAATATTGCGCTACCTGGTGTACTGAGAGGGTTTCCTCAAAAGTCTTCCCCAGGTCTGTTATTATTCACTCTTTTCCACATTATCTTGTCCAGTGGATTAGAGAAACCATTTATTAACTGTGAAGAGGATACTAAAGAGGTAAGTGCTGCAAGCACTCTGGAGGCTTAAGATTATACTCAAATCTTAGTAAATTAAGGAGACCACAGGAAAAAACAGGATAAAATTCAATGCAGACAAATGAAAAGTTCTAGCTCTAGGAGGGAATAATCAACAACCCAGAGCAGAGCACACAATAAGGAATGCCTGGCTGGCAGCAGCACTGGAAGAGGGTAACAGAACCAGGGGCTGCACAGAACCGCTCAGCATAAACCAGCACCATTTCTCTCACGCAACACCCTGTGCCTCAGAGATGCATCTATATTTTAAATGCATATAAAATTATTTATATGTATACATCAACAAAGAGGAGAGTCATGTGATCACAGAGGAGACAAATGAAACCTCTCTATACTATTTAAAATGATAAAATTTAGGCCATCTAAAATCCTATGCCCAGCTCCAAGTTCCTCAAGTAAGGAGCGAGCTGATTAGAGAGAGACCAGCAAAGTGCAATATATTCAGAAATTTAAAACAAATTGCCCTTAAGGAAAAAGCTAAAGGACTAGTGTTTAGTCTAAGGAAAAGATAAGGCAGATGCAGATCAGTCTTCAAATATATATGTTTGCTGCAAAAAATGAAAGGAATAAACTGCTCTACATGTCCACTGGGGATAAGAAAAGAAGAAATAGACTTAAATTGCATCAAGAGAGATTTGGGTTAGACATTAGGAAACGCTTCATTATAGTGAGGAGAGGGAGTGTTATCACAGATTGCCTGAGGAGCTCAAGGAACATCCACCACTGGAGGCCTTTGAGCAAAGGTTACAGAAATACCCCTCAGCAGTGGGTTAGAGCTGATCCTGCCCCAAGGCAGGTCCTGACCTCTTCAGGTCCCTTCCACTTCTGATTCCTGGGAAGCTTTTTATTTTTTTTTTGTCAGCCTTACTGAAGAGAAAGGAAATTATACACAGCACTTAAAGCAGTAAAACATCTATTCTTTTTATGCCATAAAGCATACTGTTAATAAATCCAATTATGTTTATGATCTTTTAATGGCACCACTTATGTCATAAAGATCCATGTTTGAAAATACAAATAGATATCTCTGCCCTACAGTGTAATACAACAGCATGAAAGCAAACTTACAGAAAATTCCAATTCGTTTTACGGCTCCTATTAAAATAATCTTAAAGCTAACTATAATACAAAGAACACCAAACTCAAGCATTTTTCATCTGCAAAATTCTACCTTCATATTCTTTACAATATTTTCACTTCACATTTTGTGTTTCACAAACAGATCCACTCCTTTCCTTGTTTACCACTGGCAACGGGAGGAAAGGAAGTTCTGCTCACAAGGGTATTCCTTTATAATGCAATCCAAAAAAAAAGCAAAAAAAACCCCACCAAAACCCAAACACAATGAGGTCTTGTTCCTGGTGTGATATTCAAAGAAATACAGAGTGATGTTATCAGAGTTCTGCCAGAAGAGTGCCCCAAGGAAATCAAACGTGCGTTCAGGCAAAAGCAAATCCACAGCAGTGCAACTTATGACAATGGCCCGTGACCAGCTGGGTTGGTAGAGTTTTCTATGACTAGAACTGCAGTCTTCCAACTTGCTTTTCTCCTGAGTAGCTAATGAGGGCTGTTTCTGGCAGGCAATAGATAGAGTCACACACTTCTACAAACCTCAAAACCATCTTTGCTACAGGTGGCAGGACTTTTCTCCCATCTCACAATTTCCGCAGAAGGCTTCTCTGCTGCTTCTGTTCACCCTGTATCTGTCCACTCACAAGACAGTCCTGAACTGCGATGCCTTTTCTTTTTACTAACCCATATAGAAATGCTACCCAGAATGTGCTTCTTGTCAGGAGAACCCACTCTAGCAGACCTTATTACTTCAAAAGGATTCTCTACACCACTAGTGGAAAGCTACAGAATCATTTTAAGGCACATCATCTCCCCCAGAGACTCAGTGACACCACAGACTCATAAACGAGTAACAATTCTAGTCCTGAGATACTACTACACACATTAGTCAATACTTTTCTCGGCAAATATAGCTACACACACACACACACGAAACGTGCTATGTTTCATTTAAAAATATTTTCATACATTAGCAGAAAAATTAGGAACATAAAACTGGAAGAGGAATTATTTTTATATCTTGGTATTGCAACTTGTAGATCTATTTGTGTTATAAAAAATATTTTCTTCTTCCATTAGCATACACTAAGACTTCACAAATATATAAAAATTAGACCAGGTTTTCCCTGGGAAAATTTTCCCAAAGGTTTCTCAGTTTTATATAGGAAATCAATTTGCATCTCTGATGACATAATTCAAATCAGACAGCACTATGTGGTTAGAAGGTAATTTACTCTTCTGCCGAAGCAATTTGATACTTGTTCTGATTTGTGATTTTCATTTTGTTTGTTAATGAAAAAAATTAATGAGCAATGTTACTGGAAGCACAACTCAAAGCTTTGGCATTATTAAATATGTTTGTAATATACTGTGCATTATGTTGATTGCGCAGTTGGAGCCAGAGCTTTGGCAGTCAAGTCACCAGTCAATCATTCAAACTGATAATGAACTCACAGGGTGGACACTTTGCACATACCTTTGCACTGATTTGTGTTTTTGTCAAGAATTGCCTTTGTGGATACAATTTTCCCGTACCTATGGAGAAAACAAAAATCAGAGGTACACGTTACTATATTTTAGTAAAGTACATGGTGATTTTTGCATGCATATATCACATACCCTAGGAAGAGGTCTAGAGCTCTTGAAAAATGTTCATCTGACAATCCTGGAGAGATCCCTTATGCCACCAGGTCAAACATCTCTAGAGTTCCCCTGAAGAGCGCTTGCCATGACCTGTCCATCTCTGGTCCATGCACTGCCAGCATAAATGCCAATCGTAGCAAGGATTTTAGAACACTGACACTAGTAGAGAGGCTTCTTTGACTAAATTAATTTTTTTTAAGTTTGTTTAGTTTAAATACAGATGGGCCACATTCCTTCAGGATTAACGAAAACACAGGAATGATGGTCACTTTTTATATGCGTGCACGCACAGCTGTGCTCATGTGTGCATCCGTGTCTATGTATATACACTCTATCTAGCTTGGATAAACAGAACCTTTGAGGTTTGTGTGCATCTTCCAGGTCTTGCCAAGATGAATGTTAACACTCATTTGAATTTACATCACCTGCCATAGATAGCATGGCACTGCACTGCAGTTCGATAGACTTAGCACAGTGAAGAGGGAATTTGGGCAGCTACTGCTTGTTATATAAAGCAACTAGACCATAAAATAGGTATCTGTGTTTACCTAACAAAGGTTAAGACTAAAAATGCAGACTTAATAGTAAGTATCACAAAATCCTGGTCAAAGAGCATAGAAGATGGCATTTATGGATGAACATAAGACATCAGAAGAATAAGTAAAATAATTTTATTTCTCAAATCACTGATATGTCTTGGTCTTCATTGAAGAGAACTTCCCTTAAAAATGCCCTTTCACACATTTTTTTTAAAAAGCATTTTTGATACTCTGATATATTGGGCTTTAATTTGGAGGACTTGTCCATGAAACACAAGTTTCTACATCTGCAAAGGACATATTTCTACAAAAGATTTAATAAAATTTTATCTTCTAATAGCAAAGCAACACCCATGGAAAATAACTAGCATCAATTATAAACCATCGAAATGCATGGTAGACAAATGCTTGTTTGGTTAATCTTTAATAACAGCAATATAAATTTGGTGTTTGTGACTTCTACTTGAAATCTAGAAACCAGAATGTGGAAAACCTTGCTGCTATTCCCTTCTCTGCCTCAGGAGGAAGGCCACAGTCTTCTCTGTCCTATGGGTCTGTAAACATACTCGGGAAATCAATCATAGAAAAAGAAAAAAAAAAAAAGAAAAAGAAAAACATACATACAAAAAAAAAAAAAAAAAANAAAAAAAGGTCAGAGAGACAAAGAGGGAATGATACCATAACTCAGAGTGTAAAAGAGACCCTTGGGTTTCAGTATGGGACCCAGAAAACACTTAAATACCTCGTGAAGGAGAGTAGCACCAATGGAAAAGACTGAGAATGGCCTAACTAAACATACTCTTTGATAACAGCAAAAATTTGAGCAATTTTGTGCCTGACAGAAAGTTCTCAGCTGAAGTTTCCATACTGCGAGTGACATGCAGTCACTCAGCTTAAGATGAAGGGCACTGTCTCCCCCTTTCTCTTTACTCTGCTTTCGTGAGTGATGCAAAGTGAGACTTTCCATTTCACTGTTTTTCCTTTCCCTAAGAACCCACAAAAGCATTTGTTTCCATTTGACTTTCATTTGAGGAGAAAAACCATGCTTTGCTTCATTTTGTTTCAGTCTGAAACCAGTCAGGAGGAGGAGGAAAAACTGACCTGAGGGCATTAACAATTTCTGTAAATTAAGACAAGTCCCAGTTCAGCTATCTTTTAGGAACAAAAAGAAGTCATACAAGCCTTCCTCCCCTTCACCACGTTCTTTTGCTGACTCTGTAGACCAGAAGGATTTTGGGCTCTGAAGGCAGGCGCAGTCTCTTGTTCACTGCACTATGATGGGTACATGGGCAGGTAGTTGAGAATTTATTTTGCCATAGCTGGCCCCACTCCAACCAAATACATAACAAATTTAATGTTAACCATGAGATCACATGCTTTTCTAACCTCAGGTGTTTCCAGAATTGGGGCCTTTATACTCACTCATGTTCCACTTAATTTTATAATTCTTCATGGTAGTACCTGAAGTTGACTTTGGCCTCTAAGATATTAGAGCACATGTATTAAGAAGGCAAAGTCAAACTCAAGTCAGTGATTTGTGGCTGTTCAGCGGGTCAACCTACCCACCAGGAAACTTGGCCCATGCGGTGCATCTTCATTTATTTGATTTATTTAGATTTAATATCAAATGCATGAAAAACATGCAAAAACAAGCCTATCTTGTACAGTAATGGGCCTCTGACAGATCTATGGAAAAAGAATCCAACAAAAATCATCGGCTAACCCACAACCTCAAATAAAACACAACCTTTACCTAAACTTCCGCCAACAAAAACTAACACCCAGCCTCCATTTCAGTTCAGCCACTCCTAATGAATTGATATGTTGTTTCATCCAAGTCACATGACACCTAGGAGTTTAGATTTCTTGCCAGCAGAGACAGGCATTTGTGGTTCCACTGCTTTTATTACAGATTTCACAGAGTTATTTGCTACGTACTGCGATCCTGCAAACACTTCATTACACTAGAAGTTTTACTGACAGAATTCGGTTCCGTTGAGGAAACGCTTCCCCCCCACATTCGAAGTTATGTGCACACCTTCATGTTTGCAAAAACAGGCATCAGAGTGGTAAGAGGCACCACAGTAACAAACACTGTTATAGGCAATTAGCCATATGTCGGCGATTTAGTCTACTGCTATAAACCCTGAGTGCTACCACAAGAAAGTAATTGGAATTAATTTGGACACTGTTTTCTAAATATTCCAAGTAATTATTCTACAGTAATCAGAACATCAGTTCTGATGAAGAATGTTAGTTTGTGTGCTGCGTGAAATCAAGAAGGTATTTTGTTCCTACAAACGCAGTCATGTTTCTTTCTCTCGTGTGAAGTGTGACATTAAGCTATAGCTCATCTCCAAAGTTGTTTGGCTTTCTGCTTGTTTTACCTTTAATCACCACTTGATTCACCCAGAAGTACAAAAAAATGTATTCAGTGGGAATGCTCACAAAAATAAGGATAAAATACATCACAAGAGTGTACCTCTTGTTTTCTTATATTTAAATGGAAATTATTATAAAATTCAACTGTCTGCACACCTGTGTTCTACAAACTACCGATATCATTGATGTAAAGAAAAAACAGGTATGGTCTGCTTGTCGTGAGAAAATGTGAGCACTACTTAATTCTCTCCTGAGTACAGTTCATGGAAGTACTCTTTCAAAGATATTGGATCAAAAATTCTGGCCATAAAAGGATGACTCTAGAATTGAGTTTACCTCAATGCCACATTATCAATCCTTCAAAATAATGGCTGTATTATTAAGGATAACCTACTGCATCACGCTATCCAAGGAAATAGACATAATGAATCAGAGAGATGGCTACCTCAAGAATGTGTCTATTGAGCATCTGAACTGAAATCGCTGTTCGAAAGGTTTCCAGACACTCTTCCTGAAGTGTTTTCTAAATGCATGGTAACCACAAACAAAATTGTTAAAGTGCTTTGAAAAATCCTTCTCATTGTTTATATTCAATTATGCTTTCAATTATTTTTTATGTAGTAATTTTCATGTAAAACCAGGTGGTCAGATTTTGAAAGAGCTTCCATGTCAGGAACAATTGCATGGACTAGGACTTCACCACATTAATGAAGAACCCGTGCAGTTCAATAGTGACTAGTTGTCTTCATTGTTTCTCATAATATGTAAGGACTGCCCAGAAAATTATAAAGTTTAAAATCTGCAGGTTCCTGAATGGAGAGCTGCTTGAGGAACTCATTGCCACAGCCCACACTGATGTCCCACAGAGACATCACTACAAAAAGCTATTGGACAGCTTCTAGAAAGAGGGAAAATCTGTCATGAAATTAAAAGCAAAGACACATTTGTGCCCTGGAAGTCACATACCATCAGAAACTGTGAGAGGATATCGGAGCACCATCATTACATGTTGTCCCTGTTTTACCATCAGGCACCTCCACAGCTGCTGAAACAAATTCCTATCTGGCCCAGCCCAGCCACTTTCTCATTCCAAGAAAACACTCAGCTGGGGGTGGAAACCCCTTCTTACAAACATAACCAATTTTACTTTCTCTCATATATATCAGTCTGGGGTGAAACTGTTGAAGTTGTCTGACATACACTATTAAAATTACAAAGGTCACTTAAAAACTCTTCAGTCACCAACAGCAGTAACTGACATCATGTCACACAAAAGGCAGAATAAGGGAAGAGCCCACAGAACTGTGCACAGAGAAACAATCTCCCTGTTCAGTCCTGGCTATAGAGCTATGTCAAAAACCAGTCTCGAGAGCCCCATTCCAAAGTGCCCCGCATTTTCAGACTACTCAGCAGACTCAGGAAACATGCAAGCAATGCAAAATAAGCCCTTAATGTATGTACATCAAAGCAGATCACATTAAGGGCTTTCAGGCAGGCGGTCGATCAGCACTTACAGACAAAGCTCAACGTGATCATTTCCAGGAAGTTATTTGATAACTGCTGTTAAAATGGAGATAGTTCCTGAAGGAAACCATTCAGCTGTGAGTGATACCCCTTAATCACATGATGCATGAACCTTAACCACAGCAAACGCCAAACAGAGAAGAATTTGCTGTCTCAAAGCGCACAGAGAATTTGAGCCATTTCTCCTCCTGCCCGTGGGAAGTTAGGGTGCAGGGAAGGTAAGCAGACAGCTAGGGTTAGGAGACAAGTGAGATTCAGCTAAGGACTAGCTCAAGGCAGAGGAGCCAGGTGCCACCCACCCCACTGCCGGCAGGCACCATGCCAAGAGAGGAAGCTGGCTGAGCAGCAGCTGTGACCAGGAGTTGCTGCATCAAAAAACGTATTTCCTAGGAGGCCAGGCTGGTGGGGGCCACTCAAACTTTTCAACTTTTCCATGTCATTATGGGAAACAAAACCTCTGGGACAGGCATATTCTGTCTTTCAAGCCAACCTTCAGGCTGGCCACAGCTAGTCCTGTAACACAAGATGTCTGTGGGACCAGACAGGATAAGTGTCTCACCACTCACCCAACTCTGTCCTGCATGTGTGCTGCCATCCTCGTCTACAAGGCAACGGGTGCACAGGCACAAATGAAATACAGCTTTTACCCAATTCCGACTACTGCTTGTATGTTTTAAAAAAAAGTGAAGTTTGGAATTGAAACTCAAGTAACCAGTGTACAGAACTCTTCCTTGCTTAGTAAAAACCAACGGAATTATCATGAAATTTCCAAGTTCAGAGCTTAATAATTATACCCCCAGCATTTGAGTTCACTAAAGGCCTCAAGCATTACTCCGAGTACAATCCACCCAACTGAAAACAGTCTGCATTTCTGGGCATTTAGGTAATGTATGCTTTTATCTTGGGAACTTTTGTACTGGGATGAATTTGACCAGCAGTAATTGGATTTAGATAAGCAACTCTGAGGCTCTTTCATTCTTGTGAATTAATATCTAAATAGCATAACCAGGTTTATTTTGTTTAAAGAAGACTCTATTAGACAAACCATGGATTTTTGAGAAAATAAAGCCCACATTATGAAGACCTAAAGTATGGGAAGAACGGCTGTTGAATTTCTTGGAGAAACATTTTTCCTATAATACACTGCAACATGAACTTAAAACATCCAAATAAACACAAAGGGGAAATTTGTTCCAAAAAAATTTTTTTATATTTGCATGGTAATTTCTGGGCGTTTCATCTACTCCATGGCATTTTAAATGCTTGCATTTTTTCCCCAGAATATAAGACATTGCTATTTTGTCCTTTAACAAAGACTGAATTGCTTTGTTGCCCTTTCGCTGTATATTATTTTTAATTTAAAAAAAAAAACAAATAAACCCAAAAAAACCCCCCTCCAAACCTGAAAAGCTAAGACAAAATTCTTATATTCACACAAAAATACAACAACAAAATACATGCTACTCAGAGCATCTCACACAGACCAGTGCATGGCTTGGGGAACAAACAGAAGGAGCTACTTGCAGGGAACCGATGGTGTACTGGACTGACAAGACCATGCTTCTGTAAGAGTTTAACATTTGGATGCTCTGTCTTCTCTAATTACTTTGGTCTGGCTGTCATGTTTACAAAAATCATTCCTTCATTCAGTAAGATACAAGCTTTTGACACTGTCTCTCACAGTATCTCGCTAGACAAAATGTCCAGCACACAGCTGGATAAACACATCATGCAGTGGGTCAGCAACAGGCTCATGGGCTGGGCATGAAGGGTTATAGTGAATGGGAGGACATTCGGCTGGACACGGTCACCAGTGGGCTTCCACAGGGCTCCATCCTCGGCCCAGTGCTCTTCAACATCTTCATAAATGACTTGGATGCAAGACTGGAAAGGATACTAAGTTTGTGAACAATACAAAATTGGGAGGAACTATTGGTTCCCTCAAGGGCAGAGAGAGCTCGAAAACTTAGAGGGCTGGGCAATCACCAAAAGTATGAAGTTTAACAAGGGATAGTTCCAGATTCTGCACTTAGGACAGGGCAGCCCTGAAGGTACAAACAGACTGGGGAATGAGGTTCTGGAGAGCAGCGCTGTGGAAAGGGACCTGGGGGTTCTGGTCAATGGCAAGTTGAATGTGAGTCAGCAGTGCCCTGGCAGCCAGGAGGGCCAGCCCTGTCCTGGGGGGCATCAAGAACAGCATCACCAGCCAGGCAAGAGAGGGGATTGTCCTGCTCTGCTCTGCACAGGGGTGGCCTCACCTCAAGTGCTAGGGGCAGTTTTGGGTGCCACAAGGTAAGAAAGGTATAAAGCTATCAGAGTTTCCAAAGGAGGGCTGTGAAGATGGTGAGGGGTCTACAGTGAAAGCTGTATGAGGAGGGGCTGAGGTCTCTTGGTCTGTTCTGCCTGGAGAAGAGGAGACTGAGCGGAGACCTCATTGAACTTCCAACTTCCTTGTGAAGAAGAGGAGGGGGCAAGCACTGATCTCTTCCCTGTGGTGACCAGTAACAGGATGCAAAGGAATGGCCTGAAGTTGTGTAAGGGGAAGTTTAGGTAAAGGTTCTGCACCCAGATCATGCTAGTGAGTCTCTTCCAATTCAAAAAATTCTGTGAAGTTAGTAAAGAAATTTAGACTAATAACTTGTCCAAGAGTTTCAGAAACACCACAAAAAAAGGGATAGGGACCACTTAAATCTTTTGTTTGTACATCTAAAACAGCCTTGGACTTTCAGAAGGGATCCTGAGTCATTAGCACCGAATTCTGAAAGGACAGCTCAGCAGTTTTGAAACTCAGACCTCCTATTTCTGTTCCTAACAGCACAGTTAGAAGCCTAGTTTTAAGCAGACAGTAATGAACATTGCAGCATGTGTGAAGAGTGAATTTTCAAGAGAATGCAAGCTGATTAATCACTAAAACGACATATACGTATTCAATAGTATCTTCTGGTACAGATATTTACTACTAAGGGTGTAGTGATTTCACTCATACATGGGCCTATTAGTCACCATCATCCCGCATCTGCAGAAAAAACATTTTTCAGAACTAGGAGAAGAAGCTACAAAATCCATAAAATAACTATGTTATATAATATGTCTATAAACACTATTATTACTTTAGACAAATAAAATCCAAGATCTTACCATTTTATTGAAGACCAGTTCCACGTTAGGAAGAAAGAACCTCAAAAGCTATTTCAGATTATGGATCATGCCATTTACTTTAACACTGCATTTACAGATCACATTCAGAAGTCCTGCTTTCCAGAAGATGCAAGCACTATTTATCTCAAATCACATTGCGCTAATACAGCCCTAGAAGGCTATATTAAGTGCTTTGGTGCTCTTTTATTGAAAAATAGGGAAAACTTGGTTGTTTTAGTGACATTTGACTCTTGTAAAATTTCAACAACCTCAGAAAGATAATCCTGTAAATAAAGAGGCATGTAAAGAAACACCTATAACTAAAAAATTCTTCTGCTGTTAAAATTCTAGCTTTCCTTTCCAAAGGAAAATCCTCTGCTATTAAAGCCCAGGAATGTGTCTTGCCTTCACCATCACTAAAATGAAAGACATGTCTCACATTAACATTAGAAAAGTATTTACAAGACAACACATATATTTACCAAGAAAGAGAGAGTCATACTTCGTATTCAAACTAATCTGCATCTATATACTTCTACAATATATGAACCTTCATCTCTGCAAAAACAGTTCCATATGAAAGTGTACAGGCTTGAAGACTTACTGCAATTGTTTTAAGTACTTGGGAAATTAAACCAGGTAAAACAGACGTTAAAGTAAATGAAATTTAAACAGACACAACATTTATTGGAACAGTCAGACCTTGAACTTTCAGACCTGCAAGATGTGTATAATTTTAGTAGTTCACAGGTAATTTTTCTGTAGCCTTGTTCCTTTCCTTGCCAAAATCAGAAGAATTTTTTGTCAGCATGTAAATGAAATTAAGTGGTTTAATCCAACACTTGCAGAAATCAAAGACATTTTTTTCGTTGCCTTCAGTAGGTACAACCTTAAATCCTACTGACAGAGTTTATAATAAGGCTATAGGTTTGTCACACCCTTGTTACCCAGAGCAGACTAAAACATCACTTACTAATGTGGCACTCCCCACAATAGCCTGATATTTTACAGAGTTTTTCCTCAGTCTGCTGCAAGTAAGACACTTGGCTATTAGCTGCAGTTTCTATTCTAAACGCTGTTTATTCTTAATTAGTGCTATGTATAATATTCATATTAAATCTGTATATTTAAATATTAAAGCTATTTAAGACTATTTAAAAATTGATTACATTATTGTATATCATATTAAAATTATGACATTCATGTTTTTACTTTGATAGAAAGCTATGTTTTTCCCTCACAGTTCTGCCATGACAAATAACCAGTGTCAATAATTAATTAGCAAAATATTCTACAGTTGCTAAATTAAGTATGGTAAACAAAATTCATGCATAAATTAATAACTATGATTTCATGCCGTACAGTTCAGTTCTTTTTCTGGGCCATCATTAAATCTTCAATTACTAATTATTCCACATTTTCAAGAATTCAGACGTCTTAAAAAATAAAATGCAACTTTCGTTTGCAGACATTTAGCAGTGCCTCTAAACTTTCTGTATGATAGGAGGCACTATTGTGAAGAGAGTTTAGGGACTGAAACCCTTCACAGAATGAGATGTGGTTTGCTGTAGCCTGTCACAAATGCTAATGCCAGGCATACCCTAATTTTCAAAGGGCAATGGATTTATAAAAAGTCCAAACATTTTCTACTATAAAGACATTGCTCATTGGCATTAGAAATAAAAAATGAAACAGTTCCTCAAAGTTGAAGAATTCCCTCTGTTCAACAATTAAAGTATTTTAGATATTGTGGAGATACCCCCCCTCTCCCCCAACATATCATTCCAACGTGTAGAATTTATTTACTTTGTATGTTCTAGCATGCTGTGCTGTCTTGAATCCGATTTCCCATTCACGGCCTTGCTTACTTACGGAAGATTCATTGTTAAATTACAGTTGGTATGAACCAGCATGCCAGCATACCATGATATTAATCTCTGAAGTGTTCAATCATTTAACAATAGCCTCATTATTCAAGGGAACTCTGAGCATTCAGTTTGTGAAGATTTTCTGACATTTCACTAAAACAACTTACTCTTAAAAGAATTCAATGACTGCAACATATTGTTATATATATATCTAACATATACATATGTGCCTCAATCAGATGGTTCCTCTCTAATAATAGAAAAAGAAGAGGAATTAAAAAGAAAGGGAATTACAGATAAAAGCAAGAACTCCAGCTACCACCAGGGACCGTGAACTCAAACTGATAATTTAAAGTTAAAGCATTTTATAGGGTTCACACAGAGGCCACTTGAGTCAAACGTGTGAGTGAGACTTCTTGAGTTCACAGAGCTCCCATTTCATTATTTACAAGTTAGAAAAATCCAGGTGTTTGGGTTGTCTTTAGAAGCAATACAGTTTTGAGAGAAACTGTTTCTTCAGTATTTTACAATGCAAAATACATCATTCAGTAACTACATCACAGAAATTATTATTTTTCTTTAATATATTTATTTTAATCTTTTTCTTTCCAGGGCTGGAATGTCACAGTTATATTCATTTTCCAAAGGCTGAACTTTGACAAAAGTGGCAGAGAGAAGCACATTTTTTTCTGCCTAAAATTTTCAAGAAGAAACAACAAGAGCTTGGATTTGGATTTTTACAATTATGCGGGCAAAAGTTCACACTGCTTACCCAGAATTGGGACAGAATATCTCTGGGTTTGAGTTCCTTTGAATTTTAATTCCTTCTAGTATATTTATAAAAGCAAAGATTTTTTAGTCCATTTATTTGTATAACTCCAACATAAAGACGGGCTTGGGAAAGTGTGTGAAAACAGATTCGATAAGCTATTTGTTCATGATATTTTTAAATACTCATGCACATGTACAATTTCAGGCATGTTGAACTTAAACAGGATGAACCACATTTCTCAAGGTTAAATTATGTTTGTAGGATCATAAATTAATGTGCTTGTTTGGTGTGGAAAGTCCTCCTTACAGCCTCAACATAGCATACAGATGTACACAGGACACACAAGTGCATGTTCCCAGTCAGCCAGGGCTTTGCTTTCCTCAGTGCAAGGCCTATAACTAACACAGTAACTAGTTTTAAGAAGACAAATCTGGTCTGGCTGGTAACTCACCACAACTCTTAGGTATTCACCAAAAGCTTCTCTTCAGTGATAGTTATGTCAACTATTAATTAAATTCAAACTAGGTGAAGCTGCCTAACATGCAATATAGATATACAATTTATGAATCATGTAATAGTATTTTTTATGTTTTCAAATCCACTAAAAACTTGAAAGTGAATGCAGCATAAAACAGTAACCTGATACAAAAACACATCTGCAGGTTTAAATAGATATTTCGTTTAGAGTCTTTGTCTATCGTATAAACAATTCTTCACTCTTTTATTATCCAAAGACAGACGGACGTATTTGAACATATTAGCCTCGCTATGTGAAGTGGATAAATATCTTTGGAGAGGGACAGCTTATTAAAAACTGCACTTTGGATCAGACTCTTGCTTTCCAGAAATGTGGTACCCTTCTGCTGGCTCCAACGGCTGCCCTAATTTACACTGGTGTAGCAATTGCCTCATGTCTTTAAGTGTTGAAGTTCTGCTTTAAGAAAACATCAAGAGGCAGGTTGTGCAGCATAATTAGCACATCCTGTAGCTCTCTGCTTATCAGTCAGCACTTCCAAGCCTAAGAAAAATGAAATTTTAGTTAACCAAAATCTCATGGACACCTTGGCCACGAGTCTTCTACAGAAGAAAAGCAAACACTGGCAATTGTTGTGCTCTGCCGTGGTTCAGTTTATGCTCAAAAACAGCCAATGAGATAAATTGGGAAGGGATGAGACAAATCATGGGATTCACTAAAGAAATAAACTCTTTATATCCATTTAGTCTTCTGACCTTAAAAAGACACTTGGTTGGTCCTGCTAGGCAGAACTCTAGATGGAAAGCAATGAAGAAATGCATTGTAGTCCATCCTTTCTGAAATATCCATGGGTAGATCTACAGAAAGGCACAAGAACTTAAATATTTTATGTTTCTGATGAAAATTTTACCCCAGGAACAAAAGACTCACTGAAAAAACACAGTGAGCCCATTTTGAAATCTGACCAGCAATGTTGAATTTGGAAGCAATTTAGCTTCTGTTGCTCGGGAGCCCTCAAGAAAAGACTTTTGTATATTACTGGCTTCAGGCATCTTCAAATAAACTAATTAAATAAGATACAATCCTCAAAGCATATAAAGATATACACACGGAAAATCTGAGCCCTCATTCTGAGTATTGGGCATACTTTGAGAGAGAGAGAACTGTGATTCACTGGGATAAATCCACATCTTCCTAAAACTGGTCAGGGAGCATAGCACTGTCAATTGCTCTTCAGTGCACAAGAAAAGATTATGAAATTAATTTTGGTATTAAAAAATTACAAATACATATGAGATGTCCTTTTCCTTTTCTTATATATTTCAAGCCTTTGTGATAGGCTATATTTTCTTGCTCTTCTCAAGAGTCATGAGGGAAAGAAACCTACATTTTTATAAGAATTGAAAGCTGAGTTCTCTACCTTATCACATGCCTAAGGAACTAAGGGTTTAAGAAACAAATACTGTGAACCTAGCAATAAAATTCTGAGGCATGGCAACACCAAGGGCTACGTCTTCATCAAATATTAGTGAACAACCTCAGCTAGGGTAAAAACACTGCTTGACAGTTGCATGGTTTGGGTCCCAGAAAACAATCCCAAGGAAAACAAAATTATAGCAAGGAACAAATCCAGCCTGTGATCTATTCCCCACTTTACAAAAAGAGCTGGATTTAACAATAGATCAAAACCCCGGTGCTGACACCTCTCACTTACTCCTATCACACACATAAATTACAAGTATATCCTATACAGATAAATTATATTCCAGCATATATAATCTGCCAAAGGTGCTGGGTTTAAAAATTAGTAACACAAAATTTACCATGATCACCTATAGCAGCAAGGTGCCTGCTTTTTGAACATCCCATCAGAAGCAGCGAAAGCACAAAACCTATGTAAAAAGATCACAGTCATTCTTTGTGGAGTCAAAGATACATTCTACAAGAAACAAGCAAAGATTCTGCAAATATTTACAACTGTGCATGACTGAATTCATATCCTGGACAGTCCTGAATGCACCCAATGGCCAGCTTTCATCAACCTAGCACTTGCAGTATCAGACTATATATTTATGCATTCCTGAAACATCTGATTCATCAACAGCATTTGCACTCTTTCCTCCCCCTTACTCAGACCTTGGGAGTTTCTGACCCTTTCCCCTTCTGCTGTTCAAGAAAGGAAGTTCTCAAAAGACCAACATCTTGAATGAGAAGCCAAGGCAAAAGAAAAGGTCTGCTCTAGTTACTCATTTCCCATATGCTTTTGCCCTTCGCTTTACTTGGGCTTGCTCCAGAGACCACAGAGATCAAGAGAAAAACCTGTGGATTCACCTTATTTTGCAATTTCTGAGAGCCATAAAATGTTACTCTACATGCAACATTCCATTTTGTAAGACAATTTCCTATGTTCAGACTTTAGTTTCTGTTTTATTCCCACATTCTCAGGACAAGAGTTTCTTTGTTGAAGCGTCCATGTTTATGGTATGTTATCTTATCTCTGGCTTAGCCTTTAATATTGAGCAGAGTCAGAAAAGAATCGTCCTCTTGTTTGAGATGCAAAGATTTATGTCTGCTTACATTTTTAAGATACACAAACATACAAACATACTTCAAAAAGTCTAAGAAAATATACTCTTATTAATGCTGATATCTGAATGATGATATTTAACACCAGTTACAGCTTAGTTCCCTTATCTCCCCTGTGAAATAGCTTTTTCCGTAGGATGCTGTCATTTTACTCTCATAACAGAGCTTGAAAAAACTTTTTCCAAGTTTCCGCAAAGGGAACAGCAAGTTTGGATTAGAAGGAAATTCACAGAAGTGAGAGTGAAGCAAACTCTTAGAGTGTGGGGGAGAATTTTCATATCCACAGGGCCGCCCAAAGTTGAGAGAGACACTCAATGTCGCAGCAAAACTGATTCAGAGACGAGACACAAAAACATAAGAGTGGAGCATGGCAGAAAAATTCAGGCCCTAGTCTGAATTCCAAAGTGCACCTGCACATGGTGAGGAACACAAGGACCCGTCCACACCACAGTCATGCCAGTTCTGCAGGAGACCACGGAGCTACCTCAGCTGGCTTTAACCTGGTCCCAGGTTTCACTGCATGGCTCTAAACCCCAGAAGCATCTGTAATAGGGGCTCCTTCAGGAATTGCACACTGTGAATGTGAAATGCACAATATTGACTCAGTTCTATATGTTCGTTCTCCATCTAAAAGAAAAATGCACTTTAAAAAAGAAAAATGAATCACCATTTGTTTAAACCCCAGGCAGTGTTCTCCCCAACCTCTCCATGTCCCCCATCCCTGACCTTCTCCCAACGGCTGATTTCTCTCCCACCTCTAAGATTAGTATGTTCAAGACCTGCTCAATTTTGACAGGGGGGAAAAAAAAAGCCACCTTGAACAGAAAGCCTTTTGAGTCTTCACTTACTTTTGAAGCCTTTGTATTTTTTAATCCCTGCTCTGCCAATTTTGTCTCCCTTTCCCCTCCTCCCTTCAGTGGAAATTTTCTACTCTTTACAAGTCTGTCTCTCTGCAGAAAATTGATTTCCCCTAGGATACAGCCATCCTACTGTTCTATGCATGGTCATTAATGACCATCCTGTTCACCACAGAGACAGACAGACACGGTGGCACTCCTCCCCAGCTCCTTAGCACAGAAAGCACACAGGGAAAAATCGTAACAGCCTCAGAGCTCAACCATACCAAGAGTTCATCGTCCCCAGAAAACACCATACAAAATCCCCAAATGAGCTATTACGAGAATAAAATGATTCTTGCTGGTTTCTGTCACTCTTTACTTCCACTGCACTAGATTGAATTTTTTTTAATCTCTCCCAGGTAACAACCCTTATGTAGTTTCCTCTCTCCCAGAGGAGGTAGTTCCCTTCTTCCCCCACATGGGAACAAACCCTAATCAGATGTTACTGGGGCTCATCTAGGTTTTACTTGGGTACTGGCGCCAGGATATCTGAGGGCAGAATGCATTTCAGCACAGATTGCACAACCTTCCTGAAGATGCGAGAGCATACCTTGGAGCTGCACTTTTTGCCATTTTAGCTGCTTTGCAAGTAGTGTACCTGCTGGCTCCGCCGTCCCTGGGAAATCTGCCTTCTCACATCTGACTGCAGTGAAGTCCCATCCTTGGAGTGCCAGACAATTGTCCTCTTAACTCTTGGTGTCTCTGATGCCAGTGGGTAAAATAAAATGACTGTACTCACAAAACAGCTTAAGCCTTCTCTATAAACATCTTGTGGATAGACTCTAAATTGATTCCCTGTCTCATCCTTCCCATTGTCCCTGATGCTACGGGGAGGTACAATGGAGGACTCAAAGTCACAAGCTACATTACTAGATTCAGCAGGACCAAAAATAAGGAAAAATATTAATAAAGCCTAAAGATGGATATAGAGCTGGCTTTTGTGTAGTATTCAGCTTGGTTCCAGTAAATTTACATTAAATAAACAGGAGCAATGTCTTTAAATCAAAAGGTAAATTTTAAACAAAAGAAAACCATTTTAGTGACTGTTAATCAGAAAAAAAAAAACCCTCTAAAAATTAGTTCTGAAACTGGAAGAGGGCCTTAGCTACTGAACTGCATCTTGATCTGAAAAATGTCAACCCAGTGAATGCCTGATGCCACACTTTAGAAAAGCTGGGGTGGGGAAACTGCCCAAACCAAGAAATTCATATTTAAATCTCACATTGTCCAGCTACACTTTGTACATTGTGCCGTGATTTCTTTATATAACTCTCGCTAATGCTGGCTGATATTAACCAAGGAAATCCTCTGCATACAAACAGGACAATCCACCCCACAGTAGGTCCCATAAAATCACATGCTCTGTGAAAATTCCCAAATACCTTGACACAATATGGGTGAGTTACAGATAAAGTTTCAAGCCTGAACTCCATAATTTCCTGTCTTTTGCTGGTCTACGCAGCTCTTTAATGTTACGTTAATATCATTTTTGTGGGTGTGATTGAATTACCCGCCACTCCTGATGCCAGCATTAGTGGATTTCTGTGTAACAGGAGAGCAGGCTTTACTGCTCATACTGTTACTAAATACCATTAAGCAGAGCAGCTGCAGCCCTCCTGATAGCAGGACTGGAGGGCTACCTCATTAGGACGGGACAAGCACTTTACTGCTGGCACACAGCCTGAATCCCACGAGCCCTCAGCATGTCCGAATTGCCTCGACGTCCCCACCAGGCAGCCTGCCACAGCATATCCCCCGGCCAAAAAAGGTCCCCAGGCCTCTAAGTCTGCTGAGGTGCAGAGATCTCTCTCAGAGGCTCAGTATCTCCAGTCCTACATGATGCTGCCGTGACTTGGCAGCTTGAAAAGATAGACATGTATTTACTTGGCGACCTTTCGGCTCCAGGTGCAACAGAGGGCTGCTAAACTCTCCACTGAGAGCACGCCTCACACACTGGTGACAGCTACTAACTAGTGGCACAGTGCTTTAAAAATCCCTTTCCAAAGTCTTTGTGGAGAGATTAAAATGCCACAGGTACGTGAGTTGTAAAAACTCCATGGCATCCTCCAAAGGGAGATTTAACATGAGTTTCTCATCAATACCCTTGTGCTGCTAACCAGCACCTACTAAGCAAATTATGAGCCTGACTACTCTGCACACACATCCCTCTTTAGAGGAGGATTGCGTTAGGGAAGAAAGGGGGGGGGATGAGGAGCAATGCAAAAAAGAATGAGGGAGAATGAGAAGTTTACATCTGTTCCACGTAGTTGGCTCACTACACACTGACAGACAACATCACCCAAGCTGGTTCAATGAGCTGTAGTTACACTTCCTGCCATTCTACATCACCTCTTCTTCACCACAAAATGCCTGATGCTGCCTATAGTTGACCAGACTTCTATACTTGACCAGAAGCAGTGGGAGATTCATCTGCTAGCACTGAACCAACAGCAGCCCCATATACTCAAGAGACCATGGGAACAGCATGGCTGGCACACAGGAGGGACAAGAAATATGGTCTTGTGATTGCCCAAAATTCTTGTTGCTCTATATCTAAGTTCAGTAAGAACCAACAAACAAACATAGGAATCTAGTAAGAACTAACAATTGCAAATCCCATGTTATAAAAGAGACGTTTTTTCTTGCCACTCTATGAAAATAGAGCTGGAACAACTACAATCTCTGAAAGTGCTGATAGCATTTGACAGCTGTATCATTACAACCTGTCTCACATGTCTATAAGACCTACTAACAGTTATGTTTCTAGTCCAATTCTTATGTTAGGCAATGACCAAAATCATGCCCTGCTTTCATTTAAACCCCACCAATGACTTGGTCGTTTTCCATTTTTTTCCACCATAGGCATCAGTTTTCCTTTCCATCTAGAAGCACTTGCCTTGAGTTAATTTTATTCTGAGTCAAGAGTTGAATATGAATCCTTCAGGTCCTTGAACTGGCTGTATGTTCATATATGTGATAGGAATTCATTTGTTAAAAGGCACTTCACTTGCTCCTAAGGCACTTCATTTGTTCCTAAGGCACTTAATAAACTTAATATTGAAATATTTGTGCTAAATTATTCTAATTAAAAAGACTTCCTAGCCATAGTCCATTTAATTGGCAATTCTAAATTTGGTGTTGATTTAAGTAAAGCAGAGGAGACCTGATTCATTAAAGGTGAGTAGAGAAATTGTAAGGTGTGGCTTAGACCCAAATTCCTTACTTTTAAAAATTAAGCTTCAAGAGTCCTGCATTTTTCTCATTCTATGGAGTTTTGTTGCTCACAGCTGAGGATGGACAGACACATGATTTACAATTAAAGGCAATCAAAACCTCAGAAGTTTAGAGATGATCTTCTGCTTCTGACATAATGCCAGTACCAGCATTCTGTGATCTCCACAGAGCACATGTGACACCTCCTGACACTCCTGCTAAGACACTACAGCAGCTTTTGAGTATCATTTCTCCTGCTTAGGAACACAGATGTTCCAGTAATACATTTCATCCACTTAAGGACACATACGAACATACATAAACTAAATATAATACCGAATGTCCATAAACATGAAATAATTAGTTTTAAAAACATTTAAATGATGCCTGCAGTCATTGATGAAATTATCTGAAGGCTGGAGAAAACTATCTTACAATCAGAGACTTAAACTGCTCCATCTATTTGGATTCTTAAAGAAAAAAATCTGGGAAGTGACTGCGTAAGTGCATCTGGGAGAAGAATGGAGCCAGAGAATCAGAGAGATCCTTAATCTCATGACACCAAGAACAAACAGTGAAAAATTAAGACCAGAAATTTGATTTGCAAGTGGGTTAGAAATTCTGACCAGGGAACGCAGTTAACAGGAACAAACTCTTAGCAACAGTGGTGAGTTTGCTATTGTTTTCATATCTTCAGTTCCAGAGTGGGTGCTTTTCTGGAACACATTCTTTACGTCAAAATAAATTGCCATGTTTAGCCCAGGAGCAAAGAAGGGAAATTTAAAGATCTGAATCAACCAGAAAATTATAGTCAACTGTCCCTTGGTCTCTTCTGGATCTTAAATTCTATGACTTTGTGAATAATTTTATCCCTTTTAATTATTAGTTTCCTACTATAAAGAAGCTAAAAAGTTAATGTTCTTCTTGAATCAATGAATTACAGAAAATAATTGAAGTTTCATAATTGGATTATAACCCCAGGAGAATATGGAAATGCTGAACTGGGAAGCTGAAGCAAGGAAAGCATGTCTGTTTTCTTTTTTTTTTATGTGATCACCAGGCAGTAATAGCCATAAATGCTTCACTTATTACCTGTATTGCACTGAAACAATAACATGCCTGAGATCCTGCAATAACTGCTATTTGAACAGACTGCTGTGCTTCCATGAAGCTTCCATGGACTTTGGTGTCTGTGGGCAGAAATCTTATTTCGGACTAGGTCCTATAATTTCACATTGCTATTGCCTTCATTGTTTTATTTAGGGTTGCCCCCCAAGCTGTGGCTAGATACCTTCCAAGAGAACCAGAATCTAGAGGTGTCCATGTTCCCTAGCGCTCATGATGGGGTCACAGAAGATACATGCCCAAGATAGAGAAAATCTTTTTAGATCTCTGTCAGATCAACATCTTTTAAAAATTAGGCTGAAAACATTTCATCTTTCCTGGCTCTGTTTATAACAAGGCAAATAGAAAAACCTCTGACGTAGTTGCAACGATTCTAAGAAATTCCTTCTCTAGCGAACATATTTTAAAAAAATTAAAGCCTTTGCAGTTTTTAACACAAATCTAGTAGCAACACTTGTCACACAAATAATTCTGGGAAGTTACCAAATACTTGGAATGAGGACATTGCATGCTACATAGCACAGAGCTCTTGTCGATGCTTGTTTGGAATGGTATGAGAAAGTCTAGCGGCTGAACACAATGACATTTTTGTTTTCGTGCTGATAATATTCAATAGCTTTGCCACCAAAGTTGGCCTGCCACTTCCCCTTGCATAGAAATTGCAGGCATGCACTAACGTTTTTGCCATTAGCTGGAAGCAATGCCCAGGTTATTCTTGGTTTGGGGAGGGGGTTGTTAAGCATAGCTGGTATTGTTTCCTTTCAGCAAAAGCTTTAGGACAATGTATTTCTCAAACAGAGCAGAACATTATCTGCGTCATACCTTCAAGGAAAAGGTTACAGAAACATTTCTGCTACACAAATGTCAGAACATGAACAGCATGTCTCCATCTTCTCTCAGAAGCTGGTGACTCCTAAGGAGTATAAATCACATGCCAGCCACAGAACTTCTGTCTCCACTCTCCGCACATGTAAGACAGCAACTGGCTCTGCTCTCCCACTGCTGCCATCAACTCTCAAAGGATATGAGATCAGAAAGACACACCGAACCTGACACCATGGAATTTAGGAGAACAAACACCAAAAATGCAGACAAATCTAAAACACATGGATAAGCTTCAAAACAGGAGAAATAAAGATAACCAGAACTTTCATTGCCACTAAAAAAACCCCAGCAAAACACCACTATGACTTAAAGGACAGCAGTGAAGCAACCTTTATCAAAACAACAGCAGATAAACCAGCCCCCTCTCTGGAAATCAGAAACCAAGTATCAGTTTTACAAGACACCTTGAGGGGCTGGAAAATTCAGACTGTTGAGACATCCATAGTTATGAAAGCCTTTTCACAGAGCAGCATCCACATTACAAAAACAGACACGTCCCACAGACATATAGTGGAAAGCCTATCTTTCCTTTGGACAGTTTCTGGCCATGAGCACTTTCAGACTCAAATGGCTACCTCAGTAGCCTCATGAATGGATGGTGATGCCATGGTTGACTAGCTGCATAAAAAATACGCTGGAAAAGTGAAGAAAGAAAGAGGACAAGGAAAGACTGGAAAGACATACATCTCAGAATAGGTCAGAAGAAGCTCATTAAGCGTGTTGCCCTCCTATCTCAACACTCCCCCTGCACAGTAAGCAAAACAAGTGGCTGTTATGGTCATGCCGTTCACACTGCTACACAGAAGACTCAATATTTCTGAGATGTCTTTTTAGTTGTGGTTTGTTTGTTGTTTTTTTTTCTTTTTCTTTCTTTTTTATTCCACAAGGACTTTAATTAAAATTCATCAGATGAAATATTTTCAGCAGCAGCATCTGAAAATGCTACCTCCTCCCATATCTTCCATTAAATCAGGTTCACCCAACTTGAAAGGAGATGAGAAACTCTCACTGACACTCTGTCACACTCCAGTGAAAAGACAGGCACATTCAAAACAGAGGAGAGTGCAGGTGTTCATTTATTACTTTACGCAGATTATTTTTCTGCCTTTCTTCCTGACAATGGGAACGTTCACATCCCAGATGGAGCTCTCTGTAGTGCTGTGGGCATTTGCTGACCTAAAGTTTTGTTTTCCCTGATGAAAGAGGCAAGGTAAGAAGAGGATTGGTTCATTGACTATTGAGGCAGCTTTAATGTTTGTTTCTAACAATAGAAGACGTTTGGGGATTATTTCAATGGGAATGAACGTACAAATAATTTTTCAACAGTATCAGGTAAAGGAGAAAAAAACCCGTACACATCCATGCCCATATTTACACACTGTAGAGATATAATATTCATATAACTGACTGCAAAACTGCAAAGAAACTGATTTCAGAAACCAAGATGTTGTTCAAAGGAAATACAAGGTCACTGCCTTGCATCATTTCAGATCTAGAGAGTAACCCCACAATGTTCCTAATAGCACTGATAAGCATCATCACTATGAAGATGTCTTCAATGCAAAAGTTAACAAATTATGTCCACAGCATCAGGTTTCTCTGCTTTTAGGCCTACTTTATGCATCCTTAGCAGTCACTATTTGGCTCCTGATCAAAAGCATTTTGACTTTAAAGAATTAACCTTCTTTCCCCACCCTTTCCCTCTTAATAAACTTTTCCTAAAAGTCCATGATATAAAGAACTTGAGAAGAATACAGATTTCTCCAATCTAACCCATCAGTGTGTTTTTCTCTGGTCTGGAGACACAAGCATTAACAAACAAGAGGAATATACTCGTGTAGTTCTCTCCTTGCTTTCCACCAGCACATTAGTCCAGCGGGGTACCTTTGCTGTGCTTGGTCCAGCAGTACACCCTTCTTAGGACTTTGCTTTCCTTATTTTACTTGAAATAACAAAGAAAATCCAGGGGAGGGGAGAGGAGGAGTTTTGTTTTTTTTCTTTTTTTCCCCTCAAGAGTGGGCATTTCTTTAGTTCCCATGAAGACTGATCTCTTCAGCAGATTTCATAGCCATTCCCAGTTCTCGTATTACCAGGATACACTGAACCAAAATATCCACCAAGATTTTAAGCAGGAACTATTCCCTGTGACACCACATGGTTCCTATATGAGCTAATCCCACTGAGTGAGGCTCTCACCTTCATGCCCTCTCAGTCTCTGGTATATCAGAGAGCAATGGTGCCAGCTGATATTAATTACAGGAGAGACGTAGGTTGTGGTTCTCTTTGAATTAATATGGAAGACAGAGTGCACATTGCTTTAACATACAGAATGTTACAGAATGCAATAAATTCCTTTACCACTCCAAAGATGACTTCCTAAAAATTGAGGAGCAGACACAGCCTAATACTCTGTACGTCTGTAAGTCTCAATTTGGGTTTTGTTTTCACCAGGGTTGGGATGAGAACATGAGTTTACACCGGGTACAAATTTTGTCTGACTTGATTGTGGAACAATAGATTTACTGCAGAGATTCTTTTGGTCTTTTCGGTTCTGAGCTCACTATGGCAATTGTATTTTGATTAACCTTTATTTTATCTATAGTTCACAGTAATTATTTTTAATTCGCTTTTTAATGCAGTAAGAAACAGGAAAGGAAGGGAATTTACTTTCCCCACACCTTCATTTCATCAGTTTGCATATAATATGGTCTTGTTATTTAAACAAAATAAAATGAAAATAAAAACAGTCAGGAATGTGTAACTCTTGCTGCCTTAACACATGGCAGGAACAACCATCATGAACTTGCTGTAAGGCTTGGTCTGATGAAAATGTTGTACTGGTTGCAGCTATTAACAAGACAACCTATCCTGAAAGGCACCTTGAACCCCTCTGAAACCTCAATGAACTCGGCTGTTTTCTGTGAGGGCAAAAGGAATGCACACAGTTCATTTCAAAAATAGTATAGAATTTAAGTAAATTAATGTGTGACTTTTCAATTGATAACCTCAGTTACATTAGCCCTGGGACTAACCCTTTAGTAGAATTTAAACAGTGACAGCCTGAATATTTATTCAGACATTCCACAAGACAAAACCAAGGACAATCAGAATTAAATGAGAGGCAAAAATCTCACACTTGATGAATTGTCAAGAAGTCAATAGGGATACCTTTAGACAAGAGAAATTTAAAAAGAAACCAAACCAAAACCAATAAAACAACCAACCCCACTAACCCAAAACAATCCCAGAACCTTGAGTAATCTGCTCAAAAGTATCAATCTAGAAGTTATTTAAAGAAAGCAATACTCATGGAAATCATTATGCAGCAGGGATTTCCCACACCTGGAAAACCTCAGAGAATTCTGTCCCATCTTTCTCAAGAGTTAGCCTGAGCAGCATACAGACTTACTCTCTCTAGGTTTAGATATTTTTACTGTTGTTGTTGTTGTTTAAATTAATTAAATAGGCCCTTTAATTTTACCCTGGAACACAAAGAAGTCAAGTTGACTGAATCGAGATGGACACAAATTATCTTTTGAATACATGTCAATGTCTTAACTGTGCAATGCAGAAAGCTTGGGTTTTAGCCAAATGCTGGAGTTTTAAGCCAACTTTTCATAATTACTGGGGGGGAGGAAGAGATATAAAATAACTCTTTTCCTTTCCCTTCTACAAAGCTTATTTTGTCTTTTAAAAAATTTTGGGCCTAAATCTTCTTCAGTGGAAAAATGTAAAAACAAACAGAAATAGCAAAATCTTGAGACACAGACTGAGCTCTTTAAATTAAATATGTTTTAAAATCATAAAGCTCAAATGTTTAGTCTGTGCATGAGATTTCCTTCAACTTATCTTGACCAGGATGCAGCTAGGAAGAACGGGATGTATCTAGTATAATAAGGCACTAATTCATCTATATATGTTTTTAAGAGAATCTTGGAATTCTGGGTGAAATATAAGACTATGCATGAAAATTAAAGTGACAGATTATGAACATTTCAAAGATAATAATTTATATTTTGCTTGTACAATGACACACCATGCAAATTTTCCTGTCTATAATGTTACATTTTAAGGCTGATTATCTTCCCTTTTGATGAAAAGCATATTTTGACTGGACAGATACACATATAATGGCGTATACCACTGCACCAGCAGAGAGTGTGTACATCTGAGAAATAAATGATAACTATGTGATACTTACTATTCTCTTTATGAAATATGTAAATATTTAAATTTTAGACTAATTCATTCTGATGATCAATATAATCACAGACAGGTATAAAGCCTCTTTTTTTAAGAACCTCAGAAAATGTTAAGAGAGGCCAAGATCCATTTTTGGAAGTTCCTTTATTCAGTGTTTATGAAAATCCAGAAGATGATGCATACACAAAAGAACAAGAGATTCTTGCTTGCTTTAACACTTTTACTTTTTTTTGATGTAACTTTTGACAGAGTTATTGTGTAGAGTCCCAAAAGATACAGTGCAACCTAACAGCTCCCTGCCGCAAAAGCGAATTTGATGAAATTCTGCTGGACACATGTTAAACCAGCTACTGAGGATCAGAACCACACAAAAAGAAAAATCTTCCAGTAGCAATTTTTTTTTCATTTACTCAGCTACTGTACAGCCTATGATGACTTGTTTTCCTTTAGTTATATGAACAGTTTGACAGATTACTGTGACAAGGTTACTCTCAAATTGATAAAAGGTTTGATAGTGTCGGAACATTTGTCAGAAATGTCTCCCATCATGTGTAATGGACTCTGCACTTCAAGCATCAATGGTACTCCAGTCTGCTGTTTTCTGTTTCGTGTGCAATGCACACCAACAAAAACACACAGCAGAAAGACAGAAAAGCAGGCAGGATTCATCAAAACAGCCCTATACTTTATCAAACAATTCTGATTAAAGGATTTCTCTTCCTTAACCCACCTCGCAAAATGCAATTAAATGAAAAACTTTACACGTGATTTGAAGGGTGACCTCCTTACGGGACTAAACCTGAAAAGGGACGGGATATGATAATGTACATATATGATAATGTACATAACCATAAGTGTTTCCAGCATTTCCTGTACTCCTGAAAGAGAAATATTGTGGGTTTAGAACATTATTCCTCAGCCTGCCAAATGTGAGACATTAGAAGTGATAGTTGTACTGCTAGCAGCCTTGTCCCATGCTAGAGCAGAGGAAATGGGTTCAGAAGGGCTCATTTTAGGCACTGGCAGCTAGCCTATGGGAACCAGTGTGCTGGACATAAGCCAGTTTTGGTGAATACTTCCCTTAAAATACAGCTCTCCAAAAATATTGTATTAAAAAATAATTATATGGTTCATGGATTGGAATTAAGGTTTTCACTTCACATCTTGTAGCAAATGATGCTAAGATTAGGCTATACAGGAAGAGCCAGCACCTTCTGCTTGTTTGTAAATGCCTGTTCACATGAAGACTTTAATGCCTGGTGAAGCCCCAGCCATGTAAGCTAAGAGAGAGCTCTACAGAGGACAAGATTTCTGAGCAGAAAAATCCTTCTTGTTCATATAGCAGCAGACTGTTGGGTTTGGTTTTAGTGGGGTTTTTGAGGAGGACCGTTGGGTTTGAGAGTTTTTTTTGGGGGTGGGCGCAGGTGAAGAGGTAAGGGCTTTGGACCTTTATCTACCTCTACTGTGTAACCATCTGCAAAGCTAAAGAAAATATCATGCAATATATTATTTAAAATCTACACACTGCTGTCGAGTCAGAGTGTCTGAGATTGCTTAAAAAATCACTGACAAGGGTATGAGCAAAAATCAGATTTAAGCATTTCTCAGATCACGCTGAAGCCTGGAAAGGAGTCGGGGGGTAATGCACCACCACAGCTGCCAGTACAAATTATTGTATTTTCAAATGTTTAAGTTTCTCTACATTGTCTTTCTCTTCTGCTTTGATAAATTCTTTTAATTTTCTGAAAAAAAAAAAGTCAGAAGAACTATCTGGTTTCTCCTCACTGACATTCAGCCAAAGGATAGAAAAATCAGCAAAACGAATGTCAGCATTTTTCTTAAAGAGCATCTGTTCACACAGGAACCCCATGACAGCAAGACAAAGCCCTCTAATCTTATCTCAGATTAAGTTTAGTGGAGTACACTAAAAATTTTGCCACTGTGCTAAAAGGAAGCTCTCAGATACTTGATGTGCACTTCCCATACGCAGACAAGGGGTAGGGACACACTCTCTGAACTTCATGATGCAAGTATCACTGCTCACACCACAGCCTCACACCACGACGGCAGCACTAAGCACCAAAGCTGTGAGGCTCCTTTAGGAATAGTTAGTTCAGTCCTGATCAGCTGAAAGCATTTATGTGAACTGGAGAAGGGTCAGACTGCAAGAAGATGTATCGCAAAATAGCTGTTTGAACATCAGCAGACTACAGTCAATTTATACCTACTGAGGATCTGGCCCTTGAACTGGGACTATCTGTGACTGTCACATGTTGAAAGTGTCAACGAATGTAGTTTGTACGAATGTCAGACAGGTACACTCCTGTTTCAGCTTGCATGAAATACGAAACATCACCAGCACACTATTCTCCTGTGAACAGTGAGTCAGTTCTACCCACAGAAGCTTTAATAGCAGAAAGGCACAGGGAAGAGTTTCAAGCTCACACAATTTTACTCAAGTCCAGATATCACTTCAGTAAGACTGCTAGCTCCAGTCCTGGCCAGTCATGTCCACATAAAGTACACTAAGGGAAGTCTTTCAGGATTTTTTATCAAAATAAGGAAAGGCAGAATGTCATAGAATTGTAAAAACCCATTAAGTTGTTACTCCTATTGCAAGCTTCAAAACAACAGTCATTTGGATTCAGGTCTGTAGATCAGCCTCAGACTGTTCCTTACTTTACCAAATTTCTTTTATTGATACCTATTTGAAAGGCTGATTTTTGATGACAAAATACAGAAATGATGTTGTCTTTTGGAATAGATGATTCTACGGCAAAAGCAATGCAGTTCTGCAACATAACAAGACAGGATTTTTATTTTTCAAATTTCTCCTTGTTCTTATTTCAACACAAAAACTAAGTTATGTTGAACTCCACCATGGTGATCTCTGGCTGGAATCTCAAACTGGATTATTCCCCTATCACATGTCATCAATAATAATCAAGACGTCGGAAATCCAATCAGGATGTCATTTCTGTTGCCAATCAGGTTGTCATTTCATATTGCCCACTACATTTAGTCAAGAGAAGAAGGGTAGAAGAGTGCAATGTTTTATGAAGTAGTTCTTTTGATGATGCACGAGGAGCAAAGAGCTCCTTTATGCCACCTCTTTGGTTTCAACACAAATAAAACATGATAAAACCAATCTTTATCAGTACAGTCTACAAATATGACTCTCAAGATAAACAGGGAGGTAGAAGGTGCCACTTTCTAGAGCATCATTTTTCAGTGGCACCGTAGTTAATTAGATGTTAATTATATGGCTACAAGGCCACCTTCAGCAGGTTTCATACTTCTCAATCTTTGAGCCCAGCAACGTGTGACACAGCAATCATAAAATGAGATAAATGACTGAGGGAGAAACACCCATGTTGTGTTGTGCACGGGGTTGTGATTCACAGATCATTATAACTATAAAATCTGTCATTAGGGAGGTTTTCCTGCAATGCAAACTCTCCTTTTAATGTAAGAAATCAAGCAGATTAGAGTAAACACAAGTCAGTGTGAAGGCCCTCACCTCTCTCTTCCCTTAAACTCATTACCTGAAGGTTTTTAGCAGGCATTAGTTAGTCATTCAAACTAAAGGAATAACAGTTAACCTTCAAGTGCAGGAGGGTTCTGATGCCTTTTTGTGGCCACACAAGTGTAAGCAGGAAGGCCAGCTTTGTCATCTTCCTACACAAAGACACTGAGTATTTTAAGGGCACTTACGGCTGGCACAGCTTGATGAGGTCCTGGTCGGTGGTGCCGGGTGGAAGGCCTCGAATGTACAAGTTGGTTTTACTCAACTGCTCTCCGCTGCTGTTGGTGCTGCTGTTGTTGCTGCTGTTTGTGCTGGGGCTGGGAGGAGCCATGGGGTGGGGAGCTGGTGCATAGGACTGCTGGAAACAGAGCAAAACAAAAAGGCTGTTACTTGAAAAGGCAAAAGCGTGGCAGAAGTATGTGCTTTACCCAGGTGACCCCAGAACCTTGCTATGCTTGGTCTCCCCTCCCCGACCACATCCAGCTGCCCACTCCTATGGTGCCTGTACCTGCTCCCAGCCAGCAATGCCTTTCAAAATGCAAAACAGGACCAACCAACATTTTGAGTTTAGCCATGGCTATAAAATGCATTATTCTACTATATTTTTTCACTTGGAATTGAAGTAGCTAGATCACAAACCAAAGCTCTAAAATGACAGATACTCAAGGAGTAACTAGCATTAAAGAAAGGAGTTAAACACAATCTGCTCTAAGAGAACTCTAAAACACAAATAAGAATATCTAGCCAAAGGTACAGAAGCTGATGCCAGAAGCCTAGTTAGTCTTTTCTAAACATGAGGAGCACCCAGTACATGCACAGTCAGGTGGCAGAGGGTTGGCTAGTCTGAGAGAGGAAAAAAATCCCAAAGCAGCCTGAAAACACTCTGTTGTTACGGATGTCTTTCGCAATAGAGAAACAAGGTTTGGAAAAGACAATCAGGCCAAGACCTTCTGCTCTCAAAATCGTACCCACTTCTGAACAACCACAAACCACACACAGCAACTGAGAAATATTGCTTAAGAAGGGAGGCATTCTCACAGGGAAAAACAGTGTTCTCCCCTAACCCACTGGTAAATACATGCTGTGAAAAAAGACACCCACATGCTAGAAAAATTACCTAAACATCTCTGATCTGAGGCAACAACAGGGAATTTCAATTGCTGCAACCATTCCTGGCTCTCTGACTATCGGAGTATTTACTCACAGCACAGAGTGCTTGCCAGGAGAACAAAGGAGCTCTTGGAAGGAGGAGGCCATCCTGTCACCACTGTGACCTACGCAGAAAAGCTGAGATCTAGGGAAGAACTTGCAGGAACTGGAGGATCCTGAGGACTGAGCTCCAGATGGGCAGCCAGGGGAACTGGAGTCAGAGCTCCAAGAATGTAACTGCCTGCTGAGAGGCAGAAAATCCCATTTCCACAACCCGATCAGCACATTCTGCTAGTTTTATGTAGAGTGACAACAGCAGGTAAATGTTGGGCCAATGCTAAGTTAACCATGCTATGCTAATGGACTAATAAAAGCAAAACATCTGCAATTTTCATTATTACAGCAATGACACTTTAGTGACTTCTAATATGCTTGTTCTGCATTTAGGCCTTGAACAGAGAAAATATGTAAGTCTGTGAGTAATTCTGATCATGCTAATCAACTGCCCCTTTAATGTCAGTGGCTCTACTTTAGTGCTTATAATTATGCACACACTAAATCACAGTCTTGGTAGATGGATGTTTCTAAATTAGTAGCTCTAAACTCTTTCAAACAAGTCTCTTTGTTTAGTCTCTTATTTAGAGGGGGGAAAAAAAAAAGTTGGAGAATATAAGGGGAGCATCAGAATGACAGGTGATGCTCAGAGGTTTCAATGAAATGAAACACCACACTTGCACCGATGCCTTTCCTCCTGTCCTTCTCCTTCCTTCTTCCCAGTTTCTCCCATTTAAATCAGGAGAGAGGGAACATAGCACCAAGTGTCAGGACATCGGAATTCCTCTGCAATCTCACCTGGCTGTAATGTGACTCAAGTAGGAGCCATTAAAAGCAAAAAACACTTTTTTAATGTGATCACCATGCTAGTAAGTAATGACATTCACTCTCATCTCCAGTAAAAGAGAGAGGGCAATGAGCTCCCTTCCCCAAGTCTCTGCACAGATACTTTTGCTGACAATCAAAAGCACTTAATGCATACAGATCATATTTCTCTGCACACACATTTTATCACTGGGTAATCCCCACCCAATCGAGCTTCAATGTCATTCCCAGAAATAGAGAGCTGAAGCAGCAGCCTTGAGTACCAGCACAGGCAACCGCCTCAACTGAGCCCCGACACTGGGGACACGTCTTGGAAATAAGCTCCATGCCATGGCTACAGCCCAACTGCACAACAGTGCAGGCAACACTACCCTGTATTAAATACATAGACATCTACATATTATAACAGCCTGCCTGAAATCATATTTAAATCTCTGTGCATTGCAGGGCCATGGGAGAGGCAAATATGACTGTGCATAACACATTGGGCTTTAATATATCAAGAGCTCAGGAAATATCCCATGTTAATCTTGCACATTTTGAGCATTGCTAAGGTTAAATAAAAAGACAAATAAAGGTTGAAGTTACATTCTTACTGCTTTACCCTACACCTCCCAGATTACCATGCACACTGAATGCACGTAAATGATGTAAAGCAGTGAAAGAACTTTTCATGAGCCAATGGAGTGCTATGTACTTTAATTATTAGTTGTTATTATTATATATGTCTTAGCAGGGGATAATGATTAAATGTCCTATTCTCACACCAACCTAATAAGCAAGAAAAAGAAAAAAAAAGTGGAAATTTACCTTCGAAACACAAAGAGTAATTTTCATTCCATTATAAGATCTTTATCCTCACATGGAGGAAAACACTGGGGGCCTAATTCTAATTTAAGCTTAAGACATTTTATCCCTCTCAGCCAGCTGAAAGGAGATGTAGAAGTGAACAAGAATTACATTTACAACAATTTTGAGGCCACAGCTATCAAAAAAAAGAAAACAAGTCCTTGGTATACACAGAGAATGGGGCCATACGACAGGTTGTCCCTCAAGGAAGAGCTGCTCAGACAACAGGCACACATGGATGCCTGGGTTCACAGCAGTATCCTCAGAGATGCTTTAAGGGCGGGCAGAGAGGCAGCCACACTCCACTTTGGGGGATGCTGGTCTTCTCAGCCCAGCAAACACTGCTACACTCCAAACCCTCTTCACTAATAAATCTCAGCCACAGCAGCCCACAGTAATTGCCATGCATATCCAATACCCCAGAATACCATCTGCAGAAAGATTACAAAATTGCCTGTACTGAGGCTGATGACATCTTCTGGCTGGTTGCCAGACTAAAAGCTTCAGGTCAGAAGAAAGCTTCGAATTCTTGTTTCCTGAGCTGCCGAGTGTATGACTGATGGCAGAAGTATGTGCTTTGCCTCTAAATGACCAAAGGATCTGGTTTGGTAATCTCCAAGTAATAACTGGAGTGAAAGAAATGACTGGCAACCTAATGATGATCCCAGATAGGGACCACTTGGTACAGGATCCTGGATGATGCCAAAGTGGGGCAGTGTTTGGGGAGCCACCTGCATGCCCTGTAGCAGGAAATTGGTGCCTTGTTCTGATGTTGGCCCCCTCCATGGCTGGGGGCAAAGCACTTAACTTCTCTGCCTTGAGAGCCAGAAGGAGCACCACCGTCAAGACTGGTTCAAAACACCCTGACACCAGCTGTAGGAAAAGAGGTTTTGCCACCACAACCAAGCACAGGACCTGCAGCTCTAGAAAAAAAAATGCAAAATCTAAATGTTTCACTTCAAAAGGGAGCTGGAATTCAGAGCTGGTTTTGCCATTAATTTTTCACATAACCAATGAAACCAACTCATTTTTCAATTCTCATGCTTCATTATTCAGTGGAGAGTGTGTGGGGAATGAACTGGTTTGTAGATCATTCCAAGCAGCTTATTAATTTAGCATGGATGGCTAATAGGATTTGTTTTCATCTTTGAAAAATGAATGAAATTTCTTCTTTTTCATTATTTAAAAGTGAGAAATTAATATGCTAATTCTTATCCATTCTCAGGAATGCACCCTTGTGCTTAAACCCTGCAGTTCAACTCTCTGAAACAAAGTGTCCCGTGAAACTGCACAGAGCTAAGCGTGAATAATGAGATACACCTTGGTCTTTCTAAGTAAATAACCCAGAAATGCTGAACCAGAAGCCTCTTGGATACTAAATGAATAAGGCTCCTCCTTCCAACATCCAACCTCCTTACACAAGAACGGTATTTATCTTTCCATGGCAACCAAGTACTCTTAGGTAGTCTTTCACTAGTTGCAAGTTTAGGCTAAAGTATTTTCCTTCCAAAGCAAAACACTACTTAAAAAGACAAATTTCAAATATTTTTCACATACAATTCCTTTTGGATGGGAATCACAGGCCCCAGATGCCAAGTTGGAGAGTCTGCTTTATTAGCAGCAGCTGGCTCCTTGGCAGGCTTCTGAGTCGGTCAGGCTTGTGGTTTTGGAGTGGCCTCAGAGCCTAAGATGCAGCTGGACAGCTATGCTAATGGACTAGCCAATTTGTTTGTAGTCACCTTTGGCTATCCCAGATTTGTACTCTTATCCACTTGAAAGGGAGGTCTTGGAAAGATTCCCTATTAACACCGATATGTTAACTTTTCCTATCATAGTTCATATTTTATATGAAAAAATGAGTACAACACGCAGTCCTACTTTCAAACATGCGTTATTTAAGCAATTGTGAACACACACTATCCATTTCACTCTGAATGGAGTGTTTTCCAGCTGCTAGATTCATCTAAGTGCCCAATTACAACACAATTCCCTTCACTCCCAATTGAGAAAAATAAAATAAGACAAAGTAAATACAAATAAATTGTGCAAATACCACTTTACAGCTCACATTAGGAAAACGCTGTTCTCTCTACACCCTACTGTACAAAGGAGTAATTTTTGTGAGCTGGAGAGTTCTTACTGGACAATTACAGAATGGATGAGAGGATGCCACCAACTTGCAGTCTGTCGATGGTATTTTGGAGCTGAGTGAACAGAAAATCTCCTATTGAGCAAAAGACAATCATCACAGTTGAAGAGAAAACAGAGCAGCAAGGAAAATATAAGAAAAAGAATTAGATCCAAGTCACAGCAACTCTTCTGCCTTTGGTTTGCTTCCTCAGTGAGGAACAGCACCAGAAGGTAAGCTGTATTTCTCATCCATAGACAGGTGGAACAGAAAAGTGAATAAAAGATGAACATTGAAGCAGGCAACACAGACACCTCATGTATTTCAGAAAGGCTGCAGTCAAGGGAACTCAAGTTAAAATTTTCTTCCTGAGTTTGTAGGGCATTCACTGCTCTTGCAGAATCCAGCCATGACTATTGCCTATCTCCCATCTGACCAATGAAGGCCTGGAAGACAGAGCATCTTTTGAATGCTTCTCTACACAGACAGGTCTTTCCCTAGAGATATAAGAGAAAATAAACAGATGTAAAATGGACTGAGTTTTCTAACCCCTCTGCATAGTAACCAAGCTTCCTAGACTCTTTCTGTAGAAGCACCAATTCACTGCTTGGCAAAATTTTCCATTTGTAAAGGAATGGCATGTGAAAACGTGAGTAAACTCAGAAGATGAACATAGACAATAAGGTTAAAAGTCTGTTCCCTCACAGTTCTTTCAATCAAGAAAACCAGAACACACCTCAAGAGGATTTTGATTTCTCTGAATTCCTTCCAAGGCCTTTAAAAGTGATTTGCTGGATACAAGAAGCCCAGTGAGTCAGAGCTGCCGGGTTATGCTCTCTGTACCGCAAAATCACTGCGCTACCCTAAGCAAGTCATTTAAGTTCCTTACATCTCAGTTTACTAATCTGTAATGATTCTTCCTTAGCTTCTTAAGGCATATATAATGCTCTGTGATTACTGGATGAAAGACACTACTAAGGATTGCAATATTACTTAAAGATGGGGAAAATATTATTAAAGTCTAACTTAATAACTAGAGCTAAACGTAATTCTTTTGCAGATAAAAATGATTTCTGCATACAATGATTTTGCTATTCTGTATCTAAACTGAATGAATGAAATTATTTAAAATAATAAAATACTGATCAAATTAGTTTTCTCATTAATAATATTTTTTAATTTAAAAACAAATTTAGAATTATGTGTTCACAGGGCTATTGTGATTGTAATGTATGCATTGAACTTACTTTATTCCAAATTATATCTTTACTACATGGGAAAAGGGTGTAATTGTGTTTTGTTTACCCTTTCATTTCACACAGGCAAAAAAAGAAAAGGTTACTTGGGAAAAATGGAAATTATTAAAAAAGCCCCAACCTAGTCCTCCAACAGACACAGCAGTCATTCAACAATCAGATTGAAATTCGTATTTGATGGATCAGTAAAATACTTTGAGATCTTTGCTTCACAGACAAAGCTGTTGAAATCAGTAGGCTAAATACTCCTGAGGCTTACAATTCCCTTGAACCCGGCACAAAGCATTAAAGATCTATAGAATGAAAGCACAGGCACAATTTGGCTCAAATTTCTCTGTTCCAAAATACTTCTCTTCCAAATCATGACTGCGCAGATTTTAGCATTTTATAAACATTTACAGGTAGACAATACACAGAAATCAAGGCATACACAGGAAGAGGAAGAAGTTCTTTTTTGGACATTACCTGCAAAGTAGGTCTCATTTTATACAGTTTTCTGAATTAAAACCAACCAATCAAGCAAAGAAAAACTCCAGCAATTCACTGTTCTGTCTGTCTTCAAGAGCATTCAGTGTTTAGCAGTCATTAACCAGGGTGACATACACTAGAAGCCTGAAAATCTTTTCACTGATCATAGTATCTTCGATTTCCAGTAAGACAGACTGAAACAGTCTGCACTACCACCATTATCAACAGGAAATTTCAAAAGCAAATTGGTCAGGTGTAAAACAGCTTATTTTGAAGTGTGATGAAGTCGAAATAATGAAGTGGATTAGAGCACATATCATTACGAGAGTCCGAACATCATCTCACCTGAGGATGAATGGGCCCCAGCAAAAACCAGTTCAAGAGAGGGGAATGCAGCAAAAACCAGTCCAAGAGGTTAGAAGCATTGTTTGTAGATGGAGAATATGCCAGCCATTGCTGCCTGCCTGGATTTTGGTCACTGAACAGATGTAATAGATGCTGCTGAGCTGCCATTTTCAGCTGCCCTCTCCTGCATACATATTGTTTTACCACAGATAGAGCTACTCATCCCTTATAAGCAATTTTCTGTTTATCCACAGACTACCTGTAGTTCAGGTCTAAAATATGGTAACTTGCCTGAATTTAAGGCTTCTTACACCCAGCCAGGAGGGTAAAATTTAGTCCCTAGCACTAAAAAGCTAAAAACTAGCAATAAGAGCTGTGTCACCAAATAAATATTTTCCAGAGTGGAAAATAACCTTCACAGCCTTGTCTCCTCCCATTTATTTCATGGCAGGAGGCTCCCATGACAGAATATTCCTGAGGCATTATTTATTTCTCCGCAAGGGAGAAGAAGAATTCTTTCTATAGATAAAGTATTTTGGCACTTTGGCAAACTCATAAACAATAGCCTATATCCTTTGACATAAATTAGTGTTATTGCTTCATTATCCAATCCATTCATATTTTATTGATGTACTGAGACTAAATGTGAACAGACTCTAGATCTTAAAATTACTAAATCTGAGCAATCTGGACAATAAAACATTGCAATTCCTCTAATAAGAATATTTTAGAGCACAGATCAAAATATGACGGCAATTACTGCTTGTGATACAACAACTCTGTGGTAAAAAAATTAAAAAAGGGGGGAAAAATAACAAATTCAAGAGGAAATTATTGTTTGTGTTTACATTTCCACATAGGCAGTTTTGAGGCTACAATGAGCTGTCGATCCATTTGAAGGTTAAGAATAAAAATGCAGACCAAGATGCTGATACTTAACTTTCCAAATGTTTGCAAGAACAAACACGTATTTGGTTCTGAGAAACTAAATTTACTCTCTGGGTGTTTGTTTACATATGGCAGACTAAAAGCATCTCGGAAATGAGATGCAGGAGGCACGTGCTGCATTGCACTGCTTTTCTGCACACAGTCCACACATACCCTGGCATCAACATTGGTGCAAGAACCTGGCTGCAAAAGCTCCCCACACAAACCTGAATTTATATCACAGAACAAAACTAAACATCAATATCATCTCTTTCCACCTGAGAATCTGGTGAGCAGAGATCAGAAGCAGATGTGTTTTCGTTTTGCAGAAAGAAAGCCCAACCAAACAGGTTTTTCAAGAGCCAACCCAAGTTTCCTCAGTTTATCTTTTTATAGAAGAATTAAGCAGGAAATCTGTCACTGTTGACATAAGCACTGTTGGGATGGAGGATTCAGGGATGGCAGAGCTCCCCAGGAATGTCACTCATCATGTCCCCATGTTACCACAATGATCTTTTGTAGATGTGTATGGGGAAGCTCTGCCTCCTCCACCCAGTATATATAAAGATGAGTTGTGCCTCCCATCCTGTGGTCAAAAGAATCCATGGAACGCAGAGTTTGGGAAAGGGTTTTCCTTTCCACAACAGCATGGCATCACCACAACAGAATTTGGGGCATTTCACAATAGCCAGAGTTCATGTTTTCTTTGAGACCCCTTGAACTACAGTAACGCACTGGTCCCAGGCAAGGGGCCAGAGGATGCCCGCAGAAGATATGAGACATCACAAACCTCACCACATTTCTGCTTCCAGTACAAACTCATCCAGCACGTTCGTCACAGGAAACAGCTTTTAAAAATATTGCCCACACAAGTCATTACAGTTCATACATAATTCCTCACTTAGGAGGAAGAGGACACAATGAACCTTGTGAGACCAATGCATGCAATGTCATTTACAGGAGACCTAGAGAGCCTTCCAAGAGTAAGCTGATATGGTGGGGAAAGGAATTTAGCAGCCTAGGTTAAAATTAAGGTGTCTGCCTATGGACATAGCTGGCCAAGGTGGTGCTGGTCACCTTCATGCTTCTAACAGCCCTGAATACTGTACCAAAAAAAGGCTAAGGGAGGCAGGGAAGCTGGGGTGGCCACACATAGGGCTCACTGCAGGCAGCTGAGCGTGAAACCCCACGTTAAGAACCTCTCTGTCCTATTCTAGATACCTCTCTACATTCTTAAAACTAGTTGCCTGTGTAAGAGAGAGAACTTCATAATGAAGTCATCGTTACACATGACCTCAGAAACTGTTTGGGCCCATTGAAAGACTGAAGGAATGGGACTCTGCAAGCCTTAACTTGGTAAGGAGGTGAATTCCAGACCTCCTTCAGGTCAAAAGGAGTTTTGAGCATCACATCATTGGCATCCCAGGAGCACACAAAACATTATGAACTTGGGAAGGTAAGACATGCCAGGAACATTCTGGAATGTCCACTATGGGCTTTAAATCGTATGCTATGGAAGATGAATAAGCACTCTCCACTTTGTTACAGATTCTGATACCTTATCAAATCTCCATTTTCTTTAGATTTCATGTGGCAGATTTGGGAAGTAGCATGGGAAAAGCTGTTTAATTTTATTTGATTTAACAAGTACCTAATATAACTTACAATTAAAATATCTTCCAGGCATCAATCAAATCCACTTGAGGTAAAATTTACTAAATAAACTGAATAATTAATGCAAAAATAGAAAACTTCTTTATCCTACCTTTGGAAGTTTTAGAATTACACCCAATTTATTTGCAGACATTCCTATTTTTTCCCTTAAAATTCAATTTTCTGTAAATTTTGTTGGTTTTGAGAATGAACTTACTTAAGCGTGTTGAGAGTGAGTACAAAACCCCAACACTGCTGTCTTTTTGGATCTATGAAACAAAAGATTGCCATATTTTTGTTTCCATTCATACTCTTACAAAGAAGTCATGAACTGAAGCCTGGGCACTAAACTCCCAAGATACACTCTATATTCACACCAAATGCAGACTGAGGCAAAGGTCCTAATTGGTCAGCCCACCCACAGGGGCATTTGGCCACCTGTCTAAGCAGATGCCACAGCAGTTAATGCCCAGCAAGCACTTTGTTGTCATGACTTGAGTTCCTGGAACCACAGGACTACTAAATGATGGAAATTTTGTAAAATTCAAGAGTTACTGGAAGATGAAAACTATTTCTTTACAACTAGTGAGATTCTGGCATGTTTTTCCTAGAAGGCAAATAAAAACTATGAAGCTTTTTTTGAAAGGTATAAATAACTTCAGAATGTCCATTTTGCTTCAAAATCAGTGAATCTGAATACAGATAAACCTGACCTGCTGCTTAGATATGCAAAAGACCCATCATTTTTAACACTGCAATCCAGTATTATTCCGCAAGTCCTTTCCCACCTAATTCCTACTTTTTTCGTCAATGTTTCCCCTACCTCTGATTTTAAGCACTTCTCAGAGCGGGGGGTGGGGGGGGAATTTAAAAGATCGAAATTTACTACGGTATAAGTTCTCAGTCTCTTCCCATTTCTTCAACAACAGATTGTGCCACTGTGCTTGTCCGAAGCTTCAAATGTGGTTTGACTCATGCACTCCGAAATGTTGACTCAATTAAAATATCCACACAAAACTAACTTTCAGTTTGGTAAAGGCAGTCTACTCTCTTTTTTCTGATACGCTTAGAATGTCTCATAGTGCAGAAATTTGATTTCAATGTGACAACTTGCTTTTTCTCAGTTCCCCAAAATCATCACTATTTTCTGCTAAATGTTGTGGCACGATGAGCCAAGTGTCTTGCTAACAGACACAGACTCAGCTGAAGATGCTCTGCCTAAACCATTTTAGGCTCTGTGCCATGTGCTTTTTTCCATACCGTGTGAAGTAACAATACCAAAAACCTGAACTTCTGTGCTCAGAGGTGAAGAGCTTTGCAATGTGGGGACACAGCTGCTTTGTTATGCGTCTGTGTAAAATCCAACGCACCACTAATTGGGATAATGAGGTGCTCCTGTTGCAAGCAATAGGAATTCAGAGTAACAGGGTACATATGTTAAATCCCTGAAACAAACCACCATCTCTATTTACTGTTTTTCATCCAAATGATACATTTCCTGATAAACAAAAGCTTAAATTTCCTTCTGCACTGCAACATTGCCTCCAATCTCTTCAGTTAGCTTTCTGGCTTTTTGACCTTTTAATATTCTTCATTCATGCATGATTTATTTTTTAAGTTGGCATTTTTCTCCTCTGGAAAGAATATGTATTTGAAGTAATTTCAAATGTTAAATCAGGATAAGCAAAGGAAGAAAGAAAATCTCCTTAATACATTTTCGTAATAAATGTTGCACCATGCTTTAGAACAGAAGCTTGAAGAATCATGGCATGTAACAATAAGGTTTATATTTCAAATCAGATACATATAAATATTCCAAAAGTCTTAATACCACTTAATACCACTGTCATAGGCTCATATGCACAAAATGTTGTGCAAAATAATAATAAAAAAAAGAGTTCAATTCTAAAATGAAAAATAATTTGCATTAAAAAAACAAACCAGAATGGGGAAGAGTGGCAGCTACAATACTTCTAGCAAGTATTACAACTTTTGTATTAATAACATGCAGCATTACCAGCTGGAGCAGAAAGATAAATTGGTTAGGAATACCAGCTTGTCTACAGGCATGTCGGTAGCAAAAGGAAAACTTAAGAAAAGATTTGCCCACTGCTCAATAGGGCAGAGGACACGTGACAAAGGACAGATGAAAGCACTTGGTGCTTTCTTTGCCTCAGTCTCCACTGGCAAGGTTTGCTGCCAGTCCTCTTGGCTGTCTTCCCCTAGTAGTAGAGCCTGGGGTGAGAACTGCTGAACAGGAAGAGGAGAATTAAGTTAGAAACCGCTCCAGGAAGCCAGTGAGAGGTTACTGAACACAAACTGTAAGGGAGCCCAACTGGTGTCACCCAGAGGCTGCTCTCTCATCTCTGAAAGGCCATAGCAACTGGAGGCCATCAGGATGTACCTGATGTCTGGAAAAAAAGGCAAACATCACATCTGCCTTCAGAAGAGGGAGGATCTGGGGGTCATCAGGCTGGCCACAGCCTAGCACAGCTAAAGACAAAAGCCTCATAGGTGCTGTGTCTAAGCACGTGAAGGACAAGTGTATCCAGCATGGGCCACCTTGCTCACCTTCTGCTTTGAGACAAGCAGCTCCACAGATCAGGGGAGAGTGGTGGATGTTGCTAACCTTGACTTTAGCAAGGCGTACAATGCAGCACTGTCACAACAATCTGGATGACAGGAGGGACCTCACTCTCACCAACACTGCGAGTAACACCGAGGTGGGGGCGGTGGGTGGCCAATTAGAGATAAGGGCTGTCTGAAAATATCATTATTAGTCTACCCAATGCTATAAGAAAGAACTACTCAGCACAAAACTCCTTCACCTCACGCATTATGTATGCTAAAAGCTCTCCAAGTTTACTTACAGAACAAATGACTACTAAGTGATTTGTGCAGGTACATCCTATAATCAAATTCAACTGCACAAAAAGGATTTACTAAAACTGAGACATCTGAACTTTATTCCTTTGCTATGCTTTGACCTCAAGTTTAGTTCATTTGCTAAAGTCATTATTAAACAACAATGTTCCACACAGATTTCAACAGCAGTAGTATTTACATTAATGCAATATCCCTGGATTAAAGGAATTAAAAATACTGAAAATCCTATTCCCCAGCTTCTTTGAAGATCTACAGTGTAGACTAAGGAAACACTCTCTAAGAAAAAGCAGCACTAATTTAAGGGCAGTCTGGTTCTCAATCATTTGAAATTAAATAAAGTGACAAGTCTTTAAAAATCTCTGAGACTAAAAGTTACACAATTAATGCCACTACCAGCTGCCATCAGATCATCAAAGTTCAGTCTGGGTAAGATTTTAAATTAAATGTATCTATAGTTATAACAAATTGACTTTTTTTTTTTTTTAAATCATCTTCTTAAAATGGTGAAGGGAATCTGACTCCCCCAGTCATATCAAGGCATAGGTCCCAATGGGCAGTATACTCACTCCAAGTACTCAGAGTACTTAGGCTCAATGTCAGACAGGAAGTGTGACACAATACATCTAAAAGGCTAACTACAAATTAAGCCTCAGTTTTGGGGAATTTGGTCCAAGAAAACTTTGAAAACAACTGTAATGGGACACTGAAAGACAGCAGCATAAATACTGCAGGTCTCTCAGGTGGGTCTGAGGACACCTGCAGGATTGAGCACTAGTTACCATGAACCAAACCATCACTAAATGCAGCAAAGGCTGGGGTCTTGTGGAAAGCACAACATATCCAATCAAGTATTTAAACGACCACGTGACAATGACTACTCACACAGGATCCAAATTCATACTCATGAAGAATTACAATATTTCCTAACTTCTGACCCACTGACTATATAATCTTCCCCTAAGCAGAATGTGATAAAAGGAGTTGAGACAGTTTCTGTAAGAAACAACCCATTTGGGAGAACAAAAGGCCTACCTAGCAGAGAGGCTTACATTTGGGTGTTGCTAATAACAGGTGGGAACATCTTAGGAAATGGCATGAGAAATGCAAGCAGAGAGTAAATATCCCCAGAACACTTTTCACTTTGCGACTTCCTAACCAGATGTTGTATGCAGATCATCATCTTACATCTTCTGTGATTTGACCCATTAGACTTTGGTCCTCTAAAAACCTCCTTGTAGGAATCAGTTTTACAATTAGATTTTATATTAAAGAAAAAAAGAATCTGTGTATTTTAAATCTGCCACCAAAAAAGGGTAATTGATGCTGCTTGCCCCCACTCTTGTTTTACAAGAAAAATTTTGCAGTTGTTCTTTTTCCCCCTTCTTCCTACCATTCAGAACATTTTATGTGAAACATTTTTTTCCCATGTCTTATGTGGACAATCCTCAAAAACACGAGGAGGTGGCAGCCACACAATCAGGGGGATGCTATCACATCTTTTGCAAGTAAATTGAAACACTGTTAAGATGGTGATGCATTTGACAAAATACAGTCAGTATTAAAAGCACTGAATGTTTTTAACACATTTTTAAAAACAAATTTCTATATTACAAAATGTTTTTTCATAGGGATTTCTCCTTAGGAAAATAAAAAAGGGAATCCTAGACAAAAATATATTGATACTCTTAACTCAGATGGTGTTAAATATCTGTGTTATCCCTCATATGCCTAATATTTTGTTTGCAATGGCTTGCCACTAAATTTCCTTTTGCAAACCCCGGGCTAATGCAGTTCTTGCCAGGCAAGAAGTCTTTCAATGATAGAAACGACCTGTTATCAGGCTATTATATATTTCACTGAGGTCCATTTCCCATTACAATTCCCTCATCCTACCACCCCCAACAGATGAAATGCTGCTGCAGAGGAAGAAATACATACAGCAACATGGCACCTCTGGAAAGGGTCATACCACAGCTTTTGGCTGCCAAACAGAGCCCAGGTTTCCCTGCTCCCATCTCAGGTCTTGAGACCTCACCCTGCTCCAAACATATCTGGAACAGCCTCTCTAGCCAGCAGACCTCTGATCATCCAGTGGTCTGGGAAGGAGGACACAATGTAAAAGTTCCTTTGCAGGCTGTATACTGAGGGCTTCTGAGCCACAACTGGTTCTCATCCTCTGCCCTTTCTTTCCCTTCCCCCTTCTAAACATCATCAGCTGCATAAAGATGATTCAGAATATTTGGAAAGACAGGGTTTGCTCAGGCTCTGATGGCAAAATGGGTGAGTACAGGTGAGAGTCAATCTGCAGAGTGATTCCTGCAATTCTGTACTATAGCTCTGAAAAAATACAGCAATGGCTATGAAGTTACATATATGCACTCACTGCATTTCTCAGTCCCCATATCTTAGATTTATTCACCTAAATAACAGCTTTTCTTTCCTCATTAATGCTTTTTACATTCTTCAGTAGTTCTTCTGCAGGAAGCTATTAGTCCATTAACACAAGCCAGGAAAACAAGACTTTGAAATACTCTCCCCGCCGCTCCCCACTACGAGTGCCAGCGAGAACGACAACACAGTGTAGCCCTGCTTCCCTTAAAGCACTGCCACCCTCCCGAAGCCTTAACTGCCAGGTTTCTGTAGCGACAGTCTGCGAGGCTAAAATTAGCAAGCAGCACCTTCCCTTGCACCTCATCACATGATAGGAAACAAACATAAATAGGGAAATACAATATGTTCCTAAAGGTGGAGTCGGAATACTTTCATCTCCGCAACAGTTTAGTAAAGGACACTTATACAAGCAGCTTCTCATAACGTGTCATCCATTGCTTGCACTGTCATTTGTTTTCTGCATTAAAGACAACCACCCCTAAATGTCCTCCTTCAGAACCATTTCTGGCCTGAATCAAACTACTTTATGTCTATGCTACAGATAAATTGTTTTATTAAGCATCACTGTGTTATCAGATGCCTATTTATTCTTGCACCCTTCTGTACAGATAAACGTCAACCTTTCAGTGGATTCATCTCATTGGCAGCTGTTGCACGTTTCACCCTGGAGTATCCCAAACTCCTCTGCAGGCCACATCCCTCCCTCCTGCACTAATGAGGTGCAGCTAATTGAAGGCTGGATGACAGACTTGAAAGATAAAGGATCAAGTCATATTTCTCTTTTTTTTCCCCTTTTCCTAAATGGTGCCATGCAGGCCTTAACAGCCATGCAAAGCAGCCACAGCTCTTCTTTTTCAAAACCTTGTCTAGAGGACTCGCAAAAAATTAGGTGTATTGAAGTCAATTTGCAGATTCAAACGTAACAAAGGGTAGAATTAAATCTGCTGAAGTTGCATCACAGTGTGCACATAAAAAGAAAGTGTACCCAAATTATTAACTCATTTAGGACCTTTATTTCTCCTGCATAAGGGAAGCATAGATAGCCCTTTGCACATATACGAAACCCCAGACACGTATCACAGTGTTACATAACACAACACAGCATACAACAGGAGAGCATAGAGCTAATGTGATTCAACTTGCACAGAGCTCTGACAACTTGCTTCTAAAGCTTATCATCACCTCGCTGGCTCAGTTCTAGCACAGCTGAGTCGACTACCTCATGTACTCTTCTTCTTGTGAGTGTGCCTGTGGCTGAGGAAAAGGGACAGCTTCTCCTTGAAGCAAGGGTCTGGCTTGGCCACAAATTCCCAAGGCAGCATTCAGGACGTGCTGGAGCCACAGCCATGTCACCAGACCTGAGGTAGGGAGAGACTGAGATTTTTTTGGTTGCTATTTGTTTGTTTGTTTTTGTGTTGGTTTTTTGTTTGTTTGGTTTTTTGGGTTTTTTGTTTTGCTTTGGTTTTGTTTTTTGTTTTAAATCCTCAGGAATCTGACTGCTTCTATTTCAGTATCTCTAATTACAAACATGGTTATTTTGGTCCTAAAATGTTCTGAGCTTTTTTAAAATTAGCCACAGCATTTTACTTGAAGATGCCCTGGCAGAGGGCAGTTCCACAGGCTTGCAGCCTACTTGCTAAAATAGCACTTACCAGCTACTCACTTGATCACAATAATATTTCTGTCAGTTTACACTTGAGTTCAATTTTAAAGACATCTTTAAAAAAACAGACCTCTTGATTAGCAGTTCTCACCCAACATCTCAAGTTTGTGAACTGACCTTGATATTTAATAAAATCATTTATGTCAATAAAAGGGAATTAAAAACAAACAAACACTAAATCCCCTCCCCTGACACAATTGCTAAGGAGCAAACAAGGCCATCACCATCGATTCCTCTCAAGCCATTTATCAAAATACTGGCAACAAAAATAAGGCCCAGATTCATTACAAACAGAACAATAAAGAAAAAGAAGGTTGAATATTAAGGAAGAAATGCTCACTGACAATAGACGGGTTTAAGAAATTTTTTTTACAATATATTTGTTTGTCAGTAGTCCAGGCACTAGGTTTTTTTGACTGCTCTTAAGAATTACTAACAAAAGTACTAACAAAATGATGTGGCTGTTTCCGTTTGTGTTTCATGACTTGGAATTTCAAGTTGTTCTTGAAATATTTCATTATTGATCAGAGCTTTTTTAAATATACATACAACATTCATTACTGAAATCAGGACAGGACAAATCACTTTCATCTTCATAAGCAGCAGCTGATCTTATTCAAACAAAGACTCAAATTAGCTTACTTTTGCTGCCTGTGTTCCCAGACTATCATTCCTATTTACAGATTTTTAAAACGAGCTCAGCTTTTTTGAAAAACAGAAGAAAAACAAAATCCTACCAAAAAAGAAAAACCACCACCTAGAAAATTCTCAACACTTTGTCCAACGTAAGCCTGCAAATTCTGCAACCATGGGCTTAAAAGTGCTTAGCTGCATTTATTAGCTATGGGGTGGCATCAGAAGATCAGCTCCCTTTGCCATCCCACGTAGGCTAAGAGACAAACGCCTCTCCCACAAGGTTATGGCCCAAGGGTTTGGTTGTGCTTTTGCCACTGCCAAGGAGCGACAGCACTAACGTGCAAGGACGACCACAGTCACCCAGGGCAGACAAGGCTGTTAAGCAGGGGGGAGATGCCCGGCAGAAGAGCACGGAAGTCCCACCAAGAAGGGGATGCAAACCCTCAGGGTCTTGGGGCAGCCTCACTCAGCAGAAGGCCACTGCCTTGCAGCAGCACTTGACCCCTTCTTCACATTCATCACTTTGCGATGGAGTGGAAGTTCTCAGAAATGAATGTGGACAGTGGTGTTGGTACTTTGTATCAATTAATAAATTTTAAAATAAATAATACCAATTGTGTGACAAGGCTGGGAAGTGATTACCAAGATGCCTCATAAATCAGTATCAACTTGCCATATTTTGAATTTAAAGCAATCAAGGATATGAAAGGAGAGCCTTTCTTCAGGGAAGGTAAAATTGGCAGGATAGAAGGTCTCTTGACATCTAGTACCAATATTAACACTTGCACACTAAGCGAGGTAGTAGGATAATTACCCTTTCTGAAGATCTGTGGTATTGGTTATGTTAGCAGGTTAATTTTCTCAATTTTCTAAGCTCCCTTGCAGTGATCCATTGATGGCCAGCCTCCCTCTGACAGTTTATCCAAATAACTGACACTACCGCTGTTATCATCAGAATGGCTTTTATTCAAGCTGCCATTGTTTAACAGCCGTGGTCTGTGTATATGAAAAGAAAACCCATTAAAACTCATTTTGAAGATCTCTGTTAGCCCCGGAAATATTTAACAGCACCAGTAGCTATGCAACAAGAAGGTTAAGCCAGTTAGTGTTTGTGACAATTGCACTTAGCTATTTTATCCAATAGCAAGAAAATCTTTGCATTTATCAAGGGAACAGATTTAGTAAGAAATTACACACAGCAAGAAATAAATGAGAGATGCAGGGAAAACTCGTATTATTGTGGCATCTGCTAGAGCTATTTTAGAACAGTGTCCCCCTGTGCTGCTCCACTGATGGGCTTGTGAGTATTGACTAAAATTAAAATCTGTTTCTCAGGCACTTGTAAATAGGCCACAAAAACTTAGCAAGTCTCAGATTTTGTTTTGGTTTTTTATGTAGTCCTGTAATTTTCTACAGTCATTTAGAAGGTATTTCAGCTCATGCTTTGCAATGGCCCTTGTGCCCTGGACCTGCTGTGAGAAAGGCTCTGCACTTCCCTCCTCCTCTGTCAAAGAAGATATTCCTTATGGCACACCCTCGTCCCCCTTGCACATAGGGCCAGTTGCAGCAAGAGTTTGCCCAAAGGAGTTTTCATTTCTCAAACAGGACTTCAGTATTAAATCCAAAATTTTTACGAGGACAAAGCAGGCTCTTTCTTCCAAGCAGCTTTGGGCATCCAATTTCTTAAAACATGTATAAAAATTCTGCTTCATCTTCTACTTCGCCTATGCACAGAAACCCCTTGGACAGAGAAGGCCAAATATTTATGCTTTTTCATTTTTAGATTTTTTAAAATGAAATGTCCCATGAAGCAGAGTTCACCTCTTTTCAAAGAAAGCTGTTCAACTCACCGTTTAATTGCATTTTGGCTCCCATTAGGATGTGGCAGTCTGACCAGACAGCCAGAAAAACATAAATGCAGAAATGGCTTTAAGCAAGATTGCAAGCCCTCTGCTCCCCTTGGCAAATCTGAGCTACTCACACAGGCGCTGAAAGAATTGGGGCAGTATGAAAACATGCTCGATTGTGAGAGCAAAGGTTGTGTAAAGCCAGCCACAACTAACTTCTAGAAAAATGCATATAACCATCTCTCTTATCATGATATTTAATTCTTTTTTTTTTTTAGTAGGAGTTGCATGCTGCAGCAAGGTCTACATTACCTCCAGAGACAAAGAGAGAAAAAAAGAAGTGCTGGGAGCCTAAGTGAGAGAACTAAAAGGGTATATCTGAAATTCAAACTAATATGCTAGTCTAAAAGCCTCCTTATTATGTGACTGGGTTTGGAACACAGAAAGCAGAATACGACATGATTTGAATAAGTTGCACTTGGCAATATGAAGGAGAACTGCTGAATCACTGACTTCTATTTCTGGAAAAATGAAGTTTATACTGATCCTGGCTATACCAACACATTAACTCTTCATGTCATCAGCCTCCATACAGTTCTATCAAAAGTGCTTTTCTTCTTCCTCAACAGGATGATAAAGGGAAATCTCACTCTAGTAGCTATGTAAGTGTTTCCACGAAAACCAAACTGCTTACTTTGTGGTGGAAAAAACTGTATCTGTATCATCAAAATGGCCATCAGCTTAGGTAGAGAAAATTCTTTGCATGTTGAAGAAAGAAAGTGCCAAACTGGAGAACAGAGCATCTGTTATGGAGAAGGCTATAATTATCTCATACATCTGAACACCACTGGGCATTGAAGTTACTCTAGCTATTTTGCCAGATACTCTGTGTTCAGGGCTCTTACTTGACACCAGCTGGAAATAATCAAGAGCTTGAGAGAGCTGTCAATATAGACCTTACACACTTCAAAGGTGTAAGGGCACTTACTTCTGATGTCGTATGCAGAGTCTTCTTGCTCTAATGGGATGAAAAGCTGAACTGTTTTGCTGCCACTGTCTCATATTACAAAACACTGTAACATTGCTAGCTGTAGCACTCGCAGGTAACAACTACTTCTGTACCATCCATCGTGGTGTGCTTCGCTGGTTAGGCATTTTAATAGAGTCCTTGGCAGAAAGAAAGCAGGAAACAGCAAAATTGCCACTCCGCCACCTTACCTCCACCCAGCAGAAAAAGCAAGTGGTTTCCCTCAACAGATGTTTAGGAAGTGCTGTTGCAGAAACTTTTCCCTGGGGATGCCAAGCAGAGACGGATCAAGCCTGTTCCCAAACCTATGTGCAGGAGCTGGGCTTCTCTGTCTCTGCCGAGGCATTCTCGGTCTCAGGCCCCATATTCAAATCTCCTCAATGAAAGCTTTCATGGGTGCATTCTTTGGTGTTTTGTTAGATTATTGTGTACTTCTGGTCCACTCACAGAGAACATATCAACTGCAGCTGATCCCCAGCAAGACGTTTTTAAATACCCACCTCATCAGCAGATCACACAGGAAAATATGGAAGAGGGTTATAAAGCTGTTCTTCTTTCAGGACAACAAATAGCTACTGTTCTATCTTTCCACAAGTAATACACATAATTGTTCACTTATGGCAAAGCAACTGAAAAAAAAAGTAAAACACATCTTTGCCTTTTAATTCTCAGTCAATGCCTGTGCTTTTCTAAAAAAGGGATCAAGGTAGAAAAGGAAAAATAAAAACACAAACAGCAGCAAGAAGAAGAGCGCACAACAATTTCCTTTGATTCTGGGAACACCAAAGGCTAAAAGAAACTCAGCTGCCTGGGTATCTCAAGGACAGATTCCCATGTGAGACTCCAGCCCGGCTGTGTCACAGACACTGACAGATGGGTTTCCCCAGCCTTGAACAACCTAATGGAGCTTTTAGCCAATTTGCATAGTGGCTGTCCCTGGGTGAAATGGGTACGTGTCAAGGACATTAAGCAGGCCAAGACAAAAGTGTAATAGCCTTGTATACAATATCACTTCTTACTGCTTGCTATTTTTAACCCCCAGGGGGAGGAAAAAAGAAAAGAAGAGAAAAAGAAACCTCGCTGAAAGCCGGTTCTGAGGCAGCAAGTTCCTGCTTTTGGGAATGGGCTGAAGCAACAAGACACTTTTCTTGCAAAATGGAAGAACAAAAGCACTGTACAGACAATTACTAGCTAGTTTCTTTTCTTTTTTTAAAGCAACACATTGTTGGAGTCTCCCAAAGCCTGTCTATATTAGCGATCTCTTTTGAACCCAAAGAGAAGCATGTGAAGCTGCTTCCTGCACCTGAAACAGAGTCCAGAGTAACACCACTAGATTCCCATGCAGGTAACAAGAGCCTGGCTGCTGCAGCTTTGTACAAGAGCCAAACCTAAGGCTAAGCTTTCTCAGGCCTAAGTCCAGATTTTCTTCCATATCTCCTAGCACCTCACACTTCACATGGCTGCTTCTTAACAAATGAAGAAGAATGAAAAAATTCAAATTGGACTCACAACAAAAATTTATAGCTTGATGTGAACTATAAGGTCAAGCCCTGAGGGTGGCTGAATTACCTGCTGAGTTGCTGCAACCATCACGCACTCCAGGGAAAAGCACACGTACTTCATATTTGCTCGGCAATCACCACAACCTCCTGGCTAGATTCTGCTCTCAGTCACATTAGAATAACTCAGCTACCAGACAATAAACTGTGATTGAAAAGTGGGCCTAAACTGCAACTCGTGCAAAAAGAGCCCCTGCATAGAATCACTGAATTTTGTTGCCTTGTCTTCTTCTACAGACTTGTTCCTTTCAGCTTGCTATAATGCACAACGGAGAGTCTCCCAGTGCTTAAACTAATTCTTCACCATTTAGTAGAGATCAGATTAAAAATTAAGCACGCAAACAGAGGCTTCCCTGAGGAAAGGTTCAGCTCTGGCAACTAAACTCTGCACGCAGCAGTATAAAACATACCCCGGAAAGTGTCAAACAGTATCTTTGACAGCAACAGAAACCACACCAAAAAGGCTTAGGATTTAACCCAGTTGAGCCATACTACTTCAACACTGACTGAATACACCCATAAGTGATGCTACAAAAAACTGGAGATTTTGGCAAAGAAGTGTGTGCATATTTGAGATATGTTTATGTTCCTCTTAGATCTTAGAAGAAGGATCTTAGGAGATCCTTCTCTATCCTGAGAACGCAGGAGGGACCAAGAAGGTAGGTCCTGGTTTTGAGTGTAGCTACCTCAGTGCTATTTCTGATTTTGTCATTACTGGCTGCGTGATTTTGACTAAGCTGTCACTAGAGACTTCCATTTCTCCTAAGCGAAATGAGAATGTTAACTTTATTTTAGGCACTTCTAAGGTCTTTGGATAGAAAAGCTCTATAAATGAACATTATTACTGTCAGCAATACTGTTCTACCAACTTCCATGGTTATTCAAAATCAAAACCAAGAGCAGAGCACAAAAGAGCTATCTAACAGCTATCTGCAAATCTAGGTTATGACAGAGGTCACCACTTTGTGTGTTAAAAAGCTGCAGGATTTCCAGATGAGCATCTTCAGTCATCATAATATCTCAAGCCCAGTTCTCAAGTCCATTTAATTAGAGGGGATGGAGAGAGATAAAGCCCAGAGCATATTTCTGCTTGGGTCATGTGCATACCTCTGCTTATTTAGCATTACAAAAAATGCTATGAGCTTAAGTGTAAATTTTTTCAGCCTTTGGCACTATTCAATTATATATGCTAATTTTAGATGGAGTAGATTGTACTTGAAATAATGGGATTGCATGTGAGCAAAGCCTTCTGTGGTGAAATTCTGTTGATACTCTCTCAAATCTTCTCTCTTGCAGAGACCAACCCTTTCTCACTCCTGGACTTTTATTGTGAAGAGAGGATTCACTCTTGGTGTGACAAATAAGCATTTCAATTTAAACTCTTCATTCAGGTCAATTACATAGAGGCATGCAGGTATCTACCCAGTAGCTAATGCTAGGGAGTAGTAAATCCTCTCACATCACTTGATTTTAAGACTTTCAGTGTTATTAGAAATTCATTATCTACTGAAGTGGTAAATAATTTGATTTCTACAAATTAGGTGAAAATATTGTGGTCATTTAAAATAAGTAAGTTCAATTGTTTTTAACATGTTGACCAGTACAATACAGCATTTCATCCCTTTGTCATTTCACCTTTTATAGACATAGACTGGATGGCCAGTGGCAAAAACGCCAGTCTAACAGAACCGGAAGAAGTAAGGCTAAGCCTAATAGTAGAGATAAACTGCTTTTTGCACCTGAGTTGGTTGCTCTGCAGTAGCGAGCACAGACCCAGCAGCTCACTCACAGTGAGCTGAATTAATTTAAGGTTGCATTATGCCAGGTAGGCAGTTCCTCAGACAATTTGAAAAAGAAGAGAGTACAAAACCCCCAACTATTTTATATGCAGCAAGAATATGCAGCCCAACAATATCTTAAATGTCTAAAAATCCAGAGCTTATGTAGAAACCTATCTGCCTAATGGAAACATCAGAATAACACTCAGAAATATCAGTATTATAAGGGACATTTAAACAAGAAAGATTGTTTTTTCTTTTATACCTGTCCTGGTGCTAGAAAAAATTAAAGTCATATCAGATAAAATTATTCAGGACTTGACTTTGGTTGCCTTTTCTTGGTTTCAGACTGGGGGGGGAGGGGCTTAGGTAGTTTGGTTTTGGGGGTTTGTGTTTGTTTTTAACTCAATTGCATTTACTAGATAAGACAGATATCCATCAAATAATTTTGGAATAGCAGAAACTGTAAAAGTGAAAAAAAAAAATCTATCTTTATTATTAATAGTACTTTCTTCACTAAAGAGGGTTTAAGAGTTTTATATACACAGCAGCAGTCTGAAGTGCTGACCTCCTCTAGATCTTGGGTTCACACCTCAACCCAGCAAGGCAGATTCAAGATTTACAGCTTAGTGACAAGTCTGCCAATTCATCACCACTAAACCATCTCGAGCCCTCTTTGGAAGTGGCACAGGTCAAAAGAGGAAACCACCAGCTGCTGAAGAAATCCCTTCTCAAATAAATTCATTCCACAAGTAGTCAGCCTGGCACTAGCTCTCTCACACACCTTCCCCCAGACTCTCCACCAAAACCTGTGCTGCAGTGGGGCCATACACATCCTGACTTTTCCACTTACCTTCTGAAACCACAAGCATAAATTTTAAAAAGTATTACCAAACTTTAGGATGAGTTAATACAGAGTCAAGAAGAGAATAAAATACAACCACATAAAGCTCCAGTGCTTCTGATGGTTGAGTTTTCTTTAAAGACAAGAGTGGCTGTCCTGTTATCTTCCAGTCTGTAGAGGTACAGTGGTTGGATGTCTTAAGTTGAAGAGTAGGTGAAAGAGAAAAAAATTTACTTCTGTCAATCTTTAAAGGAAACTACAAAACAATTTAACAGCTTGTGGAAACATCCAAAGAGATGATTTTTGTGGAACTAATGTTCTGGCAAAGAGAAATGAGGCAGTTTAGGCTAGTTTGACCAGGAAATGCATATCCATATCTATATGCCTTCAATATGCCTACCTGTATAGGTATTTTATCAAATATACTCACAGTTCAGTTTGAGTGACTTACTTTACCTTAGTTTAAATCTTTGTCCTAATTAATTTAAACCAAACTGTTATAAAGCCAACAGAATGTGGACTTAGGCTTATGCATACAGTCTTTTGCATCAGTTAAACTACATCAGTTTGAAATTACACCGTAAGTTGAACTAGTGTCATTCTGCATAAGCTTAGCCCTTGCAGCATCAGACACCTAAACCCCATTGAAATGCTGTGACATCCTTGTGCTTAATTCCCTCAAATTCCTTAGGAAATCCTAGCCTAAACTCTGAGCAGGAAGCAATCATACCAAAATCCCTCAGAGATGAAGCAGGCAGCTCACATCTCCACCAGAGCTATCGCTCTTTTCAGAAGACTTTAACCACACACGTAGTATTTTGCAGAGCAGCAGTAGGGTTACTCAGGTGTTTATGGACAACTTGTGCTCAGTTCTTTGCTGGGACCTCAGAAATTACTGTTTTGGTTACCTCTGCATCATGTACAGTATCTCTGCTCCTCAAAATCCACCACCTAAGAGCACTAAGGCTTTAGTGATGATTGGTGGTTTGGGGACCAGCCTGCTAACTCATCTTCCTATCCAGTGCCCTTTGAGAAATACAATGGGGAGGGTTGGACTGCTGCCTGGCTCATATCCCCCCAGAAAACTGCCCCCAAGAGCTACTGAACAGCCACCGAACATCCTGACTGAAGAGACACTCCTAGACTGCCACTCCATCACTGCAGTTACTCTAAGGCAGCTAAAAAAAAAAAAAAACCAAAAGTGTCTGATGGCTGTTAGCATGTAATTTTGCATACCTCATGGCCGCTATTTCAGAAACGGTTTTCAGATGAGTAATTTGGCAAGATTCACTGTTTGCAAACTGCATACTTGGTCTAAAGAGCACTTACAGTGATGTCTACTGCACCAATGTTCAGGCCACAGATCTCTGTTTACCCTGCTTTTCAGACCACCCAATCTGCCTGCTTCCTCAGTGTTGATTATTACTTACTCTTGTAAAACTTCTACTAATGGCTCTTCTGATACAAGGACTTTTTTGGGTTTAGTTTGGGTTTGGGTTTTTTTGAGGGGGGGCAGGATTGGGGTTTGGGTTTTTTTGGTTGGGGTTTTTTTATTTTTTAGAAATAAAGGGGGGAAAAATGATAATGTTAAAAGAAGTAAAGCCTAAACTAGAAAAGTTCATGTCCTGTCATTCACCATCTAGGAAAGCTACAGCGGGACACCAAAAGACAAGTTCTCTAACTGGCAGGTCTCCACCAGGCTTTACAATTAACAAGCTAGCTCATTGTCTGGGTTGTTATCTAAATTACAGTCTAGGCATTTTCTGCTAACATATTTTCTGACTTTTTAAACACTATACTGTACAGTACCTAGCACAAAGGCGTCTTTCTCTAATTCTATTTAAATCTCTATTTTCCTGTTTTAAAAATTAACTACTGTAACCATAGCCCTAAGCAAAGAAAAGGAGAAGGGGAAAAAGGGAGAGAATGTACTTTTAGCAAGGAGGGAAGGGAGTTCAGGTGCTGAAGTTTTCTTTGAGGCAGAGGCAATAAAAACTCACTACTTTTAAAAACACTTAAAATCCATTTTTCGTCCCATCACATTTGTTTTATTAGCATTCATCAACAGCAGGCAACTGACAGGAGGAACAAGATCAGTCCTTTCTTACAACATTTCTGAACCATCGAGTATATCTTCACTTTCGTGTCTTTTTTTTTTGTTGTTGTTTTTATATCTAATTCTAGTAGAAAGAAAATTACTAGGATTTTTTTTAAAATGAGATCATATAGTAGGGGATACAAAATAATAATCTTAAAGTGTCATCACAAAAATATGTTCCATTATATTTATTTTAGTTATAGCACATAAAAGATAAAATACACAAAACTTGGAAAACATATACTGGGTGTTTCACTCAAACTCATAAACAGGGATCTTTGGACCAGTCCTCCCAATAACAAGCACTTTTTGTGCTTTTACTTAACTTTTTTTTCTTGAGATTCCCCTCCCAAGTCATCCTTTGTATGTGTAAACCTTGCACATATAGGTAGGTATGCTTTTATGCTTTTCAACTAGTATTTTTTATTTCAGGTACTGGAATTGCTTTTAAAACATGTTAACCACAATTACCCATATCCCATACTCTTCTTTTAGCCAACAGGAAAAAGGAATAGGGAAGAATGGAACCTGCTTCATTAGTTGATTGTTCATTTTGCATTTATGGAGTCTGTGAAACTAATGTTTCACTCCAAGTTAAGAAAACATTGTTTTCTTCCACTCCAGAAAACAGAAAAGCAGGAAGGCTTTTTCACCATGTATGTCATCATCAGCAATATCACTTCTGTGACTGAAGGCAATGTAAAAGAAAAAAAGAGTTTACCATAACTTTTAATGGTGAATTTATAAGACAGCCCATCAAGAAATCTATTAAAAAATCAGCAATAATTACAAACCATTGAAAAACTATAAACAAGATTTCCAAAATATCTTTTATGTTTGGTTTTCAGCACAGAGTTTTACTGCTGTCACTTGTCAAATCTGGCTGACACTATTTAAACTGGAGAGCAACAAAAATAAAGCTTCTTTTTTGGACCAAGGAATATTACAGATACGAGAAACTTCTCAAAATTTACTTCACCCTTTTACTGAATGGTGATCCTGACACACTAGACCATTACACTATGTGAAAACACACTGAATGCTGAAAATCTCCTTTAGAAGACGTCTACCAGCAAGTTGGTGTTTGCAAAGGAATTAGTTTTCAATTAAAATACATACTGCTTTAAATTCTAGAGATTAATTCAGATGATTAAATGCACCAATAAAGAACATGGATTCGGTTTTGCTGACTTCTTTACGTTTCTCATGGGATGGGATGCTGTAACAATAGTCTTCCCTCTACAGGTGCAGACACACTTCATTTAACATGATCATGCGTGTTGGGGCGTTTTTCTCATGCAGACTTCATTGAGACATTGGTAATGTAAGATAGGAAGTTAAGACAAAACCTCTCACTGCTGAATGTATTCTGGTGGTTCTCACTATTTTTGAAAATTGTTTCATCCTCACTTTTCCCAAGCAGCATTTATTGCTAAGACATGTTACCATCCCTTTGGTTATGATTCCCCGCAGCCGGACAGTATAGGTGCCTCACAGCAAACCCTGAGCATCAGCAGAAGGCTGACACCAGTGAGCTATAAATTGCAGCAACTTTTAGTCTGCTCCATCTGGCACCTGGAACAAAACCAGTCCTCTGATGGAAAGCTGTCATTGGTGTCAAGCTAAATCTGACCCATCCTTTCAGCTCAATACCAGTGAGAGCATAGAGCTGCTTGGGGATCAATAACTTAAAAAGCTGTTTGCTCTGATTTGTAATCCAAACAAGTATGTGGGAGACAAAGGACTGGAAGATTGAGCCCAAAGCCATTACTTCTGACTTTATACTTCCAGAAATATGCCTTAGCCATGCATTTTACCAATTAGCCTTAAAAATACCCACATTTTGAAGGTTAAACACATATAAATTGTAAACAGAGCACAGCATAGACAACATAGAGTTTTGAACATGAAGCATTAATATTTATTCAAAGTGTAAGGCTTTTATGTGAAAAAAAATACCTTTTCTTAGCTGAAACATGTTTAAAGGTTCATCTTCTCTGAGGCAAATATCAAAATGCAGTGTGACAGACAAAAATCCAGCACATAACATATCCATATTCACATATAAAAATGTATTTTCAACCTTTCCATTCAAAGACCAGCAATAAAAAAATCCCTCTCATATCTTCAGGATGCTAAATAATCATTTCATCCATGTCTTAGTATTGACTTACAAAGATATGACTTGCCTTTGCTCTGTAGTTTTTATATACAAATGAACAGAGGACAACTCACTATTATGGAAGTCAGTGGGATTGTCAGCTTCTTTATAAAAAAAAAAAAGTCAGCTAGATGCAGCTGGCTCACCATTCTGGAAAAATATTAAAGATGACAGAAAGAGCATGATGTTTTGGCTCTTCTGCAGCCATTATGATATTGAGCAATATGCTGCAAAGAGCTATTGCAGTAAAGTGCTGCAAGACCACCTCCTTGCTGAATAAAGGTCATGCAAGGACTCCGTTGAATACTCGGAGCTGTATTGCTACATCTGCATCTTCCAAGTTATAATTTTTATGCATCTTTCCACCACGAACTTTGGGTTCTTCACATATCGACAGAAATTCTGTGTTGGTGAATAAGGTCTTCTAATTCCAAACGTCACCAAAAACCTAAATTATTTGTTTCATTTTTACCATCGAAACCATATTAGCTGTTTGGCTCATAACAGCTTGAAGAGCTTTTCATGACCCCTACCACACAGTGGAGAGACAGAGGTGTCCTTCTTGCCCTGAAACGAGAAGATACTGCTCTTCTCCAGGGAGTGTGCTGGTTATCAGAAACATCTCTACCCACCTGTCCCCACCGCAGCAGCCGGCGGTGGCGGCCAGATGCAGAGAAAGAGCCCTGCAAGGACACCCACCCTGACTATCTGCCCTGTCCTGACAGCCACCCAGCACCTGCCTGGTCCATGTGCTGCTGCCCAGTACCCAACACCCATCACTAGCCAGGGACTCAAGGAGATTTCCCTCTAACTCTGCTTTATTTCCATTATGTTATAGTGCTTCATATATGAATATAATGTATACATTATATAGATTATGTATATTTGTGCCTACATAATGTATACAACATATATATACACATAGTAGGGAACATACATCAGCAAAAGGCCTCTTTTATATTACAAACAGGGATTGCATTGGTCATGCTAATAGCTGACACGGTAAAACAATTTTGCAATTTGTACTCTCTCCCATATTTTATATTTTCAGAAGGGGAAAGCAAAGAAGACGCTGGAATTTCTCCCTCTAGTTACTCAGACCACAGAATCAATGTAATTCTGCTGTCTTCGTTACATTATTTTTCCCCAGAATCCATAATACTCCAAAAAGATTAAATTAAATAATACTCCTAAAAAAAAAAAAAAAAAAACAAGCTCTTCTTTAATTTCATTTCAATACCATCTTGTTCGTCCATCAGCCTCTCAGATGTGCAGGAAATGGCTTAATGATGTGCCTTTATTAAAGGGAAGTGCTGAGGTATCTCTGTAGATTGCTCCCATCCCCCAAAAGTTTGCACAGCAACAACTCTGAGAATACATATCTGCCAGCAAAAAATGTCTTCACCAGAGCCTCCTTTTATCACAGAAGCTGCAACAAAAACAGCACTTAAAGGACACAATCATCTCTACTCACAGTACCTCCTGAACTGTAAACACAGTTTAAAAACTGCACGCCATGGAGCTCAGGCGTGTTATCTAATCCTTTAGAAACTCTATCCTACTACAAACACAGGGAGCAGCAATGCCAGCCACACCATGTGCTTCCACTTACTGACCCACTCCCTTTGCACAGGCACACACACACCATCCCTCAGCCCGCGCCGCCCAGCACAGAAATGCTAACACAGCTCTCATGGCCAAAACACTCGAGGCCTCACCTGGGAAGCAAATCCTGCCCTGCCTGTCGCCCTCCTAATGCCCCCAGATGTAGCAACAAGTGCAACTATGCATTGTATGTGCTGCTGTCTAGAGTTATATTCCCTCACCGCTACCTGCACCCCTCCAGTGCTACAGTCGAAAAACAGAATGAGAGAAGTGGGGTTTTTAGCATAGTATCTGGGGCTGCTGAGCTGGTGTGTTTGAAACATTACTTACCTGAGCAAGTGTTGCAACACTCTCACCACACTTATTTTGTTAGCAAAGTAGCCAAACAGCTCAGGTGACTTTGCAACTGCCTCGCAGGGCAGCACTGCAACAGTAAGGGCTTTGACAGCCAGACCTGTCATAACAAGGAGGAAACAGCTCTTTTTTTCTTTTCTTTTCAATTTTTTTTTTTTTTTAATCTTCATTTACTCTGAGCAAGGTGATTTGATTTAACTAGAAAGCCATTCTTTTATTTTCTTGCTATTAGTGCTGAAGACTCCTGACATTACATGTGAGCACAAGCCTCACTTAAAGTGGCCTTGGGAGCAGCAAGAAATGCTTGGTACCTGTTTCAGAGCTTAGTGTGGCTAAGGCAGGAGCAGCCCTTCACACATCATCCTTCCAGTGACCATTATGGAGCCAGAGTCTCATTCATAGCACCAACACTATCATAACCTGCAATGGAATACAGCTTTTCCACAATAAAAACAAACAACAAATGGTAGGTGAGTAATTCCGGACAAGACAGATAACAACTAAAGGACATGGGCTTTGCCCCGTGCCCCATATTGTGCCAGATCAAACATATGCCTGAACATACTCTCTCCTTTGTAAATCCTAGTGCTGTGACAAGTTGATGGTTTTTCTGAAGGGTAAGCAGAGCTGTTTTTTTCTGCCCCCATACTTTCAATACACCTTAGATGCAGCAGGTTCACTAAGGACCATATGACATTTTGTAAAAGGTGTTACCCATTTCTCTCTCTGCTAGTCTCTGTCCCAACACTCTATGGCACATTCGAAGCGCTGAACCAGAGAGCATTTAAGTTCTAACTTGCGTTGATTATTGAAATCTGCCCATGGAGAAAGAGGAGCCCTCCTTGTCTTGGGGTGACAAGGTGTGTCCAACCCGACACACTCATCTACCGATCAATTTACATGATCATCATGGCACTAAGGTCACAGACACAGGAACAATCTTCTGCCACACAGTTACCCTTCAGGACCTGAATGAACTTTCCCAGTGAAATCAGCTTTGCCACTGGGAACATATGGGACCCTGCTTTGGATGAACTGAGACTCAAAAACTACATTTCAAAATCACACACAGGAGAGATGAACATTCAGAGGTTTATCATTTACCTCTTCTATTTCTTAGGCAACACTTGTTTTAAAAAAATTAAATGTATCTTTGTTAAGGGTCAGCCATACTGTAGATGATCACTTAGGTCAAACAGCACCAATCAGCTTCATCCAGCTGGTCTCTTGCATCACAGATCATGCACAACTTCAATACCAAATCATTCTTCACACAACTACTTCAATGATCCCCATAAATTTTACAAGATCTCAGAGGCAAAAATGAACATCTATACAGGTATGAGAACTAGAGCAGAAGATAATGTATTCCTGTGCCCAAAATTGTACACTCTAAGAGAATTCTTATACTGTGCCCCGATTGTACCTGTTCCAGCACAGGACAATTTTTACAGGATTAGCATACATTGGTTTAGCAAAGGGCTCTGAAAATTTCTGCTTGCTTCAGGCCGTGACTTCCAAACACCACTGAAAGCCACACACTAAGCTAGACCTGAGCAGCACCCACACAGAGATGTAAGTCATGTTGCATTAGACCCTACGAAGTGAAATTACAGCCCACATCCAACACACAGATTGTGTCCTAGCAGGCCAGATGTTGCATGCATGATTAACTACCAGCCTTCTAGGGGAATGTGACGAGCATACTTGTACATGTCCTCTACTCAGACTGTCCCTGAAAAACTTTTTTTTTTCTTTTTTTTTTTTTTTACCTTGTGAAACAGAGTTATGCTGCATTTCAAACAGATTTTCGGTGCTGTTTGAGTCCCATTGACATGACTGATGGGTAGACTGATCCATAGCAAGGAAAGGCAGTACCAGCTCACTGGGAGCAGCAGCTGCCCTGCAAATCCCCCCTCTGGAGCTGTGTTGGGAAGTACGCACTGCTGTGCACCCAGCATCCACTCATAGGATGTCAAAACTACATCATGACCTTAAGCAGGGATTAATCACAACAACAGGGAAAAGATACCTGTCCAAAGGCACTGTTGCATTCACTGCCTAGAGAGAGAGACATCGCAGTTGATTCTCATGTAAGAGATGGGGATGGAGAGCCAAGGGAACAAAAAGGGGAAGATTTTCCACCACAAAAACTGTGTTGGGTGTCTGGAATATGAAACACACTGGGCAAGAAAGAATGAGTGAGTCTTCTCTGGCCTTCACACTTGAGGCACTCAAAATTAAGAACTCAAAGATGCTGATCTGATATTTCAAGTTTTTTTTAAATTTATTTTTGTTTTATTATTTTTGTGGAGGAAATAATTTTAGACAGCACATGATTAAAAATGAAGCACAGAGTTCTTCAAAGGTTTCAATGACATAGGGTATGAGCCAAGACCTTACAAATCACACCTGGCTGAAAACTAACAAAGACCTTAGAGAAAGCTAATTCACATTTTGTAAGATGGTCTGAAGACATTCTGTCTGTATTTATCTTACTAGCATCAAGCATCTGACACTACCATGAACATGCAATGCAAAGGTATCCTGAATCTGTACCATTCATAAGTGTTTCTATTGTACAGCTGAGGACTTAATAGAGCATCAGGGGGAGGAGGAGATTTTTCTGCTTCCTAATTAGCTGTCAAGTGACACAATTCTCCTTATTGTCTGCAACAGCATTTTGGGTAATGGTTCCTCAGTACATTAGGTCACACAACCCGTGCAAAGCCAAATGCACAGTTACTACCACGGGATGTGAAGGTGCTTTAGTTTTCACCCAGACTACTTATTCTGCTCTTGTTTGACAGCTACTCTTAATTTCCTCCACATCTCACTCCTTGTTGGTCCATCCCCCCCTTTACCCCCAGTACAAATAACACTGTTTTGGTTTTTTTTTAACTCTTAATCTACATTGGGCAAAGCATTTGTTCAACTGTTTGCCCAATAGTGCTCCACTGTCATTTTGCAGATGTTCCACTGAATTCATTAAAATTTTAAAGCTTGCCACCAACACAGGAAAATTGTTTTTATATCAGCACATACTTCAAATGTTAGGCAGGACATGTAAGAAACTACTAGAGTCACATTAAATTTTGCTTCCTTGAGGGGAAAAAAAAAAAAGAAAAAAAATTGTGTTTCCACTTCCCTCCAGACATCAGGGTAACACCCATATATTTTTGGGTTACTTTACTTGGTTCTAAGCTATTGTTGGAAACTGATGCTTAAGCTTCTTTAAAAAGCATTAAACCTGTTGTGCTCACATTTGTGCCAATTTCTCAGAACAAATTTATCAAAACTAGCTGCACCAGTAGGTCACTCAAAAATAAGCCTCTATGGAGGAGCTTTCTGCACTACACAGTAAAGGAATACCTCCAGCTGGTTTCTCGTCAGCTCACAAGACTGCAACTCAGAAACTTGCCACTAGCTGAGCAGTGTCATGAACCCTTTCAGCTCCTCCCTTGCATTTTGTGATCATTTATACTTCTGGATGAGTTTTGATTATAGCTCAGCCAATGTTAGACAAAAAGTAATTAACCATAAGCATATTCATTACAGGCACGCACCCATAAACTGCAATATGAACATCAACTATGCTTCCCTAAGTGACAGGGAGTCCCTCAAGGCTCAATTACTTGCCACTTTTTGCTCCATTTCAGATGTTAGCAGTCCTACTCTTCTAAATGGGTAATAACTACGGATAACCATTTACAAGCAGCAATTAAGAGTTTTAAACTGATACCAATGACAGCTCTCAAAACTAGGACCAAGTTTTACTTGTTTTTTCCAATTTCCTAGATAATTATCTCAGTGTGATCCATTTCTCACATTACATTTCACAACATACATCTAGATGTTTATTGAAAATCCCTGGCCTGTAACAGGGAAGCAGAAAGTATCGATACATCAGATGAATTTTTCTCTACAGCATAGATCCAAGAATGGTGATTAACTTTGGATGAGACCATGCTAGTTCAGAATATCTTCTTATACCCAAGTATGACACACAAACTAGGTTGAATAAGCTCTCAGAGCTCCACCTTTTCTGAAACCAACTTCTACCCCTTTTCTATAATTGAGTTTAGTGTGCCAACATAATTCTAGGAGATACTGGAAGAAATGAGTACCACATAATGATTTATCATGTGTTAATTAACTGTCTATTGCACATTCCTGTGACCACGCTTGTGCAGCTTTTTTGCTCCTACACTCAGCTGTTAGCTGCACACACACCCATCTGAGAGAGGAAACAACACAAAACACCCCAAATGAAACAGGACCTGTCCCAGCACACTCAGAAACCGATTAGCTGAACCAGGGCCTGATAACACACTGGGGATGTTGACAAAACATCCAAATGTCTGACAGCTTGCAAAAAGGAAAACTCAGAAAACTTCCAGCAGAGGCATCTGAGCTGATCACGGCAGTGAGATTGTCATTTCACACCACAGCAAGAGCAGGCAGAAGCCACAGAGCTCTCAGCACCAGAGACCAGCAGAATTACATTGAGTGATAAAACACAATGTCAGGTGCTTCAAAGTCTTTATCAACACCCTTTAAAAATATTTCCTTTGTTATCTAGAATTTTTTTTCCTCTCTCCTTTTACGCTGAAGAGCATGGCACTTTGCATTCTACTTTATTCATTTAAGTAATGATGGTTTGACTCTCATAGTTTCTGCAAACTAGTCCTATATACTAAGTAGATATTTCCATAGGTTTAAAGAAAGTAGTGAGTAGGTAATCCAGTGAGTAATTTAAAGATAGTGCAAATGTTCCTCATGTTGAGAGTGAATAATGTACCCTGTTAACATTTGTTTTATTTAGGATTCAATCTAGAAGGAAAACCCTACTCTTCCAACTTTTTTAACTGACTTTTTTTAGACCCTTTTGTACCACTTGCATCTCTCCTTCCCAAGGTTACACAGCTTGTGGCAAAGCATACATATGGAAGTAGAATAAGAAAAATCCTTTCACAGTTATTACCCTGAAACATAGTCAAACGCCAGACCCAAGAAAAAATATAAAATGAAATAATCTATACTTTTAATTGCATGTTTGGTGGGTTTTAATTGTTGTTGTTGTTTTTTTTTTAAACAAGTCCTCTATTTGAAAAGAACAACAACCAAAACAAAACCCCAAACAAAACAAAATGACTCACAATATAAAACAATACAGAGGTTAGACACAGTGCCTGGTGGGTTTTTTGGTGTTTTTTTTCCTATGGTACTTATATACTCAGAGAAGGAGACAGAGAAATAAGAGAATATAATACATTCGTCTTTCTTCAGAGTAACATGGACATGTACTTGGATGAGGCTAAGGGAAAAAAGGAATAGAAGTGATGTCTTTTTTACAGTGCAAACTTTCAAATGCATACTACATTAAAGTCAAATATCTAAACATAGCATCTGTAGCAGCCAAGAAAAACCCACACATCCAGCTAACAAGATTGTTGTTATTGCCGTGATCTCTGATGCTGAGCTTGTGCCACCTTGAAAACAACAAAAATTAAGACTCATAAGCAGCAGCAGCCAAACCGCTTAAGAATGTTGATACCTCTCTCTCAGAGTGCCATCGGCTCCTGACAGCCGGATTCAGACAGGCAAGGTAAAACGTTTCAATCTGTGCATCCCTCTGGTCTGTCTGCAGTGCAATGTACGACTCCAAACTGCCCTCAGTAAACAGTCTTCTCATCACTCCAGCCTGGGCTGAATTTTAATCAGGGTCCTTTAAATGCCATTGAGCAAATCCATATACTATGGATTGCTTCTTGTATGCCTCTGGCCAACCACTATTTGGAGGGTCATTTATTATTTTTAGAAAACCAAAACAATCTAAAGTTACGGTACATATCACAGCACATCTCGAAGCAGAGTGCAGTTATTTCTGGACATTTCATATTGCATGTAAATGAGGCTTTTAATTATTCCTTTAACATGATATAGTGGATGCATCCATCTGTTAGTCACACGAGAAGAGGAGCTTGGTTTATCTCACGATAAAACAGCAGTTAAGTTTTCAGGCCACTCAAATGTAAAACTTGGATTCTGAAATTCACATATTGTGCACTAAAGGCAAGCAAAAGACAGAAATATGGGAAGAGCTCCCAACCGTAATAGTAGCAATAAAGAGTCTACAATTCAGAAGGGATGCTATGTATGATGAAAACACTAAGCCTGCTCATAAACCACTTTTTTTTTTTTTTTTTGGCAAATCTGTCCCAGAGAAGGTTAGGCTCTGTGCATCAATTATCAAACCAGGAGTATGTCCCCAGTAGAACTACAAGCTCAGCAAAAACTCATTAGAAACTCTGTGTGTGCAGGGAGTGAAATGTGGTCATTATTTGACTGCTCTGTTCTGCAAAGAACTGTATTAGGGAGGTGTAAGCAGCAGAGTGCTGACTGCTACAGTTCTTTCTATCTCCCATAGATAAGTCAATTAATCAAACCTTGCTTACTACCTGTCAAAAGCCTGTCTCTGTCCTCTTGTTGAAATACAGAGAGAATGCAGGGGCCCTTCCTCCGTCTGCAGGTTCTCTCTTGCTTAAGGAGTGGTTCCAGTCATTTTGAGAAAACATTATTTCATGCTGTTAAGCAGCTTTAGGAAAATCTTCTCTTCTCTGTCTTTCTTGCAAACAGAGCAGCTGACAAGCAGGGAGTGAAGACTTTCACCCAAAGAGAGGAGTGGCGCTTAGCACAGCATCTGAGTGCAGCCCTTAAAACCACTGTAGTGCTTCTGACACCTTCCTCCTCTCCAGGGCTTGGTTTGGGCCAAGCACCAACACGGGCATCATTCCTTGGCTTCACAACCGTCCATTCGAGTTAGAATTTCAGACTGGATGGGCAGCCTCAGGACCAGCAATCCAGGTAGTTCTGCTGGCTCAGAGGAGGACAACAAAAGCAGGTCTTTCAAGAAATGCATGTCTGGGAAAAATACTTCCTTTGCCTCTATGTCAGGCCACCATGATACAATCAGGGCAGCAATGGGAGATGAGATGATGTTTCTCTTCTGCCATAACAATTACAGGTATTACTTCCATTATGGGAAACGTTTGAGTATATTCTTAATTGGAGACTCAATAAACATTCTTTACAAAATTATGTCATGTCCTCTTCACAGGAACAGGGGAAAAAAAAGGAGGAAGAATTTTCTCTTACACCTTGAAAAGCTTAAGGAGCTGGATTTGTACACATCTGGAATTCAGGCAATGTAAAAATGGTCTCTATAGTTCTTGGACGGTAACTTAAAAGAGGGATGTTTCCCCAGGACTTTGTGGAAGAAAAAATAGAGTGCCATGGAGGCTGGTTTTCATTCAGATTTGAGGAAGATGTGAAAAAAGGCTACATATATAAATCCTGAAAGATCTATGTCAGGGAAAACAAATGCAGGATAAGGACATTATTGCTATTGCTCACCCAGGCCAAAACAAGCCCAGGAATCTGGGCGAACAGTCACCACATGATGAATTGAGAGTCCACCAAAGTAGATGGAAACACTGCCACTTGTTACCACTTGTTCTGTCCACTTTTGGCCTGTGATTGACTAGGTTCTTCAGTACTTTTATAGTAGATGTTTCTTTCACGCTATTGCCTGATGAAATGCTAAAAATGACCAGTTGTTGAATACAGCCAATTCCCAGAATACACTCGGATTAGTTTCTGAACTAGGTTCAGACTAAGCATTTTTAGATCTATTTTTATTTGTATTGAAATAGATGCTTCAGTGTTTTTAGCTGTTTGAGCAGCAGCTGTTGCCACAGACTACTTTGCGGCAGCATGAGCAAGAGTTGGACTCAATGTTATTATTTGGAAAGTATTTAAATTTTTTTTCCTCTTAAAACTGTCCTGCATATAAATTTGTTTCTAATGATTTCTGCAGTTTCTATAAGAGAAAAGAAAATGTTCTTGATTAGGTTCCCCAACCCAAGCATAGTGAGAGGCCACACTTATAATGTGAAAATGTAATTCTGGATATGGTTGAAGCCAATGAGGCAAATATAATTCCTGTTAAAAATGTATCCCTTCCTAATTTTTGTTTCTCAGTCTTTCTGGCTAAACTACTTTATTAGGCAATCACAGCCTAAGGTATCAAGAACTAAAATTCTAATTAGAGGATCCAGCATCCTCCATTATCATAACCTCCAGACATTTAAAAAAAGCCCCACACAATCAAGCAAGACTCTAGTGTTTCCACTCCCTAGCTTTTAGGCAGCATCTTTCAACTCACAACAATCAATTTCATTAATTGAATTCTCCCACTCTGAAAAAATTCAGAACTTTGGAAATGGAAGAAATTGCAACTTTTGTCTAAATAGAAATACCTTTTTCTCTCTAGTGAAGTCAAAGTAACTTTAGTGAAATATATGAAGCAGCATTCCACATCAATTAGTCAAGGTATATACCAAATTCCGTACCGGAAGATAAAGATTACGGCCCCCCTTGCAAACTTCACTCCAACTCTTCTACTATTGTCCTCATCTATTTGTTTTCCTTCATGCATACTGTGCTCCTCCCCCTTGCTCACATGCATGGCATCGGTGAGTACTCTGTCTTGCGTTAAGTAGCACAAAACAGCTAAAGGTAAAATGTTTTAGGTCAAGTAGGTAATTCTAGTGGTTCAAGAGACAGTTTTTGACAGAACATGAAGTATATTCTTTGGTTCTGACCCACTTCACTAACTGGCTGATAAGTATCTTGAGACATCGCAGCAAACACACACATCAAATGAAGCAATCTAATGCAAGCAAGATACTTCTGGGAAAAAAAAAATTGATACTAAAAGGCAATGTTAGCCTTTCCTACTGAGTAGACTCTGCAGATTTGTGCAGACACTACTCTTACAGACTTTTCCATGAAAGAATTGTTTCTATTAGCCCGTTGACTTTTGGATTCTTGGAGTTATTCTTCTAAGCCATGTTGCTCCAGTTGCAAAACCTGATGAAGTTCGTATGTCACCCTGATTACATAATGAGTCCATTTTACAATATAATATTGACTAAAATATTAATAGAAAGTGTAGACAGGAACCAATCCAAAATAGCAACACGCACTCTGTTATTAGCAGCGTAGTTTCCACCATTAAATAGTCTAAAAAAGCTTAATTAGATTTTAGCAGCCCTAGAAGTCAAGAAAGGAAGAGAACCTTTCAAAGCATTAACGTCTCAGGTTCTGAAACACGTTTCAGGAACCAGCACAGCCCAGTGACCTGTTATGCATGTAAAACATTGAAGAAGATCACCAATCATTTCCAAAGTCCTGTTTCTTTAGCCTTTGAGTTGAAAATTAGAACATCGCATATAAGGAATTTTCACCTGAAGTTTAAAATGCCTGTATACATAGAAGTTCAATTTATTATTCTAATGACTTTCACAGCTTGAGATTCTCACTGGGAGACATGCCTGTATGCATTTAATAAGGCTGCAGAGATTGGGACTATTCCTGAAGGACTTTCCGAATCATTTCCAAAGCATCTTTTTATAGCTAGCAAAGTATAAATTATGTAAAAAGGCAATTAGATAGATACCATCAAATCTATTTGACTGTTAACCCCTCTTTGTTAGATTAATCTATAAACCTGAAAAGAATCCACTTTTAGCATTCTAAGACCATGCTCACATATTTAGATGTGAAGATGCAATCATTCAAGTAACTGCAGCAGGGGGGCAGGGAAGAGAGGGAGGGAGAGGCAGGAAGTCTTCATGTTCTTCTCCTTTTCTCTCGAGACCTAAACAGCACGTTCATGACAAATATGCTGTCCTATTACTGTGATGTTGGTAGCTCACAAACATAACTAATGATCCCAGCATTAGATTGTTGGAAATCTAGTAGAGATTTGATACACACATGTATAAAAAAAATCCTTATATCTGTTTTCCTTACCGATGAAATCCTAGTTCTTTGGGGAGGTGAGAATTGAGGAGAAACATTCCCACACTTCCCATAAATCTTCCAGCAGCAGAGAATGAAGAGAGCCAGTGGCACAAAACAGAGTTTCAATTAAACCACATAATTTTTTTTTCCACGAGATCTTCCCACAGGTAACAAAAGATCAGGGTTGGTGGCGCAACTCTCTGTTCCTTTTCATAAAGGGCACTTCATTGCCTCCTTGGAATTCACGTATCATGGCACTGAATATTAAATATGAGTTTCACAGGGAGGGCAGGAGCATGAAATTCTCTAGAGTTTCTAAGAGAGCCTAACTCTAAGTCAAAAATTTCTCTTCTCCTCATAAGGAAGTTGTAAACAACACACGGTGTGTTTCTGCCATTCGAGGCCAAGATAGGCAATTTTCAGGACTATCTCCAGTGTCAGTGCCCTTGAAGCCAGACAAGATCATTCAGTCTCAAGCACGAACTGCAGCTTGCCTGTAATCCAGACTCAGATCTGAACACCCTCTTCTTCAACCATCTCTAATTATGGGTAACCTTGATTTGGTTTTTAGCTAGATAAACAGACAAGCTGGCTCAAGCGTTTCTCACCCCATGGCAGAAGAGTAGATAATACATACATCAAAAGTGCTCTCTTCCCCTTCACCGCATGACTTCTGTTTTACGAGGCATGCCCAGAAGTAGAGATCATGTTAAACCGTTTGACAAGAACATTCACTATTTCCTCCCCGCTCCCAGAAACTGACTGCGAGATTCTAGTTACAAAGACATTTTGTCAGTTCACTGCTGTAAGTGGCCACTTTTCATACGCGCCAGCTAAGCAGAAACAACCTGAGAGTTATGAATACTTATCAGATTGTGTGAAAGTCACAGGCATCACACTGCTGTCTGACTCTCAATAGCAGGGGACTTCTGGGTGTCATTTGGGAATGAAAGGATGCTGTCATTACTCCAAGAGGAGAAAGAGAGCCAAATGAGACTACTTGTGAAAGCAGCCCAATGATAGAACATTTTGATTAGAATAAATGACACCAAGAAATTGACTGCTGGCAACCACACTTCTTCCCATTACAAGAAGATGATACAATAAAAGGGAATTTCTTTGCCAACTCTCATTCTACTGGGAGGTTTCTGAAACCTCAAATTTCATGAGACAACAGCCTCTAAAGATGAAGAAACAGAGGAAAGTATTTTCAGCTAATGTTTTTCTGGGGAACAAAAAGAAAAGTTTCCTTACTTATCTATACATGAACTTCCCTTCCTACAGTTGATCTTGTTTCTTTACAGGTAAAAATCTTGCATTTCAAAAAACTCCAGACTATTAAGAACACGCTGCAGTACAACTATGTTGCCTGGCCTGAAAGTTCATCAACAGTACCAATGGGTGCTGCTTGTTCATGGCCAGCAAAACTGGTCTTCACAAGGAGCAGATGATCACTGTATGGAGAGAATTCGTGAGCTGCTTGTACCCAACAGCATTAAACCCCAAAGCCTAGCCCAGCTCAGAGCTCTCTGCATGCACTGCCAGCTCTGCACCTCGGTCACTGACGCATCACAGGACAGTGGTTCAGAGGCGTATGTGCTCGGCTGTTGGCCTCTCTGTCTCCAGCTCTCCTCTCTTCCCCCATCATTTTACAGATACTTCTTCTATTCACATGTAAAGGAAAGAGGCATTGCTAACACACCAGTTCTTTGGGGTGTTTTAGTATGAACATATAATTCATGCCTTTCCTCCACCAGATCCTTTCTCTCTCAGTCACCAGCTAGACATTCCACCCTGGAATAAAGCTCTTTTCCAGACATCTCAGACAGATGGAAGGATTCAAAAGAAGTCATTCTGATGTGTGTGCCATAGCAAGGGCCTGATCCATGCAGTTAGAGAGCCAGCCTTTCTTGAATAAATTTATATTTAATTCTACGAAACTGAACCAATATAAGAGGAGGGAAACGTGTTGTTTTGATTATGGGAAACCCAGAAGCCAGGGCACACATCCAGCTTAGAAAGCACCTGGAAACTGTGCAGTGATCATGTTCTTCACATGGGATTATCCCAAAAAAATGCATTAGTGACTACACTGGACACTCTTCCTCTCTCTCAACTGAAAACTCACCATGAACCTCAGAAATATTTATGTAAAGAGTCTTGTTGAAGTTGGTAGGTGCTTGAGTGGTAAATAAGTCTGGAAGAAGAGGTATTTTGTAACTTCTTGCCCAGCTTTGCCTGCAACTGTCTCCAAGTGGTCAGTCTCAGTGAAAATTGGTTTAAATGTTCACTGAGAGCCCCAGCAAGCCTGAAAACTGAACTGACCTTGGATTGAGACACAGTGTGTAGAAAGCTAACCATGTACCTGAAAGTCCAAATGAAAATAAGCACATAATACTTTCAGCTAGATCACGGAAAGGGGAGGAAATAGATACTAAATACACTCCAAATTTTATGTTTTATTTTGTATTTTGAAATACAAACAGAACCTATCCATGGTTCAAACTCAGATAATAGTTTCAGTGAAAGGAAGGTTTCAGCTGCTATAATAACTGAGAAATTGATCTATAAAAATAGTAGGTTTTTCTCCACATTTTTCACTAAATCACTTGAAGTTGATATTGTTTAAATATTAAAACTCCAAACAAACTCAGAAGTGAGCAAGACACAGGAATGTTCCAAGCAGAAAAAGATGAGGTTTTGTGATCTAAACACTCTTACCTTAAAGGACAAAGTATCATTAACTAAGGTGGAAAGCTTTAGATATATTTGGTTCAATGCAAATCAAGTTTTCAGTCAACTTTTGAATTCATTGACAGACTTGAAAGCCCTGTATACATCCAGCTCCACAAGTAATGTATCTCACACCTTGCTCTGGTCCTCTTGCTCTCTTTTGGTCACTTCCTTCATGGCTTGGGATGGATGTCCCCAAATGGTGGTAGCATTCAATTACAAATGAGCTGCTGAAAAGCCAGTGGGTAATTATGGCAATCCTAGATCTCTCTTACTTCTTGGAATTCAACTGCTCAAGTTTCTGGCAGGTAACTTGCAATGGGCGAGTGCCCAGGGCAGAGCAGCTTCAGTGTGCCCCAACCAGGAAGAACCTAAGCACCACATCTAAAAAGAAAAGTACTGTTTTGTCAGGTCACCACTTCAGTGCTCTTGGGAAGTCATCCAGGTGGCAATTGCAGTCTTCCGCCAAGAGCCACATCCAAACAGTCTGAAATCGAGGTCCTGTGATCGAGTTACAGCTGTGATGTTTTTCACATTTTAGGCCAAGACACCAATCTCCACATCGGCTCCTTTCTGCCACATTCCAGAGGTGTGGCAGCACGAAAGCCTTGCAGCTGACCTGCAGAAGAGGCACCAAAGATGCCTGAACCGAGAACAGTTTTAAGGCTACTGTAACCACCACACTTGTCCCCGGCATTTACCCTGTGGAAACCTGCAATCCTCTCGCAACACCACTTGTGCAGTGACTAAAACCCACTTATCCAAGTTCCAACCACGTGGTCAATGCTAAAAGCCTTTACTGGAGCTTTTCACATGGGTAAACCTGACAGCAAACACACGACAGCTTCACACGAGCACAGCCACCCTACGCTCCACAGAGCAGGGACTCCATCTCGCTGCTTTACAAAGCGTCACACACATCCTTGGGACTAAGGAATACACACTAACAGCCAGCAGGACTTAAAACGAAGAAGTAGTATTCATGCTACAGCTTTTTGATCACAGTGAGGCACTCTCTTAGGCACAGGGTCCTTTCTGAGCAGAGTTTACCTCTGGCAAGCACAGTCGTATTTGCACTCTAATGCTTTTATTAGAAAATACCGGTTTATCCTTTAGAGGATACACAAACAATGAAGTTCTGCAGCCAAATCAGATCTCACAAAAATTCATCTAAAAAAATTACCTGCTTGTATTTTAAAGATTTGAGTTTTGGTTGTTTTATTTTTAATTAATTTTCCCAAAGTTGTGCTAAATTCCAGATAGATACACCACTTTTCAGCATCATTTTGTACGCTCTTTCCAAAGCACTTTATTAACATACACTACAAATAAATTCTATTGTAGAGTGAATGAAAGAGAGAATTGTAGAGAGAATGAAAGCATTTAGTGGCACAATGCAGATAACAGTTATTCAAGCAAAATAAAGGTCTCGGACCTCTGGATGTAAATGTGAAGACAGCAAACTGAAAAAAGACAGGAAAGAAATGGGAAGGAAAATCTTCCTTTTGCATTGAAAAGTTACTTTTGTTATGAAAGAGACTGAAACAAATAGTAAAAATTCTTATGACTCTAACTATATGATATCAGTGTGGCTCCACAACAAAGTATGTTGCTACACTGTATAAATTAACTTTCATTTTCTGGAGACAGTAAGTATGGAGTGTTTTGTCTAGCTATATGGGATCATGAACAATGTAACAATCGCAAAGCATTCCCTTCACGCATAAAAACCCCTGCATACTGTTAATATATCCTGACTAGATTAAAAGTCTTGCAAATGATTTTGCCTGAAAAGCCCTAGTATGAGATCTCCTTTAGGGAAATATCTTCAGCACCAATTAGTTTAATTGACAAGGAAGCCAAGAGAATAGCAGTGAAGAGACAGAGACAGAGTAGACCAGGAAAGGCTCTGTTTCCCCATTTGCTCTCACATCCTGGAGTCTATTTGCTATTAGTACTTGCAGCCTTCCCCACCCTAACTATTTATATTACTACCACTTCATGGATATGTTGAAACTTTAAATCATGGGAGACCGCCAGAGTAAAACTTGAAAGGTTATCGGCATCATAGCCATGCCTCACACACCTTTTTTTTTTTTTTTCTTTAAAAGCTCCACTTTCATCACTTGCTGTCCCCTAATAGCTGGTATGCTTTTGAACAGTTTTAGCACACCACGATTGTTTTCCTCCACCCTCCAGGGAGGAAACAAAGGAGCGCAAATTTAACCTACTCGGTGTGATAACAACTGTGAAATCTTCTGCTTTCCGTTCCTCACTCCCCCCACCGTGCCCTCCAGAAGTAACCCGAGCCTACCATCCCATCAAACCAGTGACATTTTAAGGCCCCTGAGCACGGGGGGAAGAAAAAAAAAAAAAGTCGTTTCAACCTTGGGAATCATGTGGAATCCACATAATTTACTATTTCCTGTGATTCATCAAACTTCCTTCTTCCCAAGAGTAATTGGTCACCACTTATTTATACACCACAGAGAGGCTTAACTCCAAAGGTCAGTCCAAGATTAAAAAAAAAAGCAGATCATTTATTCAAGAAATCTGAGTGGTTTGGGGTTGTTGGTTGTTTTTTGGTGGTTTTTTTTGTTTTTTTGGGGGGTTTTTAAATTTTGTTGGGGTTTTGGTTTTGGCGGGGGGGTGGGTCTTAAATGTTTAAAGGAAAAAAAAACCTTACATGCCTTTCAGACATTCATCCTTCCAGAAAATGCATGTGTTAACATCACTAAGGCAGTATCACAGTGTAGATTTAGGATGCAGAATCTTTAGCAAAGAAAACTGCTTGCATGTGCGGTAAATCAGGCCTCAGTTTCGGGCAGAAGAACTAGGAAAACTGGGAGCATCCCACCACAGCATCGCATACTCACTTTGGCAACTCTTTTGTCCGTTTTAAAAGAAAAGGATGTTACACATATGATCCAGACCTGCCTTGACCCCCAGGCAGATGGGGTGAGTGCTGGTGACAAAAATACTTTTGCAGGAAGAATGTGTGTGTGTATGGCTTCGTGTTTACAAAGCAAACCATTTGGTTCCCCTACAATAAAAATGTTTAATCTTTACTCTAATAGGAAGTAAGGAAAAGCAATTATGAAGCTAGAAGCCCTGAGGCTTGTAGAGAATAGTTCTCAAGCTTCACATTTCAGACAAAACTGTCATTCTAACATTAAACATCTACTTTTAACATACATGTACTTTTAATACACAAACGCGTGGAATTGAACACTTTCTCTAGCTAAAACTTCTGCTCAGTTTTCATCTTCTCACTACACATCCCAGCCCTGTAGCCCCACCTACACAAATGAGTGAAGCAGTATGAAAAGAGATGCTTGAACAGATTAACACCACATAAACTGCAAACCCCAGTTTGGGGGAACAATTCATATTACCCATGTTAAAGGCTTGAGTAATTAAATGCTGAGATATGAGATGTTCAATCAAAAGGAAAGCTTACACATATAAGCTTAAATGCATACATGTTAAAATATCCATCAAAATACAGCACATTACATAGCTGACATTAAGAGGGGGACATTCTAATCTGACCTGATTAAAAACTAGAAAAAACAGCCCAGCTCTGATTTTAGGACATATCTGAAGCATATCAAACATATTTATTCATTATATCAAGAAAACAAAAGAAACTTACAGAAGTTAAGCCAATTGTTATAGAACAACCATGTACTTTCTAACCCTCTTACAGATTCCAAAGATCTCCTTTATGGAGGGCAAAGGAATTCGAAACATCCTTGCAGGGCACTTTGCCCCAGGCATTAACTGAAATTCCCACCATGATCCAGACAGAGAAAGAGGAAAAGAAACAATTTTTTTTTTTCAATATATATGTATACATACACGAATGAATACATATATATATATATAAAAATTTATATATATATATATATGCAAACAATATGTAGTCAATTGTATTTCAGACGAGGAAATAGATGGAATTAGTCAATTAGTCATTAGGAATATTTATACTCTTAATTATGATTTTAAGTATGATTCTCCATGAAAAATGGTACATGCAAAAATCTCAAGATATTTAGGAAAGAAATGATATGTAACGGCTTTTGTTCACGTGTTTAGGTCAGGTTTTCTTTCACTTTTTTACCTTCATTTTTTTGTTAGGAAATATTTGATGTCTGAAAAAAACAGATCTGAGACAAAGCCGTCTCTCCTTCAGCTAAAACACTTGAATGTTTTTTTCCCTTTAAGAATTTCTATGTACCTGCCTAACACTGGTCAGATGTATGGTCAAGATCATAACCATTTTTTCAAATTAGTTCAAAGTACTTCTTCTGCTCCAAATTAATCATTTTAATTATGCTGTCAACAGCTGCATCAGGGCTTCAAATCAAATCTGTTTCGTTAATGAGATCCTGTTGCCATACGCTTTTTACCCAATACTCTTTTAAATTGCTAAACTGCATGTTAGGATATTCCGTTATAGGCAGGTCTTCATATAGACAATCACTTTAAATAATTTAAAGAACACACTCTGAATTTTCATATGCACATAGAAAAAAAACGCAGCCGCCTGGAAGTCCCGTCTCAGGAACACAGGAATTTTTGTCCTTCATTCGAATTCTCTTAAAAGTAACAGGGGGAAAATCGGTTTAAATGGAAGTGTAGCAGAGAAGGAAGATAATAATCCTTTCCTTTTTGCTTTGTGATGAGCTATGATCCTTCCTGTTTCTGCTTTTGCTTCAGTGAAACCTTCCTAAATTGGGAGAATTTTAATGCAACAAAAATATGTACCGGCAAGGTCGAGATTTTGCTCAGCTTTTTTCCTCCCCTCCCTGGTGCTCCTTTAAACATTACAAAAGAGCCTGTAGACAGGACTGTCAGGTAAAATTCACAGAACAAAAGAATGCAAATTGCCACCTATTACCTCTCAGGCACATTTCAAATAACCAAAAGAAGTCTAGATAAATGATAAGATTCCAGTCAATAGCTCATTTCTGCTATAACCACACAGTTCTGAAAGGAAATACACTGCAGTTAAACCAGTAGTGATTACTGGACAAGAAAAATATAGTTACCTTTTAACCATGGCACAGTAACATTTACAGATCAAAAACATGTTATTAAACTCACAGACTGGCCACTCTCCATGTCTTCTGAGAATATTTCTCAAAAGCTAGCATTTCTAACAGCACAGCACCTGAAAGCATGCATACCTCGCATTTTCTTTCCTAGCTTCAGCTTCCGTAAATCCCATCTGCCCCTCTAGGAGGCTGAATAACTATCCTTTTAAGAAAAGTATTAGCTTTTGTAAAGTCACACGCTTAAAGCTGCCACTGAAGCAAGGTGCTTATAAGCACTTTCTGTTGGCCTAACCCACACTCTTTTGAAAATACAACCCTCGGGCAACTAAATCCTTGGCCTAATTTTCAAAATTGCTGAAGATTCATCAGTTTCTAATCATTGCATAGGAACTAATGGGGTGTTAGCAGTTTGAAAAACAGGCCACTTATTTGAGCCCCTTAGGACCAGAGCTTGGGATGCCTAATTTTACACAGCCATTTTTAAACAAAACAGCCTTAAGTCAGGCTTTTTGCCTAAAGTTTGGCCAAGCAGCTTGTCCCTTACCATGAGAGGCTAAAAAAGCTGAGACATTTGAATAGGGGCAGTAATAATAGCAAAGTTTACAAAAACTGCATGGGCAGTGGAAGAGGTGCATGCAGAACTGCTGCTCCGCAGAACTGCTGCTGCATGGCAGGCGCCAGGAAGGAAGGAAAGGAAAGGAAAGCAAGTAAAACCATCATGAATTAGCTATATGGAAATGAAAAATATGTACCCATGCTACAGGAAGACATAAAATAGGGCGATAGAACTATCACTTAGGCTATATGCTGGATCATAAGAAAGTTGTGTTATAACAATGTTGTGTCCTAAATGTCTTAACTAATATCCTAGCCTCAGTATACAGTACCCTCCCCCCTGGCACGGCATTCCTCAATGTAATTCCTGCTGTTTGGCTATCAGTACCAACTGGAACAGCACGATAGCACTCCTGACAGATCACGGTGCTGGTGTGCCCTGCCTTGCCTGTGCTGCCAGGGAACAGGTGAGCTTGGATGGTCTCAAGGCACTAGAAAAGTCTCCCATACCGAACTTGGCGTTTGCAGTCACACGAGAAGCCCCACCTCGAGCTTAAAAAAACAGCTTCCACTTGCTATCGTACATTGTGTCGCTGTGTGTGTATTACAGCTGCTTCAGAACTGAAAATAACGCACACAGGGGAGGACAGCCTGACACTCAGAAAGCAGTTCTCCTTTGAAAATATCAAGCGTTTGGGGTTTGTAAAGCAAGAAGCAGTTCATATTTGTCACCAAATTTCTGATGACTTATATAAACAGCAATATCTGATGACTGACAATGCTGTTATGTAAAGTAAGACAGCGCCTGAACGACACTGGGCAACTAAAAGGGGGAAAACAATTATACAAAAGGTCAAATTCTAGGGATTGCTACAACTTTTACACATATTTTCAATAACTATTTTCATTCATAGAGCAAACAATGGAAACAATTATCAAGGCTGGATCTAAGTTTTTAAAATATCCCACAGGAAGGCATTTTATAATGCACTGAATCTATTTAGCAGCTTGAGAACACCAGTATCATCAGCCAGCTAATAATGAAGTCAAAACATTACCCGGGCAAAGTAACAGGCAGACAAATTCTGTCTCCTAAAAGTCTGTGCTGTATTGGAACATATTTTCTACATAAACATTACTGGTGTAATCCAACAGATTTATAAGATGTATTCTTAAAAGCTTATTATCAAACAAACGTTTTATGAAGAATGGTATGTTGTGCTTTATGGCAAGGTTCTGAGGTAAACTTTCATTTAAATGCATACCGTAAAATGGTCTAAGCGTTATTTTGGCAACTTGATGTGTACAGAATTCATCCCTACTCCAATTTCATAATATCTTTAATAAATTCTTGTAGACTGAAATTGTGCCTAGCAATTATTTAAGAAATATGACTCAAGGATCTAAATATAGTTTACAAACATTGCTAAAATATTTGCCAGCAAAATATTAAAGTCTTTTCACTTTCCTCACAATGTAGTTAGATTTCTGTTTGGGGTTTTTTTCAGTCATGGGAAAGAATTTTTCCCTTAATATCAGAGATACGAGCTCAAAGGACAGGTCCTGTCCTGGTTCAAATCAGGCAGCTCTGTGTTAATCCATTTTGCTCAACTGATGATCCCCCTCAAAACAACTCTTGCTTTTTATGTCATCAAACCACTTTTCCCACCATGAATTTCCATTGCATCTCTCTTTTATGGAAGATGAATTACAGCAACAGCTTACATATCTCTTCTATTTTAATTCTGACATATCAAGGTTCCACCAGCCTCTGTCACCTCCTTCTTTTCCCCTACAATAATTGCCAGGATTGCTTTCTTCTTTGAAATGTCCTTCACATGCAAATGCTGGAGTTAGCCAGGCTGGGCACCTCTCCCCTCTCAACAACAGGGGGAAAAAAAAAGCTACCTTCTATGATGAACCAGGAGACTTTCATGCTGTTTCTAATTTTAACATTTCATGTTCAAGTAATGCTGATCACAGATTTTTCTTTCCTAATTACTGTTTTGGATGAACTATATGATTTTTAGAGTTGGTGAAAGAACATCAAAAAAGTACAATAAGCAAGCAGGGCTGCTGAGACCATAACACAGGCTAGCAAAGGAAAGCCAACAAATAAGAGACTGAAAAAGGGAACTAAATGTATGTATCATTAAACAGTTTATTCAGTGCAAGAAAGCCTATATAAATCAGGATTTGAACAAAAAAAAAAAGTTTGTCTTTAATGATGATGTAAGTCATGTTGATATAATTTCATTCCCCCATATATTACCTCTTCATGCTTTTAGGAAGAATTAAATATTTGCCTACTGAAAGAAAACTGAAATATCTGGCTATTTTGCAAAGCTGTAATAATAGTAAAAAATGTATTTCTAGTTAAAATTTGGGTTTCAGCAAGGCAATGTATGATAACAAAGATCTATATACTTAAATGAAAGTGTTTCCTTTCCTACTCAAGCAGCACCAAATACAGAGGACAAATTCAAAAAGTTTTCTTTCCAAGCAAAGAAATTAAAATAAGAAAATTTTATCAGAAAGGCATTTTCACCTCAAAAACCTTTCTCCAAGTCTCTCTGCATGCCACAATTTTTATATAAATATTTTTTTAAAAAAAACAACACCAAAATAAAAAACCAACCACCAAAAAAAACCAAAAACCAAACCAACATGTGCAAAACCCAAACAGCCTCATACAACCAGCTGGAAGTAGCTTTTAGCTAAAAACTGGACCTAAGAAATCAGATCCTGAAAAACAGTTCAGTTCACTCAAAAAAAAGTTTCTGAAATTGGTTGCTGCCCAGCCATGCTTGTCCTGTCCTGAACCTGCAAATGTGCAGTTCACACTGGGGACTCCTGCACTTCATGCTCCCCATCACATCCACACATCTGCCTACACCCAAGAGCTTAACTGAATGAGTTACAGTCACTGGCTTTTAGCAAGGCAACTCTATTTCCACGGCACAAACTTTTACTGAGACAGATTACTCTGCAATTATCAGGCACCCTTTGCTTGCTCCTTGAATTCCACTGTTTGGGGTTCCCCTTGCTCCCCAACTTCCAAGCTTTGCTGGCTAGTTTCTTTGTCCTTAATGATTTTTTTTTCACTCAGATAATTTAGCATTATGAAACTTCTGGATTTGTGTCATACAAGTTACAAATTAAAAATTATATATACGTATATATACATACACATACGTAAATGCAGCAATCTCTGCAGTACGTATCTAAGTTATCCAATTTGTTTATGGCATACACTGTTAAAAGCAAGTCTCATTACCACTATTAAATTACCAGCAGGGAAGGTAAGTATAAATCTCGTGGTCGTATCTATCTTAATTTTGAACAATCATAAGCAAAATGTTCCTTATATATTTAACACAGAAATTCCTGTGCAGACACTCACAGACCTTTATTGTTATTTCTACTCTACATCCACTGTTACCCTGAGAATATTTTGATGTGTGTATAGTGCTGGTTGACAAGCTTTGTTATAAGGAAAATTATTATTACCTAGAGTAGCTTCCTCCAAAAACTCAAGACTCAAGAGCAGTAAAACACTTCTTACAGTTCAGCAGGTCTGATTAAAACAGGTATATGGCATTCAATGCCTCTTTATACATCAGGAACTGGAGACTTGCCTGTGAATTCTGCAGAATACACTATTCTTTATATTTGCCTGGCTCATTCTCTAATATTTTAGGCTGAATAAAGGGCCAGACTACATAACCAGGCACTGCATGAACATCCACAGAGTTTAGGTGGTCTTTTTGGCCTGTTTCAACAAGCCAAGTTTAAGGTAAAGAGGTGAATGGTGATCCAGGTGAGCAAAGCTTTTTTTCCCCACAACACTGGGCTTAAATTATTTCTAAGAGGTACTTATTAATCATGAACCCCCATATACTGTAGTACTTGTGTTTTACCTTGACTCCGACCAAAGGGTTTTTTCTTTCCCCTACCTACCGTCACTAAAAAGGATTTTCAAGAATTGCATCTCATCACGTCAGCTTCTCCTTGCAGAGCTGACCTCTTTGCAAGTCAGAGCCTGGAAGCATCAGGAGGAAAAATGCAGAGCAGCTTCAGCAGAAGTCATACATCACTTACGAAGACCAGACAGACTCGAAATCACATTCACATCAGTGATGCTGCAGTTACAACACAAAATCAAGTTCAGGAGTTCTCTTCCTCCTTCCTGGCATTTTTTCCCCCCGGTCATCACTACTGAACTGTAAAAGTTGCACATTCCTGAAAGTGAAACACGCAGGTTTCTTCTTTTGGGGGCTTTCTCAACATTTTGGTGTATTTCCCAGAAAAATTATTTTAGAGACCCTTTTTTCATCAGAATAGATCAAGAGACAGACAAATCACAAGGAAGCACTGAGCTACTGCAAAAACACTCAGAGAAGGGCAGACAGACCACTGGATGAGCCCCTGAGCTCCCGTGCCTCAGCTATGACCTAAAGAGTTGAAGCAGCTACTGCTGCCTTTTTTCCTGACAGTGCTGTGGCTGGAAATGTAAGTCTGGATAACAGTCCAGCTGTGCTATGCAGAAAGAGATCCTTAAACCCTTTAAACTTTACCCACGTCTCTAGCACCACCACAACTCAGTTGCATTCCAAAATGAATGGCATCTGCTGAAAGCACGTGTCTCAAAACCTGTAAACCTAGATTATTCTCTTGTCTTTTCCACTTTATGAAAGCCCTAAATTTTGGGTGTCTCCGTTTTCATCATTGGACACAATGTAGCAGTACTCCAGGATCTAGGGAGCATTCGGGACTTGGGCCACAGATTACACATCAGGAATTGGTATTCCTTGACAGCACCTGACTCCTAGTTACACCAAATGTTCTGAGATGTGCTATATAAGAGATAGGTACTATTACTATAATTTGTCTCTTCTGTGCCAGACAAAACATTCTGAATTGCAGCTTTCCTTGTTTACATGAAAACAAGGAAATTAGCTATCTATCAGTGCTATCTAGGGAATGCAAAAAGGATGCCCCAGGAAAAAGGCTTTCAGAGTTTGCCACAATACAGATACTTCAGGAACCTATGAAAAGACCTTTGAAGTGGGAACTGCCACTCAAGGGCATCCTGAATACTAAATATATTATTGTACCAGTCCAATTATTAGTCAATCTACTAAATTTTATCTATATCTTAGTACTCAAGCACACATGATTACATATTATTATACTTGTTATAAATGCTAATTATATTTAATTAAATATATATTTATATTTGTATAAGTTACATATATATAATTATATTTTATGTAGCAACACATTTCCAATTCAATACCCACATATGCATAATGTGATGAAAATTATTTCCTTAAGAATTTAGATGCTGGTTTATCAATATCATTCCTGTGCTTGTGGACTGTTCTCTGACTGCCTACTTTTCTTCTTAAAGGACCCTATGCCAGATACTTTATATAGAGAAACAGAGAAGTTCTTTTTGGTTGGTTTTTTTTGGTGGGTTTTATGAGGCTTTGTTGGTATTTTTAAACATATAGCAAGTACGCAGTAAGAAAAAGGAAACACTGTATTTTAATTGTGCTCAGGGATACTTTGTAGTTAATTGCACTTGTGTTTTCTCAATCAGCTCAAACGCTTCAAAGTCACAATCCTAATGAAGTAGGAAAATATTATCTTTTCAAATGTGAAGTCAGAAATAAAGAAGAGACTTTTCCAAGGCCACTGACAGACAGGAGAACAGAAAGAAGCAGAATCTGCCTTTCAAACATTTGATCTTTTACTAGAGAGAGGCCTCCTTCTCAGCTGAAAACGGTCTATTTTGGGGACAGTTAAAAAAAATAATTTCAGTTGAAAATCAGGGGCTTTTTCTATTTGGCTTTCTGAGTTAGTTGGAATGGGTAAGTAATGGAGAGACTCATTAACTCCTGTGCTTTTCACCACTGCTTTCAAAGCAATCACGGAATTAGCTGAAAATTGTTCTCTGGCCTGTCCATGTTTTCTATTGAACGATTCTCATGATAGAAGAGCCAAGATCTGTGACCTAAACTTGGCTCCAATAATGCAGAGAGCAGCCTTTCCTCTGTGGTGAACTGAGCCTTGAACAATTTCATTAAAAGGAATCATTGGAAAAGATGAAATCGATGCTCTCATAACACAATAGCCTAAATCGTTAATACAGATCCTAATTTAAAGCAGGAAAAATGTAAATTTTCCCTATCTTCTTTCACAGGACGACATGTGCCAGGCTTTCATAGGAGGCATAAACTCACCTGCAGTACTGACAGCAAAGTTCAACATTTATTAATTCCAGCAACATAAAAAATAACGAGGGTGGCAGCTCCATTTTGCAACACGGAGCTCCTCAGACCTAAGCATACAGCAGCAGCAAGTGATCTGCCATGTAAATGAGATAGATGGATGTAATGAAATCGGCATGTTTGTCACCAAATGCTCCTGCTGCGGTCAAGCAATTTCTGTCCATGCACAAAGATCCCAAGCACAGGTCATGGTAAAGCATTCAATTCAATACCAAGAACCTTATCATATTATTTCACATGAAGAAAGATTGTATAGTCAAGCAGTCTGACAACTTTGCCTATGAAGGACAATTTCTCCAAAACAAATGCCAACAGCTTATTAAGTTACCAATACATTGCTAAGCTATAGTGACTTAATGACACCAGGCCAAAATATTTTCTGATGATTTTTAAAGGGCAGTGCTGGGAAGCTTGCAAATCGCACATTCACATTTTAATGAAAGGTGCAATTACTGAACATTTACCTTCTATTTAATTAGAATGAAACATCAATAATGCTCATTTAGCATCTCTCTAATACGCCAGCAACTTTTTTTAAAGGCAGTAGCAAGCATTAGTTTTTGATTTATAGTTATGCAGCTTTGCATTTGCTGGGTTGCTACTAAACCACGGAATGACAAACGGTGCAGTTTTGTCAATTCCAAAGCAAAGATAACTCTGCTGTGGTTCTTGCACAGAGCTCAAATCAAAGACTAATTTAAAATCAGTATAATTTCCTCTAAAATAACAACAATGGATAGGATTATCATAAGCAATTATGATGAAGGAATGCATCTGTTTTTCTGACCTAGCTGTCACTGTTTTGACTGCTTTCTAATGCATTCAAAATTACAAATAGCTGATGTATCTTTTCTGAAATAAAAAGAAATAAAGATAACAAAGCAATAACACGAGAATACTTTTGCTGCTGAAGACATCACATGCAACACTGATTCCACTTTGCCAGTCTGGTTTCAGCATAAGCTGCTCCTTATGCTGCATACCTCAAACTCCCTTTCAGCTGGTGGCACAGTGGCAAACCAGACACAAGGTGTAATAATACACTTCCTTCTGGCTCCACAGTATTTTGCTGTTCCAAGAATGCTTGTAGTCACAAGACTCCAGATCTAGATCTAAATTTCTATGAAGATCTGCTGATCAAGGAGCAATGCAATGACTCCAGCTTCCCTGGACCAACTTCCTCATGGCTAAACTATAGGAACCACTTCCAGCTTCCTACAGACTAAAAAATGATGAGAGGAATGACAGAACATAAACAGAGGAAAAAGCAACACATTGGAACCTTACAAGGCTTACCCAAGCAAAATTTGCTTCCAGACTGGAGCTGAAACTGCACCTGACCCTCAAGTACTCATGTACTTATGTATTACATAAGCTTGCCATGTAAAGCTGTGGCAGCTGGGATGTACAAATACTCATGGAAAAGACCATGGCAGGTTTGGCCAAAGAGAGCTCACAGCATGGTTGATTAACATCCTGCTTCCAAAAAAAAACAAAAAACAAAACAAACAAACAAACAAAACCAAAAAAACAACAACAAAAAAACCCCAATCTCTTATGTTAAATGCCAGTATGGGAGATGTCCCATGAAAGCCAACAGAACAATTTCCATGCCTTTACCCTACAGTAGCAGCTGCAGGTGCTGGTTGCCACTAACCAGACTCTTCTGGACCAGGCTGCAATGACATTCTTTGAAAAAAATGCCTTAATGCCTGGAGAAGGCACTTAACCACAAAATCATGATAGAAAAATCTTACTTTCATCCAGTTCAATGCTTGTGCATTACAAGCTGACACCCAAACAAGAAAACAACTTAAGAGAAACTTGTCCGTCTAATTCAGTATTGAGCAGCAGCCTACCAGGTAGGAATATATATCTGTTACAGGAAAATTTAAATATTTAACATCTTATGTGATAAATATCTAATATTTACTCAAGCTCATAATGAATGCTTGTCTAGGAGGAGGACATGAAACTGCCCTACAACTATGTCATTACTTAATTAAATTTTCCTTCTTAAAAAATTCTAATTTGCCAGCCAGCTTGCTAATGATTTCATGACCATGCTACGTAAACATTATTTCCCTGATTTGCTTCAGACGTTTTCAAGCAGATATTGAAAGGGCATTAGGTTTGCCAATGGCCTCTCTGCTCTAACTCATGGGAACCCATGACAAATATCTGCCACAGAGGGCTTAGAAATCAGAGGAAATGGTCAGACACAATCAGAAGGTATCCTGCACAGGTCAGGGCTTTGAAATAAAGCATAACTGAGCATCTCAGGTCACCTGTACACGGTCAAGGCATTTAAACAGGAACATCTTTGAAAACAAATGACTGCAAGAGACAAAAAGAACCATTCTATGACAGAAGCTCCGGACTGCATCTCTTGAGTTTTGAGTTCAAACTCAGGATTCTGCCAGGCTATAGGATTTCAGAAGTTTCACCCACTTTGCCTGTCATTTCCAAAGGGGATTATTTGTACGACTTACATTTTTATGAGGCCTTCACATACAAAATGAGTGGGGTATAGGAGCTCATACATCCCTGTGCACATTAAAACCAGAAATCAGCAAGTTTTGAACAGATTGCAAATATTCTTGTGCCACAAGGAAAGGAACAATCTGTGAGAGCATGTGTGTGGTAACACTGACCCCAGCTGCCCTCAGAAGCGGGTGCCAGGTCTCCATATACTTACACAGGAATTAAAAGCTCTTCTGTCAAGGCACTCTCAGGCAAGTGCTAGACATCCTTCTGCCTAAGCATACATCAGAACTTCTTTGCACTCACACTGGCAGGTCAAATTTGTGTTTTACAATCAAGGCACACACACACACAAATAAAAAATAAAGAAAAAGCTGGAGTTACATTCTCTGATGGAACTGATGTAACAGACTGAAAAGGGAATGAAGTTTCTGAAGGAAACTCTAGCTAAACCACACTTAAATGTGTTTTTAATTTATAACAATGCTAGAATCCAGGACAATTATGAAGTTGGTTTGTTCTCAGTTCATGCAGACTCTTTTCTCCCCAGAGTAATGGCACAGTATTTCTTGCCCTCCCAATTAGCATGGTGTCCCAGCCCTCGCTGCAGATGAAGTTAATGTGAGGAATGGAAGCGCAGCCCTGCCTATCTTTCTGCAGGTAGCAATTTTGTTACATCAACCTAATACACACCTGTCTCTGAGAAAACTGCTCTGTGTCACAGGCCATCTTGTAACCATCAGATGACAACTTTTCAGCACTGCTGATCTGAACTGCATTCAGGTAATGACAACATTGATGGTTCTTCTGATTTTCTCATATTTGATGTTTTATTTAAAATCCTAGCTGCTCCAAACAAATGATCCTCTAGGAATGTAGCTTTTGCTTCCCAAAGCATATTTTCAGCCCTCATGTTGTACATAAAAGCCTGGGAACAGGAACCGAATGTACCTTGATGTCTCAAAAATTCAAAGGAAAATGAAAGAACACAATGTGTACTTACATATCACCATTTTAGGATATCAGACTCCTTTCCACTAAGATTAGGATTTTTTTTTCCCAAAAACAATGTGACTAGCTAGAAAATTTACCTTGAATTTCAATGAAAAATTTGCTTGCAATAAGAACTGTTTAAAAGGCACAAGTGTACTAAATAAGTTCGAACCAAGAGAAGAAAAAAGCCCAAACTACTCTTTCTCTTCCCACTCCTTCCAATTGTCTTGATGATTGCTCATTAATCCCAAGAGAGGAAGGAGTTCATATTGGCTCTGGCTTAGCATTTATTAGGTGCCTGCAAACTTGCAGCATAAAGTGGATTTGTTTGGAGTTTTTACTTGAGCCTGTACAGGGACTTGAGGATGGACCAATTGGTTGGAAGGGATGTCCTGAGGATTTTAACAAAAATCTTTAAAGCAAGAAAATACTTTAAGTTATCACAGAAAGAAAGGAGGGCACTCCATTGCTTAGCTGAAACAAAGACCACAAGGAGTTAATTTCTGACAGACTTGCATTCTTTCCTCATATTTCACTCAAATGCAAAAGAATGAATTTATAATGCCAAGTTTCAACTTTGCGAAACACCGCTCTCCAAGCATTATGCATTTTAAAACCTGGTTTAATAATATACATTCATGCACAAACCAACACTATAATTGAAGATTCCTTAGAACAATGAAAGACTAAACAAATCCTAAATTTACAAGGCTCTGTGGTACTATTTAAGGACATCCTTGTGTTACTGTAGAATTCCAAGCCGGACTCTCACACTCACACGCAGGGAGAACCTAACTAATCCTACACAGCAGGGGGTTTTAGTAACACTTTTGCAATTAGCCTGAGGCCTGAGATGAAGCAATGCAAAGCTACCTCCACCTAACTCCATCCCATTTACTTAGGGTTGTAACATGCTCAGACTCCATAAAGGTTAGAAAGCCCACATCCTCCCAGAAGAGACCCAAGAAAGACAAGGAGAACTTCTAGCTGGGCTGATGTGGGGGAAAAGTCAGTCACCAGTTACTTGTGTGGCACTGGCTGAACAGCATCGTTGCTCTTGTGCTGACAGCTCCCATCCAGATGCCATTTGACACTGCAGGACAAGCAACCTGAACACAGATAGACTTTCCCTAAGTGTTTGGTAACAGACCATGCAGGAAGGAAAACATTGCTAATGGGAAACTGGAGCTTCAGTTCAGCATTCAGTATATTCATCATCGCGGGATTTTAAGAAGAATCGCGGCTCAGAGAATAGAACAGTTTGCCAGGAAAGAGAGAAATCACCACAAGTAAACCAACTTCAAGTCAGAAATACCAGTCAGGGATATTTTGGCTTTGTTCCCACCCTTTACCCTAGTGCAGTTCCAGTAACACACCTAAATTCAAAGGAATTTTACAAGAGAGGATATAGTATGTAAAAGAAAAATCGAATCTGATGGGACATACTTGATAAATGTGTAAAAGGAGCAATTATAGGAAAGTAACAGATATTGTGGCACTTCACATTTCCAATCAAAAGGTGTCAAAGAAAAACGAAAAAGGAAAAAAGATTTCACTCTCTCCACATTTTGTATTACCCAGAACTGCAAAACAAATCTAAATTTGGAGAATTTAGGCTCCTACCCCTTCCAGTGAGTCACTACATGTACATTTTCCATGCCTATTTCACTGCAAATCTAAAGAATTTCAGAATGAGTTTAAGAATGCTGATTTTGGTGCTGACTTCTCAAGAGTCACGAATGAAAAAGCAACATGCCATACTGAATTAGCTTCTCATTCAACTTCTATAATCCTGCAAACAGGATTTGCACACTCACCATCCATACGCTATCTTGAAACTTAACTTTTCCCCAAACTGACTACAGTGGTGAATTTAATGTTCCTATCCAATAAATCTGCTTTTACAGAACAGAGTTCCCAGCACTTGTATAGTCTTATGGTTTAAAAAAAAACAAAACCAAAAAAACACACACATAAAACAAACTTAAAAAAAATACCTTGATCAGGAGACATACAAATTGATTGATACTTGGAAGAAGAGATGATGATTTTTTTTTCTATAGCTATTAATATTTCATTAAACTGTGCTGTAGACCCATCACAAATAAGATGTTTGCAACACCGATTAGACAAATTCACAGATTACAAGAGACCACAGAAGCCTTCATTAATCCATGGTCAAACCTCATTATAACTTCAGTTATGTGATGTATAACCCAAACCACCAGTGTCCACGGCATTTCTGAACTGCACCAACCTGTGTTTTAAGGCAGCCCTCACAAAATGCTCTCAAAGCATCAATACTTTGAGACATCATCACTGATGGTTAGAAATAAAAATATCAGTGATGAAGTATCAGTGAAAGTGAAGAGTTAAAGAAAGACTCCTACTTTAATGTCAGGAAAATCTTTTCCCACTGTTGTAGAGATACAAAAAGAATAATTGATGGTATTAACAGGAGAAGCATTGCAGGAGACAAAAGCACCCCTCACTCCACCAGTTCTCATGGAGCAACCCCCATTAACTCCAAACAGAATCTCTCCAAATTGCTGTTTGATAGAGCTAGAGAGGAGGAAGATGAGCAGTCATCTTTAAAATCTTTGATAATATTTTCCTTAAATTTTATTAAAAACACAGCTATTTCTTTCACTCAGCAACCAACTTTAAGTTAGTTTTTAAATATTAGCTCCATTCTCTCTTTAGCTCCCCTTTACAAGGACAGCAGAACAGTTCCTACAGGAGAATGAAAGCCAGATGCTGATGACTGGACCATGAACCAATCTATTTCTTAAATCCTATATTTATACACTTCCAACCTCCTTGGTATCTCTGGCCAACTGTACCAACACACCTGTTGCTCAGGGTATCACTTGTGCTCAGGTACTGGCCAGTGTGAAGAACAGTACAGTCAGGCACCTCCAATTTTGAAAATCTAGCTCTTCATTAAAGACATTATGTGAAGTCAGCAACATACTTTTAGAATTGAAAATGATTTTTATTGAACCATTTCAAAACTACGCACATGATGGCAAAGTCATCCTTCTCTCTCACTTGCCTTGAAAAAGGATGTATCAGCAAAAAGACAAACAAAGTACCTGGCATGAATAGTCAGACTCCTTTGTTTTCAGGCTACAACTTCCCTATTACCAAGGAAACACATGAAGGAAAAACAAAGTACTGTTAAGGAAAGAACTTCCAAAATACGGCAAATGAACCTCTCCTAACATGTTTGGTAATCCTGCCCTTTGACCAGATGAGCTTAGTCATGCCTAATATGGAGATGGGAACTTTTGCACAAACAAAGCTTCAAGGATGTGGCAGTGATGGAGAGAAACATTCCTGCTTTTTACAGGCCTGAAGGATCCTGCTTCAGGACAGGGCGCCTGGAATCGACACCACCTCCCACAGTCAAAGAAAAGGTGTAAACAGATTCGCTCTGGGTACCACCACTGACGCTCACAACTTCTCCACCCCTGTTTTCTCTAATTATGAGAAGTAGAACCCAACCCCCTGATGAGTGATTTTGCCAGAAGGTATCGCTGAACATTTTCCTCAGACAAATACCGTGAATCATGTGAATAGAATAGGAATGGAAGAAACCTGACTCTATAGAAATGCCTTCAAATAGCCTACGGACTTGAGCTGAGATTTATGGGTCTGATCTAAATCCCTTTGAGGGCAGTGTAAAGACCACAACAGGGTAAGGCAGGAATTCTGTTCCCGCTGTGAGAAAGCACAGAAGACATGCCATCCTCTGTTAATTATTTTATTTCTACAAGGAAGTCTCAGGAAAGGAAAACTTGGCCTTAAAACATGGGAAACAATATATATTACTGAACATCAAAGTTTAGTTTAACAAATTAATAGGATTTTATCTTTTTTTTCCCAGTAAAAATAACAACTCTCTGCCTAAATTACAAGCACTTTGATATTATATAGAACTTTGATTAATCAAATGAACACATTCACTAAGAAACTCTTGATCAAATCACACTGACAGGCAGTTAAGAATGATACTGACAGTTGTTTAATAACAGCCACGGCGTAATCCCATTTGATTATTTCTTACAAATATACATTAAATCATGTTCTCTTATTTTGCTATGTTCAATGTATTTGCGCCTTTATAATGCACTAGGGAAAAGTACATAAAAGTTCTTCTTAGCTGTTATTCACTAGAGTTTCCACCTACCATTTGAGATGTATACAACAAAGCCCAAACAGAATTGAAACATGGTATGTGCAAGTTTACACTTCCAGTTTGCATTATTTCTCACACTTTTAGATATTCTCCCTCCCTCCAGAAATATATTGTTAAGGTTTTATTCCTAGCAGCACTGACAAGTCCAAGCCAAAATCCTGCTCCCTGCACAACATTAGGTCAGATGTGTCTGCTCCAAAAGGTTTACAAATTAAAACACTAGGAATGCAAAACAAATGGATAGAACAACATCTACTTGGATAAATTAGCAGACTGAAAGTGGAATGATTTTTCTTGCACATATACCTCATTTGTAAAGATGCATCATTCATATGCCCTGAATTTCAGAACCACTAGCTTAGCAAGTCCTTGGGACCATGAAGGATAAAGATACAGAGAAGTCTTAATTAAAAAAATAATCTATTGCAATACTAAAATTTGTTTTCTTAATGAAGATTGGATTCTACTGGCGGCTGTCTACATTGCGTTATTGAGGGTTTAAGGCCACTATCATTTTATTCCTTTTACTTTTATAAATGCAGAATACGTAATACTGCATTAAGACTGACGCAACTAAACTGAGATCTTACAGTGAACTGTAATTCTTCTTTATTATCTTTATTCAAATACTGCTTGCAAATTGTACTCTGGCTGCACAACTATTTATTTCAGGTTTGCTTTCAGAAAGCTAAATAGGAAAAACATTGCTTGCATCATAAAACCACTTCTTTTTTTGTTAGCTTTGCTCTACATTATGAGAAAATGGTTATAAAAGCAGAGATTTCACATGGAAGACATACAGATTTCCATGACTACATTTGTGTTTACTAATAGAAGAAGATGCATGTAGAAAACTAAAAATTGAACATTTGTTCCTGGTTCCATTCTTAGAAACGAAGACCAGAACTTGCTGAGGCTACTTGTGTGGCATCCCACTCCACAGGCAGCTCTACAGAAACTGCTGGGTTCCTGTGTTTGGATCAAATGCAATTTACCACCCAAACCGAGCACGCAGGCCCTTAGCAAATGCCTGGATATTTGTAATCACTGCGCGCCTTTGCTCAGAAAGGAATCAAGACTTTTCCAAACTGTTGCACCCATTCTGCAGAGCAGGATGAAACTCCTGCCCAAACATTTTCTCTTGCAAATCTGAATGCTGCTCCCAACGCCAGCATCACAACCCACTACCAGCATCATCATCTGCAGCATCAAGCTGGTGAACTCGTGTCCCCACCTGTTCCTGATACCTGTATAGTGAAACATTTCCTAAGGAAGAAAGCATTTTGTTTAGAGCTCAGCAAATTTCTGCTTTGCTTTTGCAAGAGTTGTAGTACTTGCAGAAATGCACACACAGCTGCATATTTTAGGAGTTTTAATACTCATGATATATTATGTTGGAATGAAAATCAGACAGCCAATCTCCACTAAGGCTCAAATATGAGTTGGATGCCATAATCTTTTAGAATCCCATAGGGAAAAGAAGAAAACAAAAACCCCACAGTCCAGTCTTGTATCATTTCTTAAGGATCACAGCCAATGGGTGAGGCCAAGGAAGAGAACATTGTTCAGGAGATGGCTAATGAGATGCAGGCTTTGAAGGCTTTCCTCACCAGCACAATGAGATATTTGTAAACAAGATGCCAGGTCAGTGATGACTCATCATTTTTTAGCAAGCCTACAACCATTACCTTCTGAGCCTCAAGCTTTTACTCTCATGACAATTCTTAACCATCATAACGAGATTCAACCATGCCAGGGACTGCAACACAAGCTTCCTCGCACTGCTCAGCCGAGCCTATTGATACAGTATCTCTGCACTGAAGACAGGATAAAGGTTTCAGATCAGTTAAGGCTAAGCTAAAATTGGAATACTCCTCTAGCATGGCAAGAGGCAGTTGTGCTTGTGCGCTACCCTGCTTACGCAACAGCATCACACACTTGAGAGGAAAACTGAGGTTTACACCAGGCACTTCTTCAGTATCACGCAATCTCTCAAATGCAACTAAACCTTTAAATAGTGCATCGAGCCCACTCTTCTCACGCAAACACAGTGCACCAAATACCTACTGCTATCTGAGCAGCAAAATGAGATATTGAAAATACACCCTTCTGAATAACACAAAACAGTCTATTATTACATTATTAGACTCCTTCAGAGAAACACTCATGCCAAAAATCACTTCTACATCTAAGAAAACCTACAAATCAGAACTAGTGTGTAGACTTGCTCACATATTGAGAAATAACATGGATAAGAGGAAATCTGATACTTTACTTATAACTACATCTTGGTAATAAAGAGGTTAAAGGCACATCATAGACTGCGAACATAGCTTTCACATTTACAAATGGATAATCTGGCAAGCAATGCATGTGTGTGTGCCTGTCTGTGTCTCTGCACGTGCAAATGAGTGAAATATTCAGCATCTCATATGAAACCAGAATTAAAGGATGTTGATTTTTCGCTTACTAAAAATTTAGACGCAGTACTTTATTCCTTGATCATTTCCTATACACCATACATAGAAATATGCACTGGTTCCCAAGTACGAGCTAGGGAAAAAGCTAATAAGCAACTTCTAAAATTATTATAATGTATATTCTGAAGATATGAACTGCAGAGCATGCTCCCAGTAACAGCAACCAAGTCACTTTCTGACTTTCTCCTCCCTGATCTGTTTATTTCTCGCGAAGTTGTGCTTGTGGATCATCTCGTTCAAAGAAAGGATTTTAAAGTAAATACAGACACATTTCATCCTATCAATCATGATCCTAGGGATCAAAGATCCTTTGTAAAAAGAATTTCCACCTCCCAGATGCATTCCTTAGAATATAAATACAGAGAATGAGACAAGTTGTATAAGGTTTTCTCTCAACACACACCAATGTGCAGAAAAGACCTGGGGACACACACTGAAAGAGCTAGTAACAGGCTGATGACAAAGAAGCACAATGGGTAAATTTCTATATCACTAACCCCGAGGCCATTTGGCCTATGACACTCCAGGCAAAGTGTTTTCCCTGCCTTGAAATCCTGAAAGTTCCACAAGCCTACATTTTGAAGTTTAACAGAAGAAAGAAAATCTCTTACATTTAATTTGGAAAAACAAGAGAATCAGTTGAGAAGACTACTGCTCTGATTTCAGAGTATAATATTAGGCTTCAAAAATTGTCTGATTAGAACCAGGGCCTCTGAATATGTCTATCTTGATGGAAAAAGTAGTATAACGTTTATTTTTGCAGGTATTTGGCCTGGAGAGGAATATATGAAGCAGACTGAAGTTTCCAAATCATTTTCAATTACTCTGTTGGACTAAGGAAGAACAGATCTTTCTTGCTTGGACAGCATTCTCCATAAAAACACAAGCCCTCCTGAAGGAATCCATTTAACATGGTCTTTAAACAATACATTTTGTATAAGCCATTACTGTATGTCTACTTTTCTGCATCTGTGAGAGTAATAATGATTTCATTCAAGTATCCATTTCCTCATCTGGTCCCAGATTGCATTGCAGACCAGCTCTGCAAGCTCGGTATGCCACAACCAGGGATACATTATCCAGATAGGAACTTCAGCTTAAAACCAGTACCAACAGCACAATGTTGTTTTCCAGAGTCTGAAAAAAAAATAGATTAAGAGACACGGCCCAGTTTCATGAATCATGCTGCACCAAATGGAGATGGCTCAAGGTACAGTACTTGTCTTTCAAGATGCAAAGTGGTCAACTACCAAAATGTCTTAGAGTGAAAATAAGGGAAAAGAGAAAGAAAAAAAAAAAAAAGGTGGTATAGGGGTCAAGTCTTCATTTTGTTCAATTTTCCCTCTATTAGGCAATTCTGAGAGATACAAGAAGCTCAGTATCATCCAAGAGAGAAATTTACTCAGTAAATCAGCATCAGTTTGAGTAAGTTAGCTGCTCACAGAAAAAGCATTGCTCCAAGATCTTGGTGAATCACCAAGTTCATCTGGATAGACATTTTTGCTTTTTCATTTTGGACATAAATAAGCACCTCTCCTCTCAGCATCTGAAATAAGGATTAAACTGACCACAGAGTCATATTCTGTATTCAGTCAAGACAGCAGAGAAAGAATAAAAGATGACGATCATCATAGCCATGGTATCTTCTAATGTGAAACAGGGAAGCGATAACAGGAATTAATGGATATCTTTTTGATTCACAGAAGATCTTTTGTACAAGAAGGGCTTTCCCAGAGGGTTCAAAAAGGATGTATTGTTTTGATTTAGCAGCAACAGTTCTATTTTTTCATAGTGATTTTCATCTTCAGTTAACATTCATCTCAGCTGAAACTCATTCTTGACAGCATTTATCCCCTTGTGTTTGTGTTTATAGCAAATCCAGGGTAATCCAGGAACTAAATTACCATGTATGTTTCCCTCTGCTCTGTCTCTGGACAGAACTCAGATCAGGTAGAAGAAAAAATTTGAGAAGTGAAAATGAATACGCTTCTACTTCACAGATAGGCTGGCCTTATCTGGGAAAGCATTCAAACAGTAGCAACCAAAGGCTGAAAACAAAGGCTGCCAATAATATTCAAGATAGAGAGAGAATATGAGGATGCACCTATTTTTGGAATCTACCTAGATACACACCAGACAGAGCTTTACTCGATTCGTGCCCCGATGACTTGAAGTCAGAGGAGGATGTCAAATGGGTTGCAGTGTTCCCACCTCAGGAAGCTGGAAAAACCAGCTTCATTTATGTTTGTGCAAGTCTGTCGGTAACAACAAGAAAGCACATTTGCACTTCTGATTCTTGCTTATTTTCAGAGCACAGCCTTGCTGGACAAAAATGCCATTATGATAAACGTAGGTAGTATCCCCAAAATTACCAGCCACACAGCAAAGGTAGGGAAAAAAAGCTAAACTCCATAGAAGACTTCTCACACACCTTCATTTACTTCCATGGGAAAGAGAATTTGTAGTCTCTTTCTCCCTAAGAATAATTTATGGTTTGCCCCAAAGCTCTCACTTTTCAGAACAGAAAACCTCATGCTGCATGTGGAACCTGCCAAGCTCCACAGCAAAGAGATCAGAAAAGAGAGTGAAGAGGAGGGCAAGGACACTTGCTTTCATCTTTGACATAACTCAGGTCTCTTTCCTAGAGATCTGTAAGAGCAAAATGGGCCACAAACTCCTGGAAGCAGCAGAATTAAGATAACAATCTGCTTGTGAGACAAAAGCTGTCCTGTGATAGAACTAAAAATGAGACACACAGGGTACTGCTAGTCCAAAACTTAAGTGTCTCTAATAATAATTCAGAAGCACGAAGGCTGTTTTGAGCCAGACAGAAGCTAAGTACAGAGCATTCATGATTACTGCTGTCTAAAAGTTCCCCCTCACCTAAATTGATCAGGCTGAAGCATCATTTTAGGCAGAGGACCTTGACAGGATGCAAAAAGAAACACATGGCTCACAGAATGCTAATTATTTGTTATAAGTGAGCTTATGAATAGGATATTAGATAATCTATTTCAACCAATATTCTGTGGGTTTTATTCCCAAATATGTGGTAGTACTACAGCACTAGCCATGTCAAGACAAATGCACACCAGCACTGTGTAGAAACAGCAGCACTAATGAAGTAGATATCTTCGGAAAAAAAGTCAGTGATGGTAGGAAAGTTACTGAGCATTAAAAGAATAGCCTATATAAAACTAAATTGGTTCCCTATCTTATTTCTGTTGGGGAAAAAAAAGTCAAAAGCTGGATTCATTTTTCACTGGATCATTATTATGCTCTTCTGGAAATTGTCTGCAGTGACTTTCATTCCAGGAAATAATATAAATCTAGTATTAGAGCTGAACTCAGGAGTCACATGCACTTTAAAACCACAAGTTTAATTGGGTTCTGGGATCAAAAAGTTATATCCAGGTTGCATTTGCCATTCTTTCAGCCTCCAATTGTCCTTTCCAAATCAGAATTGCTAATAGAAACTTTTACAAGTCTGTAATAGTGAAAACTCTCCAATACGGATAACGGGCTGGATTGTGCCTGGCTCTGTGAAGATGTGCAAAGGGGAAAAGATCACAAAGAGCCTACAATACACAATATATTTTCTGCAGGGCAAGCCAGGATTCACAGTCTTCCAATTTATGGAGTAGAGGCCAGTGCTAGACTCTCAAAAGCACTCGAGGAGGGTTATGCCTGCAGCAATTGACTTGTCTTGCACAAGAGAAAAGGACAGACATGGTGCACCTTCTCGAAAGGGGCAATAACAGACAGACTTTTAGAGAACTGCAAGCTTTCCTTCTGCCCAAGCCATAATGGTCTTCCAGTCTTTCAAATTGTACTAATCTCACCCTTACTTTTAAGAACCCTGAAAATTCTTATCTTTGAGTTCTGGCCAAGCCAGAGATGCTCATGTAGGTTTTGAAGAGAAAGCAGATTAAAACTCAGTACTTATTATGTGCAGCTCCTGGAGAACAGCACTTCTCAGCTCTGATTGCACCCTACAGAGCTCAAAACCACATCCCTTTCTGTGCCAGGAGGATGATAAGCTAAGCCTAGCTGTTCTCAGAGAGGATGCTAGAATGTGATACTGGACTTGCAGTAGCTGGCTGACAATAATAGTTTTAGAAGAACCACATGTTACAGTGACAGTAGCAAGTTTAAGCTCTGGGTCATATTAGTGACACTGTATAGTGCTGATAAAATCATAATGCCAAACTGCAGCTAGAAGACTAATAGCTTACGTAATAAATGTTCGTTCTCTACTGTAGAATAGGCACTTAACTTATTAACCTTATTCCGTTAGAAAAAAAGAATTGAGAAAAATATCTATCTTTGCTATTTGAATCAGTCACCAGTATTTCAAAATGACCAGGAAGTCAAATCATCAAGGGAGTTTGCTGGTGTTTGTTTTGGGAGTTTTATATTTGCAATTCAAATTACCTAATACAGTAAAATTTAATTTCATATAAGTTGCATATTATTTGCAAACATCACTCTAAAATAATTGCTGATGTTACATGCAGTCACTCAGAAAGGAAATAAATGGACATAAAGTAACAAAAATTAAAAAGAAAAACAAAAGCAAAAAACCAACCAACAACAACCAAAAAACACCCCCAAAGCCTCCCGTCCAAAAAAAAAAAACCCCAAAAATTCTGCCACTAAGGTGTCCTGACATCAAGAAGTTACTCAGATAGAGTTTCAGGTTTTGCATCAATCTCAGTAAAAATGTGGGAAAAAATATAATTTACTTTGTTTGTGGAAAAATACCTCAACATTGTTCTTTTCTGTTAACGTGTACTGATAAATATGACCCCAGAACAAATCCATCAGCTGCAGGGAGTGCCTGTACTTTCAACATCCTTCACTACCAAAGAATGTTTTCCATTCTGCTCAGGAAGTGCACCCCTTTATAAACATGCAAATCAAAGCCCTCTATTCTTTAACAAAACATGTCTCAAATTAAAGCATTAAATCTTTCCTTAATCAAAGGAGCAGCAGAGGTTGAATAGCAAAATTATTCTGCTCAGATGTTCAGATTTATCATCATTATTATTATTACTAGGGTAGTGAGTAGCAGCAAAAAACCAGACTGAGAGCTCCTTTGGGCAAAGCACGGAGCAGAACATGGGGGACCTCACTGGCACAAAAGGAAGCTGGTGAGGTAGGACACTTGGGGACTCCCCCATCTTACCTGACACGTGTGCTCGTCAACTATTACAATTTCCAAGTGAGTACAATCTATTTTAATGGCAATGCTTCAGGATAGTTTAATTTAACCTGCTTTAATATGCAGCAACAATGAGATTCTGCTGAGAGGCAGAACTTCCAGCAGTGCAGAGCCAAGTCCTAGAAATGCATTGCCTCACTTGTGACTGAGCAAACATGGCCTAAGAAAGTCCTCAGCTGACAGAGATGACAACTGAAATGGCAACGCAGAAAAAGGGTGTGTGCCAGGAGAGCAGGAGAGTCGAGTCAAACAGATGAAATAACTTGTCCTGAGCTGCACAGCACACTAATGGCACAGCCGAGAAGATAATGGGTTCCCTTTCAGGCTACCGACCCTATCAGGGTAGCTACCAAACCTGCTCACCGCGACCTTGTGAGCTGCTGTGACCAGTACACAAACACCCCTGTGAGGGCAGGATCCCCAGACTGGTTTATCAGAACATCTGTCTGAACTAAGCTCTTGTGCCTATGGTTACAGTACTCTATATACTGGACTTCGCTACTTTTAAAAATATTCTCCTTTCAAGTCGCAAAAACAGCTATGTCAGTTCATAGCATTATTCCATCTAGCCCCAAATCTTGTCTCCAACAATAACCAGATGTAGATGGCAAAAGGAGACCACAGGATGAGAGGAAACATACAGATAACTATCCTTGGCCATACTCCCAGCCTTTAACAATTTGAATGTTTCGCACTTCATGCACAGTCTTTTGGAGGCAATCCGTCAGTGATTGCAATGAAATTACCAATATGCAACGAAATTATCAATTCTCATTTGGAACCCAGATGAACTTTTCGCATCCCAATACTCTAAGGCAAAACATGCTTTTTGTTCCTTAAACTGTGATCAAATCCCCAACTCTGAGATTCAAAGTCTGGTGCTCAAGCCATGCAACTACCCACGGTGACCCATCATTATGGCTCCAAACAATTTTAAAAGTTTTACCCCTCTTCACCCAGTCAGAAGTTGTCCTTGTCTACAGTCATCACATTATCCTACTTTTCAAGTATCCCTGTCCTTCTGTTCCACAAAATACTCAGCCAGTACCATCAATAATGATGCCAACACAGGCCACAAGCAAAACCGGCAGGGAAGAAAATCCTCTTTGAAAAGAGGATATCGCTCAGGGTGGGAAGCAGGCTGTCCATCTCTACACCTGTTGTCTCTCTGTATCAAGTCTCTATTGGATAAGCAAACAAGCATCACCCTCACAACACGAGATGAGTACTGGCATATATATATACACCTATATAATTTCAGGTAGAGAGATAAATTCATTCTACTTCTAAAGTAAAACCGTTCATATCATTTTTGATACCCATGTAGTGTTGCCATCACAACACTGACAAAAACACGCAACTGTTATCCAGGGTACCAATTTGTCTTACCATAACTTTGAAACAACTTCTGTGACCAGTACACATCAAACATTCCTATGAGGGCAGGATTCCCAGATCGGTTTATCAGAACAGCTGTCTACACTAAACTGTTGTGCCTATGGTTACAAGAATGTGCCATGGCTAATCTGGATCTGGGTGGGATTAACTCCCTACAGCTGCTGGTGCTGAGATTTCTGGCTCTATTTAATTTGGCAAAGAACGCCACAGGAAGCTGAAAGACTCAGTCACTATTGTGAAGCTTCTGACATTTTTGTGCCTGGACCCTGGAGAACCCAAACACAACTCCAGCCAGAAGTCAGTAAACTATTCAATTTACACTAACAGGCATGTAAACTCAGGTTGCAGTTTTGTTACCAATTTAAGTTGCCCGAAGTGCAAGTTGTCTCTGCCCTTGCTACCTCCCTTGGCTGGGTATTTGTACTCCCTCTTGGATGCCACTACTAGTGTTTGTTTGACCATGTGCTGAGCTGGCTCAGACAGCCCAAGGACAAAGGAAAAAAAAAGGAAAGAAAAAAAAAAAGTGACAGAAACCAGAATGCCTTCGCTTTCAGCCATACCTGCTCCCTAGCCTGATTCACCTGGTTGCCACACAAAAGCAAATGTCTCCACCAGGGAAGGAGCAGTTTCCAGCAAGGACAGGATTACCTCCTACCACTAGGACTGAATTAAATAACCATGAAACAGCAGTGTGGTAGGGCTGTGCTTGTCCTCTACAGAGCTCAGTGGTGTTGCAGCAAAGGGAGGGAACAGGTCTGCTTGTCTGCAGCACTGCATAGATCATGATCCTGCCATGACTCTGGACAGCCACTTCTTAAGATGATTTAAATATCTATAAACATTGCTTGTTCAAAATTAAACAAATTAGTTGGTCTGACAGTGCACATTTACTAATTACTTCACCAACCCTTGGATAGTTTATCTAAGCCAGTAAGCCTGGCTCAGCTTTCTTAATAGAGAACACACTTTAGCAACAATGTGCTGTACAGAGCCCAGCCTAATTTCACAAGAACTTCACACTGCTACCTTCATCTCTGCTGAGTCAAAAAAGAGCTACCCTTTGTTCTCAGCCCTTGGAGAAACACAAAGGTCTACATAAACCCACGACAGAGTACTCTATTCTTCACAAGACGTGATTTTTCCCTATTAACATTAAATAGGATTATCAGGGAGGGATGGGAGACTTGCACCGACCCTGCCAGTTCTGTGTTTGGGAAGCTTTGGGAAGCTTTGGGAAGCTTAGGTTGCTGGGAATGCCTACATGGTGTGCATCCACAGCTAATTAGTGGTAAAGACCTCTCCTGTGGAGTCCATCAAAGCCACCCCACCCCTACTGGTGTTGCTGCACAGAGATCTGAAGCTCTGCCTTCCTTCTAGAGGGAGGCAGGGAATCCCTTCACCATACAACAGTGAAAAATCAAATCCAGGAATCAAACTCAGGTATCTCACTCATGAGATCACTAAGGCTGGCAGAAACATCGATTTTAATCAAAATCAAATAAAAAGTGAGCCACTGAACCTTCAGAGAGCTGCCACAAGCAAAGTATGTACAGCTTCACTTTAAAAGACAATAACAACAAAAATATCATAGCCTCATCTGTGCTAAAATACCTCTAACATTGGCCACATGAGCCATCCCACTTGACTTATTCCCACTGGCATGTGGCTTCAAATTGCATCCCTTTATACAGAAATGCCTAAGAGGATTTGCCTCAAGAGAGAGCCGACATGACTGCACCAACCTTCACCCAAGGGTTCTTCCCTATGGAAAAAAAAGCTTTAATTTGCAGCTAATGCTTTACAGTACTACCCCCATTTGAGGCTGCAGGGAAAGAAGAGTGAATCTCTGCATCTCTATACAACCAGGACCAACTACACCTGGTCAGTCCTTCAGAGAGAAGGAATTTTGTCCTTTTTGTACTGATAGAGTCACTCCTTTCACCAGGATCTTGGATCCAATGTCCTCACCAACAAGAAGTCAAGCCTACAGACTTGTGCATTCTCAAACATTTAGTGCCACTAGTACGCCTCCATTTACACTTTTGATTTTGCAGTGATTTCCTCACCAGCAAGCTTAACAAAGGACAGCCAAAAATGTTTCCCCACACATCTCCTTCAAAATTTCCATTATAAAAGTCATATATAATGCCTCATATTAACAAAGGACTTTCTGGAACTAAAATCAGAAACAATCGGTAAGATACTGCAAGTAAAGCTGTTGAAGTACGTTTTAGGAATAAACAGAGGTTTAAGAGTCTTTAGATAACAAAGAAAGAGCCATGATATCCGCAGTTAAATATTGCAACATACTTTTTTAGGTCTGTCAAGCAGCATTTGGTTTTCTCCCTTACGCCCTCCTTTTCATCTAAAGCATCTTGCTGTACAATAAAAAAAAAAATTCTACCTCACATGCAGCTAATAGATTCCACTAAGCAAAAATAACAGAAAAAGTAGAAGAAAGTATAAAAGAGCCCCAAGAAAAAGGTAGGAAACACAAACTCACCTTCCAAACTGGCCTCTCCATTTTAGTTAGGGAGTTTCATCCTTGTTATAGAAACAGGGACAATTATGTTCTCCAATCTTTAAGGAGGGTGGCTGAAAATCATTAGCAACACCTGCATCTGCAAATCATTTTGTAATGCTCTGAATGAAAGATGATAATAAATTGCACTGACATTCATGGAACATTTGCAATTTCATCATTCAAAAGAACACAGGGATTCTGGACAAGAAGCACGATTGAAAATCTTATATGATAGGAAATAATATGGGTAGTTTGCATTTATATAGCTCCCACCACCTGAGAATATTAAAAAAAAGGTATCAACTGTATCTCTGAACATCTTTCATAAGATTCTATAGGCCTTCTTGCCAACCTCAGATCAGAAAAGGAAGACAAAACAGTGAGCTTTTCTGCAGTTCATACAGCAGAGTAAAAGGCAAAAGAAGAAACCAGTCAGGAATTCCTTGCTCTACCTACCCCACGGCTTCTTAAATGCTTAAGTGCTGACATCAGAAAAATAAAAAATTCTCTAAAACATAATGAAGTGGCACAGAAACATTTATCAATGCTGCAATCTGGAATAGAGTTTAGCCTTTTAGCAATATATTCTGAACTCAGAGATGAAATAAGTTGCATAGCATGTAACTTATTCCTAAAGCAAATTCTACAGTAACTTAATTAACATACAAATACAATTTTTCTTCTATTCAATAATAGAAGGAAAAATCCATTCTATTCCCTAATGAACTACAGTTAAAGTTTCCTTTGTTTCAGCTCTTCAAGACTGGAAATGTTACTAGTTCATTTCTTGACTTTTTCTTTTAACCTTGTTTGTTTCAGGAATTTTGGGGAGTACAAACAACCATAAATCGAGAAAACTTCCTAAAACTACTTAGACTTCATTGTTTTCAACACAGTAGTTTACATTTCAGCATTATCGTGCTGTCTAGTCCTCTTCTAATTTTCCCCTAGCCTCAGAACATGGTTAGCGGGGGAGCAAAGAGGAAACCAGGTGGCTTATGAATAATTAGCACTTTTTACAGTACTTCTTCACATGCATTTCTACTAGCACACTGTTCTAAATTTAATGGGATTCTGAATACTCTGAACATAAAGAGAAGTATTTACACGGAGCAGCATTGTCTGTCTTGGTTGATTTATTGTTGGTAGAAAGAACTCATTAGCTGTCAGGCCAGTTGCTGAAAAGACTATAATGCCAATGCGCAAAGTTGACATAATGAAAATAAAGGAAAGAACCTGGGCCAAATTCAGAGGCAATCTGTAAGGTAATGTAATTTATACCCACTTATACTCACTCACATTCCCTTAGAACTTGTTCTACCCACTCTATTGGTGCATGAGGGAATCTAAATTGATGTAATTTATATATCAAAGAGTCAGAAACGCTATAAGGCCCCAAAGTCGGGGGCACTTAAAGTTATGCTTTCCTTCATATTGTTCTCTTTGTTAATCTGTCCTGAGTCCTCCCTCCCTTTACTGTTTCAGCCTGTGATTTATGCCATCAAGAATCCCTGAAATGCAATGGGCCAAGTGAGAGGCAGAGTGTAGGTAAATGAGCATGACTCAAAGGAAATCTAAATAGGTGTAACGCAGAAGTTAGGGAAGCCAGGTGTCTCTCGCACGCACATCCACTCTTCCCAGAGCTTGAATTCAATTTGAGATTTGGCTCTGCATATCCTCCATTACCACTGGCAATTGAATTTGTTACTCAAACGATACAAGCAGTCACAACTCATAGACCCTCAATTTAAGGCCAAGAGGAACATTATGATGGTCTAGTTTGACCTTCTGCACAACAGAAGCCATCAAATATAACCTAGAAACCCCTGGACTGAACATAGCAAGGACGAAGGAGAAAGACCCAATGTCAGTTTAAAGACTTCAAGTGATAGGGGAATCTGCTGCATCGCTCGGCAATATGTTCCAGTGGTAAATTACCATTGCCTTTCTAAACATGCACTGTGTGTCATCTCCTGAATTTTACTGGCTTCAACTTTCAGCCATTGGCTCTCTGTTCTACTAAATTTTTCTATATATTTCTTAAACAGTATATATTCAATTGCCTGTCACCCTTCAGTTCACTGTCTCACATTTTCTACATCCAGACCCAAGAGAACATAAACTTTCTACTCAAAATAGTTTTACAATGAGTTGAGCTTGCAATGAAAAGTATTTATATATGCTATCCTGATAAAAGCTTTTTCATTTGGGAGAGGAAACAGGACAGCTGGAACCTGGTGACCACAGTCTCTTCCTTCAGTATCTGAGCACTCCGGGATACTATCAGTTGAAGTATTTACTCTTTCTACTCTATCTGAACATACTGGGAAGAAGGGAAAGAGAGCCAGGGTTTCAAGAGGCTTGATTGCTAAACCACTGCTCTTCAGTTCCTTCCAGAGCTCTCTGACTGACAGCTATTCTGCTATCCCACTCTAAGTGAACACTCCATCACACAAAAAAATTCAGATTTTATCACCACCTGCTAATATACAGAGATATGTGGTCAGCAGTATCTCTAGTGGCAATGATATATGGTTATACTTTCTAGTTTCCTGTTGAACTACAAAATACCGTGTAACAAAAAATCCTCACACCTTAAGGGAAATCTCATTACAAATTACAAAACAACATAAAGAGTTGGAGGAACATATGAGAGACATATAGATATGCTCTGGAGTAGCATTCTGGCCTTCTATTGAACAATAAATGGGATTGTCCGGAACAGGATGTTTTCATGTTGTTTGCCTTTTTGTTTCTAAGCCCTCCAAGAAGATTCATCAGCCAGTACAATATATGCCACTGTTGTTTCTGATTTCAGAGGCTGGCACAGTAATCTGCTCTGCACAGGCATGGTTGATGCTACCTGTCCCAGTCACAGAGATGTTAAAGGTTCATGCTCTGGATGACTGAAAGGGATGAAGCACAGACTAGCCCAATTTCTCTTCTGGTCAGAAATATCACTCTTGGATAGAAACTAGCTGGCTCTCAGCAAAGTTAATGTTGCTTTATTATCTGTCAGGATTATCCACTATTGATTTGGAACATCTGCTCCCCAAGAGGGGAACAGACTTTGCACAGGAGCATCAAACAGAGCCAGGAGGAAGTACATGGCCGCAGCGAACCACAAAGAGCAGCCAGCATCAAACACCGTTTCAGTGCTTCCTGTCGGCTAATGTCTTTCATCCCGTGGCCTCCTTCACCTCCAGACTTAGCCTCTGTCTGCATTTACACCTTCCCAGAATAAAATCCTTGCTTCCCCCACCCACTTGGTAACCATCATTCAGCTAGTTTGTCTATGACTCATCCACTTCAAAACCCTGCTGACTCACAGTCCTCAAAAAGGAAACTTGCTCAAAGAACGTACCGAGACGTGGGTACGCCATCCACGCCAGCGAGCAACTCATCCAAGTTGACCCGGGCTTTTTACTAGTGAAAAAGGAGGAAGATGTGTTTCGCTTATGAACCTTTATCATTTTAAACCCTAATTAGCTTACAGATATTTATAACCAGAGCATACCTCAATGGCCTGATTTTCAAAAATATTACGCACCCAGTGGTGCCCACCAAACCTAATGGGCACTCAACAGTGAAAAATAAGATAAGGCTACATAGCTTTTGAAACAAGAATATACAGGCTGACTTCTTGAACCCATGGGTAAAAACTGTGACTTAACTCATGTGGTAAGGTATGTTTAACACCTTTGAAGAGCATGTTAAGTTAAAATAGCAGCTGGAGGAAAAAAAAAAGGTAATACAAAAAAAAATTAAGACATTTCAGACGGACCTGTCACACCTGAGTTGACCGTGCTCCTTTACTTTCATATGTTCAAAACTAAGTGTCTTACGGGGGACGGACAACAGGCCCTCCTCAAAGGAAAAAAATTAAAGAACCAGACAAATTTGCCTTTATTTTTTCCATTTCCCTTTATAATTACTAACACATCTACACAGGTAGGTAGCAGAACCCTCTCTAACCAAGGGTGAGGGATTCAGCAGCTTCCTCAGCCACATCTCTCACTATGAGGTAGGAATTCCTAGTGTCTCCTTATAATACAAGCCCCTGAGAAATGTCTGGTAGAGGTATCATAAATCCATTTCATTTCACTTCTCAGGAAGGGAGCATGGTCTGGATAAGGTCTCTTCTAATACTGCACACCTTCTAACAAAATACTATCAGCATATTGAGGAAATGAAACTTCACACTGCAAGATCATCCTTCCTGCTCTTCCCATTTCTCCTGAACTCGACTAGAATTTCTCCTTCTCCAAAAACTGCCTACTAAATGCACAGCCTAGTTCAAATCCATGCCTAAATGATGAGTGGTTTACCTTCAATTTTCTCTAGCTATGAAATGAACACCAGTAATTTTTCAGTCAAAAGTTACCACATACTTCCATCTTCACTAGGACACTCCTGGAAGCATAAATGTTGGCAGTAGGACAGGTCTAGCTTGCTCTAGAAAAACAACAGCTAAGAAATGACGACAGGATCAGTCGTCTTCTGAATTAACCACAGGACTCATTGTTACACCTGGAGTTTCTTCAATAATTTCTTACCGTTCACATCCAAGGAAGACACCCACGCATATAAACTAAATATAAACTAATCAAGGTGTTTCTCTGACAGACTGGAAAGAAAGAGAAAAAACAAGGATGTTATTTTTATTTCTCTTTGAAATTATTTGGGAAGAGCCAAATACCTTGTTAAAACAGACTACATAGCTGGATAGATAGATTAGCCGCATAAGACTCATACTGAAATGGTTCAGAACTGAATATCTAAACCAGTTAGTAAATCCTCTCACTGTAATCTTTCTAGCTTTAAGAACTTAGTCCTATGTGCTAATTTAAATATTTACTCTTACTAGAATAATTTTAAAAGGTAAAAGATTGCATCTAACAATTCACATTAGCTGACATAGATCTGGCATGCATCACCTGTAAAAGTGCAAATATTATTCGCATGTTTTTCAAACAATTTAGATAACAGTGAACAAAAAAGAAAACGTCTGTAACACTGGATATTTGATAACTTATCCCTTATCTCCTTGATGTGACAGTCAGGAAAATGCATTTTTAAAAGTCAGTAATGTATTCTGAATGTAAGACTGACACTTCTTGTACCCCATAACCTCAGTCAAATCATGAAAAGGAGAAGAAAAATATTAAAAAACCCACTTAACATCTTCCAAAACAACAATCTTAAAAAAATACTATTAGAATGTAAAATTACATAACACAAATATATTTTTCTAAAAATCCCACCTGGTGTATTTTCTCACCCCCTAAAGAAAGATGTGTCAAAGATTGCACAGTTCACTGGGGACTTCAAAGTTGCTATCAATCTCTATACAGAAAGCATTCAGATACTGCTGTGATGGGCAGCAGTATAAAATCCAAAGAGAGAGAGAAAAATAGATAAAATGCCCTCAGGAACAAGTTTCTTTCCAAGAAAGCTTACTAAACCAAGGCTTAAATTGAAACGGTATCATTTTTCTATGTAGAAGCAGTTTTTCATCTTTTAACTCTCTCTTGTTTGTAATACACTCACAAAATGAAATTTCTATCCTAAAGGCCAAATTCTGACAGTCCTCTTCCCACTGAATAATTCCTCATCCCGTATGCAGTGCTGCAGTTTCAGCAGAGTTGCTTACAAGGCAGTGTTCAACTGGGAGCACACCTGGACCATAGGATGGGGCCCAAAGGGAGAACACCTCACAGGTTACCAGTCTCCCAACACCAGCACTCCATCTGTCCCAATAAATCACTTCTACCAGCCTCAGTGGGAAGAAAATTAATACAATTAACCAAATCAGGTACAGGGGGTTTTTTCCCTCTAGCTGTCTGCTTTGGATATTCCCACTCTAAGTGCTGAGTAAGCAACAGATACAGCAGCACTTGGCATCAATATGAAACACAAATGCAGAATTTCAAAATGCATGTCTAATTTAAAAAAAGCCGATCACCAGCTGAGTGTTAACCCCAAAACTACTGTCTATAAACTCAAGAAATACTCAGCACTGCAACCTACACCTAAACATAGAGAGCCCTGGTGAGGCTGGATGTTACATCCCAAGCTTTTTAGAAGACTGCATTCTGCTTTTTATTGTGTGACTTTTGAGCCTTTTAGGTATATCTGGGTTAGACATTCAAGCTTTTCCCTGCAATCTAGAGGGAGATTAAAGTTGGTACATATACAAACACACATTTTGAAAATTTAGATCCTTTTGAACTAAAGTACCTTAAGAAAAATAAATTTCTGTCACCTAATATAACTGGAAGAGCTGGTAACAGACCAAAGCAGTAAGTATTTTTCAAAATGCATGTTTAATAAAAATAAACATCACATAACTGCTAGAGAAGCTTCTGTTGCATTTTTTCTATCCAAGCAAATAATCATCTCCTGACAGTCCATGCATCCCAAATGCTACAAGATTTTTAAAAGTTAAAATGAAATAAGGGAAGAACTCATATCCCTCTTCATTATCCATTCTAAGTTGCGGAAGCTAAACAAACAGTAAAGTTATTTAAATCATTAACGGCACACCATTAACAAAATCAAGAGAGATGATAGAGAGAGATACCTGCTTTTGGAAATACATTCTATTCATGGCTATACAAAAAGAATACAAACAAACAAAACCACCCCAAAAGACCCAAACTTCTTCACTTTGTCTCCCAACTCTCTTTTCTTTCCCTACAAAACTATAGTAAAAGTGAGATATTTCCCCATCAGCTTACAAGTGCTATTTGGGGAAAAAAAAAAAAAAAAAAAAAAAGGTAACATTTAAGCCCTAAGGAGCTCTTGGTCTTCAAAAGTGCAAAGTACATACGGTTCTAGTTGAAATTAAAAGGAGCTGCAGGTGACCAGCACTTTGACTCTGTGGCCCCAAGCTACTGTACAGAGCACAGTTCCTTTGAAATTTCAGCATTTACCAACAGCCAACTTGCTGAAGCACAAGACACATGCACCCCTTTCCCCCACAGTATTTACTTTTCAAGAGCACCAAACACTTGTGGGCAGCATGGCTCTCCTGCAATGTTACAGCCCCAGTGAAACAGGAAGCAAGCATGAAAAAATACCAGCTCTAATCCTCACCGAGCACAAGCCCCCAGTCATTGCACACCAGGATATTTCCAGAGCTCTCATCTGCTGGGAATAGACTTCTTGTCTCACACTGACCTCAACTGCTTTGCTCTTTTGTCCAGTTCCATTACGCTCTCCATCAAGTCAGCCAGCAACATCAGCTAAGGCTGTATTTGTTCAGTGCTACTTTACCGACACAGGCAACTCCAGAAAGCCGCTCCATGGCTTCCTTCACTTTGCAACACCCAAAATCTGCCAGGCAATGCATGGGACACTGGCCACCAAACAGCAAAGATAGAGAAATTAAAGCTCAGGAAAGCACAAAGGTAGTTGTAGAAAAGTAGAAATGATTGTGTGCAACAGAAACCCTAAGTATTAGGGAAGAAAATGAAAAAAAAATTAGCAGTGCATGAACTGGGAAGGCAGAGTGACTCATTCCCAAGGTGATGGAGTAGAATACAGTATATGGGTAAATTAGTAAACACTAGTTACCATCTACCATCCAGGTCCTGGCCCTGCTTTGCAATGCAACCTCCCACCAGACACTTCACTTCTCTCCGTTGCTGTTCCTACCCACCTTTGTGAGGCTGCCTTACTTACATTGCTCATAAACTCTTGTGGGCAGGGACTGTCTCTTACCCTGGTTTTGTAGGCAGCTCAGCACAACCAAACTGCGCAGTCAGAGGCAGTCTGCAAACAGTAAAATACCATAAAAAAAATAAAGAGGGGAACAGTATGACTGGCTTAGGAAATATAACAGCAATATCTATAGGTAACAAAAAAGTTTTGATGGTCAAATGGTAGAACAAACACTATGGCATACACATAAGAATTAGGTGAAAGAAAAATGAGAACCAGCAGAGTTCTTAAAAGGCTAAGAAGAAAACCAAAACAAGCGGAAAAAAGATCAAAACAAAGATATTGGTAAAGAAGTAGATTTGCTAAATCACAAATGACGGACAAATCGTGGAATAGAAACAAGGCTTCTGGCTTTCCTTACATTCATTTCATGGCAATGATGCCCTTATGCCTCAGCTTTTTCAAGGTCTGTCCTTGTCACCTAAGCTTCAGGTTACCTCTTTGACCCTCAGGCTGGTAAAAAAGAAGGTATGGACTCACCTGAGAATCTATCCTGAGAGCAAATGAGAATGTGGGAAGGAGGAGGAAGGAAATAAAATCCACGTATCTCTATCTCAAAATAGCTGACTAGTGCAGAAAGGAAGTCACCTACTGAAGGTTAAGAAATAATAAACAACTAATAATTTACTCCCTTGCTAAAAGACCAGGAGACATGAAGCATAAATGCCTACTTCATCGGTTGTTGCTGGAGCATGGCAGTCCTACTTCATTCCTCAACACACATTGTAAAATCACAATCTACATCTTTGTGGCCATTGGCACAGTTCCTTGTTCAGTTTTAAAACACCAATAATGAACCCTTGTTTGTAGTGTTTTCACATATTTAAAACAAAACCCTTGGGACACGAGAAGTTATCAACATCAAGAATATCATCATTTCTTTCCCATCCATGAAGCACCTTTGAGTCAAACAAGCTGTGATTTTTAAAAATGCAAGTAATTTCCAACACAACAGAGAGGGAAGCACATATGATACTGTTACAAGCCAAGGTGAGAGGAATAAAAAGATTAATGACAACAGAAAATCTAAAATAAGTCCTGGCAAGGCACACAACGTCGGGCATGAGAAAACCAAAGCCAGTTGGCTGTGACAATTCTGTATCTATCAACTACTACTTAGCTAACACCCACCCATAAATAACTTCTTTGCTATTGCCTTGGTGATTAACAGGGTGCTGTAGATTTGAAATATTAGCCTGAAGGACTCGAACACAGACCAGTTTCCTTACACAATGTTGGTGGAATGGTGAGAGTTGTTTTTCTATAACCTTCCCATCAGTGCCTAGCAGAGCCGGCAAGGGCCAGTGGGACTGGTGGCTGTGCACAGGCACTGTTTGAAAGCATTTTTCTCTCTTTTACTTGGAAGAACGAAGAAGTCCTTTGCATCCTTGTCCAGGTGCCTGATAAGTTTTTGTCTTCTGGAAACATTTGGGCCAAGCACTGTTCGAATCTCTAAAACACTGCAAGCTGGGCCCTGATCTGCCCCTCATAGCACTGGTCAAACACCACAAACATCTTTTTCGGGCACCTTAGCAGGACTGCAGTCAACCTCCTTCTCCAACACGGGGGACACAACAGGGAATTCCTCTCCTCCAGAAAGTGTGTCCTCTCACCCTGCTCCATTTGTCCTCTTCCCCAGCAGAAAGGCTCAAGAGGAAAGTGTAATGTTGAGCCAGCAGGTTCAGGCACTTGCCTCAGTTAAGTGGTCTTGCAAAATGCTCTGCAATTCTGAGAGTCACATTGGGTTTAGTGTCAAACGTGTTTGAGAACTCCATCTGCTAAAGCTGTGGGCACTCAACACTTGTGGATAACCAGAGATGAACATGTCACCTTCTGAAAACGCTTTCCCCTTATTTCTTCCAGCTTTGTCTCCACTTTTATACCACTCATGCACCACATTTGCTCATAAAGCAGCAACAACATTCCCCACTTCCAGATTCTACCCAAAGAGAGAAGGTGTGAATGCTACACAAGTCTATCCCCCAACTCTTGATAATCCAGTACAGGCTTCTGAAAGCTGAGGTCATTATTTGCATACAGCCATTGCATGAGCAAATAAGGTGTTTAAGGCAACTCTCCGAATGGGCTCTGAAGATTAGTTAATGTTTATACAGCCCACTGAAAATTGAAATGACTGCTACATGCTAAGTATTACCATCACCAGGGATCCATTTAAGTCAAAGCAGAGCAGACAGTGAAGGAAAAAAAACTTATTTTTTCTGTCCAGCACAATTACCGCCAGACTTATGCATGCTAAAAACACCCAATAACCCATCTAACACAGTAAATTAATGTTTATGCTATTAAGTTTAGACAATCTTAAGCTGAAAGCTTTTCAAACTACAGGAAATTGCATGTTGCACAGGGACAACTGTATACAATTACAGTGATTTCATAAAATGGCAGAGATATAAAGCAGAAACTGAGTGGCCGGCAAGGCTTCTAAATCACACAGATAACAAGTATGTCCTGGTGGGCCAGCAGTCTACATCTTTCTCACAGCTGTTCCTACAGACAGGAATTATATCCATAATCTCAAAATCCAAGACATCTCAGTGCACTGCACACCTGTGTCTGTGAGGCAATGACAGACACGTCATTGATCAGCATGTACTATTACTGCCATCGTGCAGTCACCATACATCGGCCAGTTTTATTACTATCCCATCTTGCACCACCAGCTGACACTCACATTAAAAGCAACACTAAAAAGGACATGGAAATATTTGGACCAACCCATGTGTTTCTTTAAGATGCAAAAGCTCCAAAGAGACACAAAGAGCACAAACATGAAATGCAACGAGCACGATGCTCCCCCAGGCAGAAAGTTCCCAGCTGCTTTGCTAAAGGCCACAGCAATATGTCTGCTTTATGCTTGTTTTCATGAAGGATTGTTTAACAGTACACTTAGTGCAGCTCCACACTGACACAGTAAATGTCGTCTTAATACAGCCTAGGTAAAGCTTTCAGCTTATCAAGTCCTGCTGCACGCTTTGTCAAGCATCTGAAGGACTGCGGTGCCTCTGACTTTTTTCTGATGTCTTGCAGGTATAGCGTGGTATTAAAAGTAGTTTTCATGAATGCAAAACCAGGCAGAGGCTTGTCTAAGAGCTATCAGTCCTATTTTTTACCTTATTCATTGTACCGTTCACAGCACATTTTTATCGTCAGTCTCCCTTCCACTAAACAATTCCAGAAGTGTCATTTGCACACCAAACGAGTGTATATTGTACCGTTCAGTTACGTGTGGTAGATTATCAGGTTGTGTATAGCAGCTAAGCAGAACATCGACAGCTGTGTAGACACATCTCAGCTGATACTAAAAGAAGTCTTGTCGGCAGTTCTGATCTTAAAGTAAATACACTGAAAAACTTAGCTCCAATTAGGCTGAGGCTGATACGATTTTCTGGAATGAACACTAAACAAATGTGGCCGATAACACCATTTTTGCAAAATATCTTGTTTGGTTTGTCTTTGAAAGATAACATTTTCAAGATAAAAATGTCCTGACTTAAAAGCGATACGTCCCTGCTGTCTGTGTTCACAAAAATCTGAATTAAGTATTTTAAGCTGCACGTTATGCTTCGTTAATATGAAGTCACCACCCTGCATCACTGACATATTAGCCGAGCTCCAAGTGACCTAATTCATTTTTAATATTTCATAGTTTGTTAAAAGCTGAAATGAGAGATCACTAACACGGCTCTGACACTCCCTGTCATGAATCAAAAGATGTAGGGAAAAGGTCATGTACTTACTAACTGGCACCAGACCAAATTCATCACTACAAAATGAGAGAACAGAAATGAAGACTGCATTTCCCATTATGCTTCTCCCTTTGTAAGGGTATCCATCAACTTGCACGACACCAAAAAGCAGAATTTATTTATATGCATGTCCCCCAATAAAAGGTCAGAGAGAAGTGAGAAAGAGAAGAAATAAGGATTGCAGCCTTCGTCTAAGCAAGTAGTTCCTTCCCTTTAAAGCATACTCAGCAACAACAGCCTTTGAAGACCAAAAGGAGAAACAATTCCCAACCACATAAAGAAACTAACAAGTCCCTTATATGGCTAAGGATTGCAATGCCATTTTTTTCCACAGCCGGAAAAATTAGAACGAGAGAGAAAAATAGAGCTAACTTTAAACAGGCAGCTCTCTGAGTACTGGGGAATTCACACAGGCACATCATTCCAGCTTTAAGAACTGCCAAACACTTTCTTCTTTAAAGGGAAGGAGGACATTACACCAGGTGAGTCCCTGAAATCTAGGTTTTAACTCTCCTGTTGTAACTATGGATACTCAGCTTTAAAAGCCTTTTGTGATGTAGCGGTACACCAGGCTCCCTTATCTCCTCCTCTGGTGAAACGCCTCCATCTGAAGTTCCCTAATGTCCCTTTATCTCACAAGTCACCAATGCACCACCACAAGGTTTTGCCAGTTCTGGGACTGCACATCCAAAACAGCCCTCTGCCCTACCCATGGCATCTTTGGTCTGCCTTTCACCCTCCCATAACCCTGGCACAAAGGTTGCCAGCCTCTCAACTGGGAAGGCAACTAGATTGCATCACATGTTGTTCCAAATAACCAGAGTTTCTCGCAGGCAAGACACGCGAGACTTGATGGTTGATCCAGTCCTGCCATCTGCCATCGGCATGAGGCAGAAAGGTCAGGCTCCTGTGCAGTGTCGATACTGAACTGTGAATGGCTCGGCCTGGCTGGTCTCTAAATATAGCTGGGCAGAGGAAGGGCTGTGAAAGTGGCTGGGGAAGGGAGTCAAACAGGAGCCAAATGAGCAATCAGCTAAATACAACAACATCATGTTGGTTCATCAGTAAGACTTTCCCTCTCTACTCTGCCACATTCTGCAGCAGAGCATTTAAGCACAGCTTCAGGATTAAGTCTTTGAATGCAAACTCACACAATAAAAACAAACTGCTGGTTGATTTATACTTGGGGAGGGGAGAAACACAAATCTGTTCAACAACTTATCTTCTTGAATAAATTTGAATCACACAGGAGTGACATCACTTCCACAACATGACAGCCCATAAATCATCATCAACCACATGGTACTAACCATAAAACATGTGTCAGGAAGACACCAACAAGGAACAAAATATCAGAGTGCTTTACATTGTAAACATGCAATCGTATGCGTCTTCTGGCTTCTACTATGATCTATATATGTCAGGTGGTTTATTTCATTCATTTGCATCTGAATGAAGTCAATACTATTAACAGAGGAACCCTCATAGAAAATCTGTCCAAACAATTTCATCTGCATAAATATACCACAAATGAAGCACTTAAAAATGTAAATATTTACTTTTTACTAAACTATCACATTTGATACTGAAGTTGACTTTACAACAAATAAGCAAAGAGGGAATTTATTCCCACCATGGTTGCAAGCAAGCCCAAAAACAAACATGATAAATAAGAAAGAAAGAAGGAAAGAAAAAAAAAAGGCTTTCCATCCAAAAAGCAGGAAAAATAATATCTTTCTCTTATTTGACTATATCAGACCTGAAGTCTTTCAGCTAATAAAAAACTCCTAGGAGAAGAGATTATACTTTGCTGTAAACCAACAAAATATAAAAGACAGTATGACTGAGGAATTCAACAGGAGCTTCCAATCTGCAGCTCCAGATAGGACAAGCAACCTTTGCTTAACTTCTCCATTTAGAAACATTGTATCCTCAGAAAAGACCGACACAGAAAACTGACTTGTTTCAACTTTCAGAGAGGCTACACAGTATTTTTATCTCAAAAATTACATAACTAAAAGAAAAACCAGCTCCCAGATACTTTTTGTGGATTAACCGCACTTTGTCTCTTACAGAAATTGTTAATTTTCGTTATAGGCACTAGGCTCCATGTGAGACATCTCCTACGGCAATTAGACTTCCTCTCTGTATAAATCATATCTCAATTGGCAGAGAGAGAAACAGACAGAAAGACAAAGCATCTGGTTTACGCTGCTCATTCTCTAAAATTATAAATCAGGATAAATAACGTTAAATAGAAATTATAGCCACAGCAAACACAAAATACTGTTAAGTATCAGACAAGGTATGTCCTTGGCCCCTTGCACAATGTAGAATCATTTTGATTGACTGTTTTTATTTTTTGGGACTATTTTTTAACCTGCATATTGTTCAGTTGTCCTGGTTTTGCCATGGTGATCAGTATGTGCTTTGCGGATCTGATTCTGTCTTGCTAAAGACAACTGAATCTTTTTCATTGATTTTTCAAAGGAAGCAGAACAGATCCCTCTCACTATAACTTCTATTCAATAATATTATTGTTAATCCTCCACTTAAAATATTGTACGTCATTCTGCATCAGTAGACACCATTCTTGGGCTGATACCTGCTTGTTTAGAACAGCTCTCTTTGTAAAACTATTTACTTCTAACCTTCCCTTTGTTACTCAATCTTGCCCACATGAGTGGGAAAGCGATTGCAAAACACCACTACGGGAATACTTGGGAGTATAGGCTCTGACAATATCTGAGTAAATCACTGTTCTCTGTCTCCCTTCTCTGCCCATCTGCAGTCTTTGGTATGGAACAACTATATCATAAAAGCTCTTATTCACACATGCTTTTGATATTACACTATTTAATCACATACAGCTGTAGCTGATGAGACTGTTACAAAACACAATTTTAATGCAGCACTGGAAGCAAGTTCTTGAGACATATTAACTATTTTCCTCTACATAAAATTTCTAGCACTAACATTCTTTTCTTCAAGAAAAAAAAAAATACAACCAGACTATTTGTTTTTTTAAAAAAGTCTTCCTCTCTTCCTGGACAGTCCAGAATGGAGTCGTTTGTTAGCAAACTCAAAGTCCCCACCTGGAGTAAAGATAGTGGAAAATTCACATCCCACCCCTAACAAAACAAAACAAAAAAAAAAAAAAAAAAAAAAAAATTGAATTAGAAAATGCTGCTTGCGATTATATGCAAAGGGAATACTATACAGGCTATTCACAGCAAGACCTGAAATGAACTCAGACATCCTACTTGAAATGCATCCTTTCTTATCTGTTTTTTAATTCATGGAAATTTAAGAACTGACAGTCTAATGATTTTTACCAAGATACTTGAATTAAAGTGCAAGCATACCATCATGCTTTCTTTGAAAGGACTTCGTGCATTAAAAACCAAACCAGTTCATTTCTGAACCACTGCACATTATTTTGAAAGGGCGCCTTGTATAAGGCATTCTAAATTATAACTATTAACGCACTCACCACTGCAAGATCTTTGTAGCCGCATCTGGCAAATGCTTGCAACTTCCATCCTTTGTTACAGAAATAAAATATCTGCTTGCAAAATAAATAGCCACAGAATATCATAGTATTTCAGTGTTCAAAGTAGTAAAAATTTTAATATTCCTTTTCCACAGGCTTGGTCTGGGTTTTTTTTTAATTTTTTTTTGTTGGTTTGGTTTTGTTTGTTTTTTTTTTTTATTTTGTGCTTTCTTTTGTAGGTATTTGTGGGTTGGTTAGTTTTTAATATAAACAGACTTGTATTGAGACAACATATGAAAGGAAGATCAGTCAAGAAATTTAACATAATTTTAATACATATCATCATGTCCCTTAACACAATAAAAGTATTTTTATACAGGCATGCAAGGATAAATGGAAAACAAATGACTTCACATATTCCTGCATTTTTCAGAGGAACACAACTTTTACCTTCCTTATTGTTTAAGCCAATTGGCAAACACTAGAGCTAGATATTAATATTACAATCAAAATCATAGCCAGGCTAAAATATTTTTAAATGGCATTTAAATGAATTCGTATTCCTTTCGGGCAGCTTTCTGAGGCATTTAAAACATGCTGTGACATACTGAATCAAACAGGGGCTAAGTGCGAACAAACTTCATTCCTAGAAATGAATTTCTCTATTTGCAAGTGTTTGCGTTTACTTTGGCACAATCACATGGGCTCCAGCTAGACTTTTGAGCTCTGGCAACGATCCAAGCTGCAGATGGTTGGAAATGCAGCCTGAAATCAGTGTGTGGTTGATGAATTACTCCTTACACCTGACCCCTGCTTCACACCAGGCACCAAACACAATCTGAACACTACCAGCCAGAGAAGCCCTGTCAGGCATCTCCGTATCTGGAACGCTTTCTTCAAGGCCTTCTGTATGGCCAGATGGCCAAAAGTGGGGAATGCCGTAAACCCGCTAACAAAACGTGAATGACTAAAGAGCACAGGATTGGTAGGTAAAAGGTAAAGAGAGGCGAGAGCTTTGCACTGATTCCAAATGCACACTTTCTAAAAGAGAGTGATAAAGCAAGGAGGAAGGTATGCTCATGCCACACAACTGAAAGAAGTCCCCAATTCCCTAATGCCAAAAGATGCCCTAAAAAATGTCAAAAAGGAAACATAACACACACCCGAATGCGTGCTCATAAAACCACTATATCAAACTTAAACTCTTCTGAGTACACCTGTTTGGAGTCTCTAATTGCTTTTTCCTCAGCTGGGGCACATACCTGTCATTTCAGGAACAGGCTCACTAAGCCCTCTTGCTTGCAGGTCAATCTGCATACCTTTCACAGCCACAGAGATGGGCTTTTATTCAGGTAGGTGTTGGGAAATCACACTTCTTCCTTTTGCATGTGCTCACACATGCATCAGGCATACGGGGATGAACAGGTACTGTGGGTACTGTAAACACTGCCTCTCATTTTGGGGGGTTTCAGCATCCGACTGGGTTACAGAGTCAACACCATGAGAGTTAAACTACCAGACCCAAACCATGACTAATAAGTAGGAAATATCTGGAGAATGCATGAAAGCAAACCGCACAGAAATAGCTGCTTAACTGGCATACTTTTACCCCAACTGCAGGTATAGAGATCGTAAACCAAACAATTCCTGTCGACAGGTAACGGTGGCACCTCCTCCTTTCTACCCAAGTGATTCAGGTTTTTTCAGTAGACTGTTTGCAAAGAAAGCTGACCCCAGCAAGAGGTCTAATCATAACCTGCAGAGGACAAAGATGGAACACATCGCCTGCTAAATCAAGGAGACTCTTTCCAATATATTCAGAGTTAATATTTTTCTCCCCTTTTTCACATTGTTACATGATATTTCATAGTGCTTATTTTTGTTTTGTTCTGTGCTAAATGGCAAAGAGAAAAGAATTTGCTTTGGCAAGCAAGAAGAAAAAGAAAGAAATTCAGACCATAATGCAAGATTTGGCATCATTAACATTTCACGTGACAATTTGCAACATACTCCTGTAAACCAGTTGTTTGAGTAGTTACACCATCAGCAAGGATGCAACTAAGGAAATTCTCTTAACATCTCAAAATAAAAAAACCTACTACAGATTCTCATCAGATATACATGAGCTGAACCATCTCCCTGCAATATTTTTTGCAACAAGAATACAAGATTATGCTTCACTTACAACAGTAACCAGAAACACTCACTCTGAAATAAACTCCTAGGACAATTGGACCCTACTCTCAGCATCTGCCTAAAGAAGATCCAAAACTGTACATTCAAACTGAAGTTGTCAGACAGCATCACACCAAAATGGAAATAAGGTTATGTCTTTCCTCAAACTCAGTGCTCATTCTTAAGAGACATATTAAATTCCTTGTAATTGTCTCTAAAGTTTGACAATCTTCCCTTTTTTTCTTTTTTGGATGACAATGGCTTTTCCTAAACCTGAAATTAAAGTCTTAGCTTCAGTGGTGGCATTATGAAGGAGCACAAGTAAATGGAACGAGTGCATGCTTTGTTTTCCACAAAAGGCCACAAAACACTAAAAAGTTAAAGCAATCAGACAGACATATGGAATCCATTTTTTTCTATTTATAATCCCATTACCCATATAGCTATTCATTTACACCCTTTCTGCACGACAACGTTGCTAGCCACGTTAGAAGACACACACACACGGGCTGTAGGCTGAAACCCTGCGCAGCTCCGTGCTCCCCCGTGAGAAGGACGTGATGTACAGTAATGCGGTACTTCTCAAAGGAGAACCAAGGCAACTTCACCAAACAAGCAAAGCAAAAGCACCACTTCACCCAAACATGCTGGGGAACGCGAATTTCCAAACTTTGCCTGTTGAACACTCTGCCACTCTGAATTTCAGAAGCTGTACAGAAATGCCATAAGAAAGCCTAGAATTTCTTTCTTAATTACAAATGAATGTGCAC